>NDXB01021891.1:88374-114650 GCA_002631895.1 Agapornis roseicollis | reverse complement strand
TGGCCCATGGGGGTACCCCCCCCCCCCCCCGGGCCCCCCTTCCACGGGTCTTTATGCACAAACCTCAGAGCCGGATCACTCCCACAGAGCTCGGCAGAGGTGCGGGGCACCCACCGAGCCATGCTCGGGTCCTCGCTGAGCGCCTTCCCCGCCAGGTCGCACACCGGGGTTCTTCCTCCGCATGCCGTGCACTGCTGCGCGCACGGGGCCACCCTCGGGACAGCCGCTGCGAGCTCGCCCTGCGGCGGAGGCGGCCGAGGGGGCCCGGGGGAGCCCCGCGGTCCCGAACCATGTGCCCTCTACGGCGCCGCTTACCCCAGGACTACAATTCCCAGAGTGCCGTGCGGCGGACACGGAGCTGGCGAGCGGGACTGGGCGTGGCCAGCGACTTGCGCGGTGACGTAGACACGGGGGCGTGGCCTGCGTAAGAGCGTGAATCGGGGAGAGGAGCCGGGCGCTGGGGTGCGGGGTGCGCGCGGGCGGCGCCGCTGGTCCCGTCCCGCGGAGAGCGGGGCCGCGTGCGGGGCGCACGGCACGAGAGCGACGCACGGCCCGGCGGGGAGGGGGGTGTGCGTGAGGCTGAGGCGGGGCCGGCCATTGGCTGCCGGCGGCGGGGGGGGGGCGGCGTGGAGCGGGCGCTGTGGAGTTGAGGCTGCGGGGGCCGGCCGGGAGCTGAGCGGCTCCATGGGGCCGGGGCCGGCCGGGTGGCGCTGCCCCGGCGCCGCCGTGAAGTGACAGCGGGCGGGCAACGGAGGCGGCTCCGCTTGCGGGCGGCGAGGCCAAGGGCTGCGGCTGCGGCTGCTGCGGGCTCGGGGCGGAGGTCCGGGTCCGGGCAGTGAGGCGGCCGGGGCGCTCCCCTCCATCCGCAGCTCTCGCTGCGCGCTCCGCCTCGCCGCCGCCCGCCGGCCTACGCGGGGGTCTCGGTGCGCGGAGAGAAGGCGGCGGAGGGGAGCGGCCGCGCCATGAACTACCAGCAGCAGCTGGCTAACTCGGCAGCCATCCGGGCCGAGATCCAGCGCTTCGAGTCGGTGCACCCCAACATCTACTCCATCTACGAGCTGCTGGAGCGGGTGGAGGAGCCGGTGCTGCAGAACCAGATCCGCGAGCATGTCATCGCCATCGAAGGTGAGACGGCGGCTCCGGCGCGGCGGGGAGCGGGACGCAGGCGGCGGCGGGAGCCCCCCATGCCACGGCCCTGCACGCAGGGCACGGCTGGCTTGCTGGGAGCAGCTGCCTCTCCGGACCAGGCTTTAGCGGGCGGTAGAGGGGTCTCTAGGCCCGGTCCCCGTGCCCAGAGCGGGCCCTCGGTGCGGGTTTCCCTCCGCAGCCGAGCGAGAGGTGAATGTGTTGAGAGCACGGCGCTGCGGGGAGAAGTTGTTTTGCTACTTGCCTGCGGTCCTGCTGGGGCTGAGCGACGGTGGGGAAAGGGGGATGCGCGCTTTGCCTGCCAAGGGGTGAGGGGAAACGAGGCTTTCTTCGGTGCTCCGTGCTGTTTGTGATTTAAAGACGTGTAAAGTGCGGGCTGAGGTTTAGCGGCGGGTGCGCAGCTGGTTGCGGAGCGGTGCTGTGCCTGCGCAGCGGCGTGAGAACAGATTCGGAGGCAAGATGGAGATAACAGTCTTCTAAGCTTGGATTTATGTGCGTCTGTCCCCGAAGGAGCGCTACGGGGACTCGCGAACTGCTTAGGATGTGCAAAATAAGAGGAGAAATGGTCAGGATTGGGAGGTCTGCAGGCATTTTTCGTAACTCTGTCTGGAGCTAAAGGGAACGGACGGAATTGGCCAAGATCATGTGTTTTAAGAAGAAATCGATGAGTTGCTTTGCACCAGGACTTCATGAGCTTTGCATTGTGTGCTTTAATTACTGAAATAGCCTGCCGCTGTTTCCAAAGGGGTTCAAGCTAGCAGAGTGTGAGGTACAGCAGCTGAAACACAGAGCTGCTTAACAACATCTTGTGTTGATGGCCTGCTTGTCCTTAAATCATATGCAATAAGAAAGTCCTGATGGAAAAGCTGCTATTGGGATTGTTGCTTGAAAGGCTGTTGTTGGTCTGGCTCTGGAGCAGTGCAGCTTGAATAGTTAGACATTATGTTTATAAGACACAGGCGTAATAGACATAATGTCAACGTTTTAGGGGGGAGGAGGCAAACACCCCCCTTTAGTGTCTTGTATAGTGAGTCACTGAGGCTGGCAGTGCCTGTCACTTGTTAAAGAACATGGTCCCCAGCTAAGTGTCTGCACCCGACTGAGTGTGTGCATATTCTCTGTTGTGTTAGTCACTGCTGAAGTTGTGGTGCGTGGTTTTAGCTTCCTGGAGGCTGGGTTGTTCCCTCCTGAGAGGAGTTTGTGCTCTCCTCTTTCACCAAAGAGATGGAAACGTGTTCCTTTGTGCTGTTGGAAGGACGTGGCACAGGTACCCCAGTCACCTTCTCACCTTGTGTTTTGGGGTTTTGTGGGATAGGTGATGCCTTCCGGGAACTTCTCTTTTTAGGTGGTAAATAAATGCATATTTATGTGGTATAAATGTGTTTCTTGAATCAGCTGCTTGGGATACAGCGATGCAGCCAAGCTGAAGGGGAAGGAGGATGTGAAGGACCGCGTGTTATCTTCACAGCGTGGGACTTGCGTTACTCCTTTCATGTATTAGTGATTTGTGTTACCGGAGCGTAGCTCACTTCAGCTGTCAATCACAAAGACTTGAGAACCAAAATAGCAGCCTGCAAATGTGTTTGTTCCCCAAGCAGAGTAAAATCTGTGCAGGCAATTTGCTTACATTGGACACTGAGTCACGAAACCAGTGGATGTGATCCATAGGAAAGTTTCATCGAGGAAACGTGTGTATTTGAAGTCTTGTCTGTGCTGAGGGCTCTTCAACGCTTAAATATTAAACATTGCATGTAGTTAAAGTAACCCCAACATCTCCTTTTTCTGCTCATCAATGATTCCAGCTGGTAAAGCTGTGTGATGATGCCTTGTTGCATGGAGTAAGAGCTTAGGAGCAGTTGTGGCTGTTTGAGTCCGGGTTGGCTGCAAGGAGTTTAGTGTTGTAATGATGCTCCCCAACCCCCAGAACCCTTTGAGTTCAAGGTGCTCAGCTTTCTCACGGGCAGCGAGCGAGGAGCTGTGGTGTGGTTGGCCTGGGGCTGGCATGAGAAAATGGGAAGTGACTTTCTGTTGAAGTAGTTCCCTCAAGCAGAGGGAGAGCTGTACCCATTAGTTCAAGGCTGCTTTAAGCTGCAGCTCTAATCAACAGGTGCTCCTGGAGCAGCTCAAAGGATACCTTTCTGCTCCGGAGAGGCTTGACAGCTCTGGAGGAGATCATAGCTGGAATCTAAGGCAGTTTGAAACTTATTTCAGTGGCAGTACTGTTACCTGGTCTCGGAGTTTTGTTTTCCATATGGAATGGCAGTGTCTTCCCAAATTCCCTGCCAGTGTTCTAGTGCTGGCCAGAGCTTGGAGCAAGCTGCTCTAGTGGAAGGTGTCCCTGCCCATGGCAGGGGGTTGGAACTGAATGCACTTAAGGTCCCTTCTAACAGTAAGGGTTCTATGATGATTCCCAACACTTTGGATTTTGTTGGCAATGTAAACTCCAGGTTTTGAGTGATTGCAGGCATGTTTGGACATACTTGCTGGACTGCTGAAGTAATGTGAAATCAAACCTGGCCTTTCAGCCGCAGCAGCCGTTCTTGATGTTCAAGTACATGAGTTGTATCTAAAGCTAAGAGGACAAGTGCGAGCGCTCCTGAGTTGGGCCCTCAATTGACATGGCAATGGTTTTTGCACAGAGATGTTGTTTTTTCCTTATATTATTCTAATTTAGGTGTGATACTGGGTAACAGAGCTCTGGGTGGGATTAGCGCATCAGTTTTACCTCACTGGAGAAGTGGGTATGTTGAGGTTCTCCTGTTTCACAGACTTGCAGTATCAATAGTTTAAAAGCATGTATTTCCATTCTGTTTTGATATGAAATTCATACTAAGTAGCCAAACAGGTTTAGATAGTGTTATTTAGACTGTTAACTGTAGTAAAACCTGTCTTCATGTGTTATGCCATTCAGGAGCTCAGTTTGATGGGTAGGTGCATCAGAACTTGATCAGTATTAAGCAGTTGTTACATCAAGAACATTGTGTGCCTGGGAATGGGATGAAGAAAAGGTGAATTTGGTCTTTAAAATGCTGGAGCCATGTGGAGGTTTCAGGGTCTGATGGTCTATAAAGGTCAAGATACCTAAGGGTAGGTAGCCCTGAGGATGTCAGTTCCAGTTTCAGTCATCCAGGCTGAGGCTGGTATTATACTGTTACACCGTGTTCCAAATGATGCAAACGCAGGGGAAGAGAATGAAAAGCTTAATTCCTAACTCTACATGAAAGGATTTTAAAGCAATTCACCACTGTCAGTGTTGTCTTGGCTACTATTATATAAAGACACTTTTGCCAATGCACTTACTCTGAACAGATGCTAGTGCAGCAAGTGTGGAGCATCTGAAATAGTTTGCTATCGTTTTACACTTAGCAAGCTCATCAAAACATGTTCCGCTTCACTGCGGGGTTCGAGCGTGTTTTCCTAACTGGGAGATGGCTTGAATCCTCCACTAGTAAAGCAAAGTACTTCAGCGTGTCTTTCCACCCCAAACAGGAAATCTGATTCTCTGTATTAACTGAAGGGGAATTTATGCTTTAGTTCTTCAAGATGCCGTACCAGCCATTGCTCGGTTAGGAGCTGCTGTCCTCCAGCTCCTTTTGTGATCCCTGTTCTGGTTTTAATGTTAAATTGAAAAGTATGTTGTAAAAGCTACTTTGAGTTTGGAATGATGGGAATTATCAAAGTGGTAGAGCAAATGTGAGACCTGTATGCTTGGAAATCACATGTTCAGGACAGGGCAAAGATGCTCCTGCACCAGGCAAGGGTGGGAGGGAGGGAATGGCAGGAGGCATAAACCTTGCTTTGTGTTCTTCTTCAGTCACTTTTAAAAGTATGGCTTCCTACAAAGAAAGCAATTTAGGGTGGAGGACAAGGATCTGATGCATTAGAGGCACCTGTGTTACCTGATGTGGGACTCCACGTTGGTGTTATTACCTCTTATGGCCATTCTTTTCTTGGAGCCCCTTAACTTTGCAGCTCCATAAATGCTTGTGTTGAGTATGTTGGGGGTTCAGTGCTATTGTGGGACTGGCTTACGGGAGAAGTTACCCTTGATTTTGGAGTTGAGGTAATAATATGGTAACACTTCTGTGTTGCTACTGAAGTGTATGACAGGACTGAGTTGAAAAAGGCATCTCCTTCAAGAGCATTGTTCTCTGTTGTGAAATACAAGACCACAGCCCTTTTTCCTGCTTAATGTACTTGTTCTCTCCGGCTCGATGATAGGAAGATGTCAGGCACATCAATGAGCAGCCTTCTTTGGCTTCCTAATGTGGAAAGAATATCATTATTAGTTGAAAACATGGGACTTGGCTTTAACTTGCCAGCTTAGTGATAAGGTGAGGGTGAATCACTGCCGCATAGTAGCTGCCTCTTAATAACACTAGCCTTCCTGCAGATGTATGCAGAGCTCATGACGAGGAGCAGAAGCTGGTTGTAGTACAAGAGTTGGCATCAAGTTGTATCGGAGCCACAACTTGGAAATCCTAGGATGGTTTGGGTTGGATGGCAGCACTCTGAGAACTATATGAATGCCAGTCACTCCCTTTCCTTAGCTGTTCTGATGAAGCAGACTTAGATCCAGCAGCTGGGGACCTCCATGCAAGTAAATAATTAAACCAGGCTCTTGGGGAGGGGATTTCTTTGGGTATCTGTTGTATTATTTCCATGCATCAAAAAAAGAATGGTATAGTTCAGGTATTGAGGCATAAATGACCAAAGCTGGAAACCCCCCCAAGTATTGGCTAAGGGTTTAATTGCAATCACCTTAATAGCAATCACCCTGTTGAAGCTATTGTTACCCTTGTGCTATCACCTGTGTAACTGGGATGAAGCTATGAAACCTGCAAGGCTGAAGCTCATTCTCCAGAGAGCCATCTTGCTTCAGGTTCCTGGGAGAGAAGGCAAGAGCAGAGCACGGCGGGAGTGTGCTTTTGTGTTTGTTTGCTGAGGGATTCAGAGGTAGGGAATCTGAGCCCATTATCTCTACCCAGCGCATAAATGCATCCGGGTAAGTCCTGAGCATGCATATAGGTGGAAAGCATTGACTTGGGCAGAGCCAGTGCAATACATTTGGAACAAGTCTCTTAATGCCTTTTCCTGCTGGTTGTGATACCTGACTTTGTGGACCAAGTTGTGTGTTACCCTAGCTGAAAGGTAGCGTTCTGTCTTGCTGTTTGTGACCTTTCAGTGTGGACTGGCTGATGTAATGCAGTACCTACCTTGTAGTTTTGGTGGCTAGTATCAAGGTAGGAAGACCTTTCTTTTTAATGAGGAAGGTAATCAGCTTATGCGAGTGGGAATTCAAATGCTTGTCCCTAACTTCAGCTGGAAGTTAGGTTTGATAGTTGTGACTGGAGTTATTGGCATGGCTTACTCCGCATTGAAATGATGGTGCTTGCTGGCTGTAAGTTCCGTGCTTTGTCACTAGTCTCACCCAGCAAAAGCTGCACGATTAAATATCAGATGCTCTGAGCGAGTGGCACGCAAGGGACAAATCCAGAGGAAAGCCTTAAACCATTAATTCCTGAGGATAACTTTTCTCCTCGCGCAAAGGAGGAGACATGCTGTGGGTTAACTGATGGTGGAACAAATGTGTTGTGAGGCTTGAGGCTTTTCAGGAGCGTGCCAGGCTTCTCCCACCGTTTGCTTTGGGGGATTAGTTTAAAGCAGCATGCAGTACTGCTGAACCAAGAGTTCATGCTGCTGTGTATACAGATCACTGCTTTTCATTCTGTTTAAACTGGCAAATGAGCCTTACTCCCTAAGAAGAGGGGGCACTCGGCAAGGCAGCAGGTTGGACATGTGCTGATCTCAAGCACTGTGGGAGAGGCAGCATACCTTGTAACATGGATTGCTTTGTTTATGCTCTGTATTGTGCTTAGTGAAGTACACAATGGCAATGGCATGTTTTAAAGGTGACGTAGGTGCTCAAGTGAAGTGTGTTTACACCTTATGAAAAATACTGTGTTATCCAGCACTGAAGGTACCCGTAGCTTAGCTTCAGCTTGTTTGAATCTTGGATCATGTAGTGAAAACTGATGTGGGAATATGATGTATGTTATTAATTGTTAATAGTTAAGGGATGCACTTGTAAGTGTTAGACTATGGCATGTTCGTCGGTGAAATAGAAAACCCAACCCAAACCACATTATTTTTTCTTTGGCAAATGATGGAGGCCGGGAATCACAGAATAGCGTCCCAGCCTGGTTTGGATAGGAAAGGACCTTAAAGCTCCTCCAGTTCCAACCCCTGCCACGGGCAGGGACCCCTTCCACTGGAGCAGGGTGCTCCAAGCCCCTGTGTCCAACCTGGCCTTGAGCACTGCCAGGGGCAGCCACAGCTCCTCTGGGCCATCACCCTGTGCCAGTGCCTCAGCACCCTCACAGGGAACAGCTTCTGCCTCAGAGCTCAGCTCAGTCTCCCCTGTTCTGGCAGGTTCAAGCCATTCCCCTTGGCCTGTCCCTACAGGCCCTTGTCCCAAGCCCCTCTCCAGGTTCCCTGCAGCCCCTTTAGGCCCTGGAGCTGCTCTCAGGTCTCCCTTTAAGGAGCCTTCTCTTTTCGGGGTGAACAAGCCTGGCTTTTTGCATCATTCTTTCTTAAAGGCAAAATCCTCCAGAAGTTTAAGCACAAAAAAAAGGTGGTTTCTTTTTTAACTGCCTCCAGCTCCCCAACAAAGGCACCACCCTCACAGGGAAGGTTTTTTCCCTAATGCTTAATCTAAATCCCCCCTCTTGAAGTTTAAAGCCATTAATAGTGCCAAGCAGTTGAAAAACTTCAGCCCAAGCTGAGGGATACCTTGCTCTTTACTGCATCGCAATCAGGCGTTGGGTTTTGTCCCTACCAGTAAGCAAGGTAAATGGCAGTGCTGGTAGTTCTGGCTCATCTTTGAAGAAGAGGTAATGCAAGCTCCTAAAGTCATAGTAGCTGAGATGGTGAAGTCAGTAGCATCTCAACTGTGACTTGTTGCTAACAGATGCAAACATCTGCTTCTGGAGAGGTTGGTTTTTCAGGGTATTCTTTGACTCACAGAGCTTTCCATCATTTGTGGGCAAAAAGCCTGAACTGATTCCTTAGTAATCACAGTGGATAAAGTTCCCTATTCTGGGAAGGTACCGAATTAAACGGCTTCAATAATCTGAACATCTGTGAGAATAAGAGATTTGTCTTCTGTAACATCAGGGTTTGTCCTTGACTGCCTTCCAGCACTACTTGTGCTTTATGTCACCTCTACCGAGTGAAAACTCTGCCTATTCTGCTCTTATATTCTCACAGTAACATGAAATAATTGAGCCAAGACAGTGCCAGCTATGGACCGGTTATGAGATGCGGTTACTTGATATAAAGACTTCTGGAATTCTGTACCATTGGGATATAAACATAGTTCCATGGAAGCCATCTCTCCATGGAGAGGTAGACACAGGAAGTCCCATGGTGAAGCGGTGGTTATGTTTTGGGGTGTTAAGTCATTGGTATTGAACCTCATTGCTGACCCTGTTTTAGTGTTGAAACACAGTGAGAAGACACAGTTCAAGTGCCACAATAAACTCCCCAGTCTGTGGGTACAGGGCACTGAAATGCTTTTGGAGCCAGGAGGTTAAGCTTTAAGCAGGATTTCATGAAATCAGGAACACTTCAGTTCTCTTCCGCCTGTATGGAAAAACTTCCCAACTATTTCTTAGCTTTCTGGACAGAGCTTTTGGTCCCAAGTTGTTTGCAATGAATTTGTGCTTCTGCAGTTGTGATAAGGTTGCAAATGCTGCAAGGTTCTTGTGACTGATGTTGGAAATAAGGCTCCAGTGCTGGCTGGCTCAGATGGCTTTGGGCTACCAGGGATCTGTGACTAGTTAGGAAGCTTGCTTTGGATTCTGAATTCCAAGGTGGAAAGAGAGGGGTGGTCCGGTGCCTCTGTTAGGAGTGAATCCCTTGTGGGCAGCTGGCAATTCCAGAGCCCTCTGCAAGTATTTAATGTCCTTTTGTGAGTGGATGGAAGCAGATGTGTTACTTAATCAGGATGTGCACGTTCAACCTCACTGATGCCAGGTTTCTGGCGAACACTGTCTGTAAGGCTTGTGTAAGCGTACAAATAGAAGTGTGTTAAGATGGCAGTGTGTGTCTAACGCAGCGAATGACTTGGGTTTTATCTTGTTGGTGGAGTAAGCTTCAGTTAACCACTTCAGGGAGCCAGTGCTGAAGCTGCAGGGTTGAGGTGTGTGAAATGGGTAATTGCATTGTCTTGTTTCATAGCTTTATTTGTTTGCGTAGTTGGATAATGAATGTCAGCCTAGTGATTAGGCAGCTATTGTGGTAAGTTTCCCTTCTGTGTGGCTGTACAGGCAAGTAAAGGGCCTCTTCAGCTTACTGGAATGGAATCCACAGCAGTTTGGAAGGGATTGAAGGAGCGTTTAGAGCCTCAACCAAACCAATGCTCGCACAAGTTAATGCGAAACCTGTGAAGAACCCACTTTGACTTGAGCTTGATGTGCTTACATTTTCTATTGAAGTAAAGCTGCAGATGAAACTCTTCCTGACAGTAAATCTGCTGTTCACTTTGCAACTGTATTTTCCAGTAACATAACACAAGATGCACCAGTATAGTCACTGCTGCAAGATTTTGTAGTCCTGCTGTTACTTACTCTCACTACTCTGTTAAACGTATGGTAGTGTTCAAATGTGTGATTGCCATTAACTTCCTGGTGCTACTTCCCATGCTCAGCAGAGCCAGGAGCCTGTCTTTTAGGTATCACAGCAGCCGTGTTCTCTAGAGGAAATATGCTAAAAGCATGGCACTTGGAGTGCCCAGACAGCAGGCGTTTAAATGGCGTATCCCAGTTAACCTGCTGTGAACCACAGCAGGGCTTTGTGCATCGCTTGGTCACTAATGCCAGTGACCAAGTGCTTGGGATGCTTAAAACAAGGAGGTGGCTGGCATATGAAGTTATGCTAACATGGAAGGGGGGTGTTGCAGGGAGACAGCAGTGAAGTTCCTCAGAGATACTAAGCAATGAGAGAAATAGGTGAAAGTCGGGTAGGAGGTTGCTAAATTGCCGTACATCCTCATGCCTGCAGTTCTAGTACTGGAGGTGTAGTAGGAAATGGGTAGCAAGTTCTTGAGAGAAGGATGGGCTGTGTATCGCTGATTCGGTTAACTCCACTGTTTAGCACTAAACCTGGAAGGATAGCTTGGAAATTCTTCATAGGTATGGCATTGGAGAGAGAGAATGCTGGTAAAGCACTTCCAAATCGTTTTGTCCTGAATTGCACCAGCTCTGCTCCTGGCTGGAAGTTATCCCTGCCTCTGTTCCCCGGCTGCAAGTGTCAACCGTCAAAACTAAGGGATAATGACAGTGAAGGAAAGTAATGTTCCTTTGCTTTCCTGAGCATAAAATCAATCCAAGATGTGATAGAGCTTATAAATGCTTTTCTAACACTGTTTTGTTACTGTTTTCAATACATACTAAAGCCTTCATAGGATTACTTTCCTTTTTGATGCTGTGATTATAGGCTCAGTAGTAGTTGTCCTTCAGAAGACATTGCTCTGAGAACATTTGGTTTATATTGCTCTTAGAAGTTGGGATTGAGAAAGTTCTATGGATCTTGGGGCAAGCTTCTGCACAGGATGGTATCCATGGGGCTGCTTTGTATGAAACTTGACAATGCTACTGGGATGCTCTGTGTGAAGAAAATCTCTAGCTGCAGCCTTAGTGCATTGGGGCTCTCCTAGAGTCATTTATCACTTCCTATGGCAGTTCTGTTACTTGAACCTGAAGCTGTTGGTTCACTCTTGGAGTTGAATAAATGAAAGCAGGACGGAATAGAAACAAGCTCTGGAAAGCTATTCCTTTACCCTGTGGCAGCTCATCAATTCAGTCGCATTTCATTACTTTTCTCATGCAAAATAAGACTCTAATTTCAACCTGTGTTAATTAAGCTTCACAGACTGCTATGAGATTGCAGCATGGAATAGCATCTAGATGGATAACAGTGCCTTGGTTGATGGGTGGCAGGATCTTGCTATTGCCTTCTCTTGCAAAACTGAGTTCGAGTGGGGTGGAGCTGGCCCAAAGAACACAACTTGCTTGAGGCAGAGATGCTGTGAATGCCCCCCAGAGAGAGGCAGTGATGGTGTTAATCAGCTGCTAACACTGCTAGCCAGGCAAGGCACAAATATTTACAGCGAGCATCTGCCTCCGTAACTGCTTCATGCATTTTAAAGCTAGGATTTCAGCTGAAGTCAGGGTTGCTCCATGGCTTACAGAGAGACAGTGCTTCTCTGGGAATCTGCTTACTGGAACATCTTGCTTCCTGCCTCATAGAGTGAATGCAGTTAGCGCGTTGCTGGTTTGATTTATGCTGCTAATTGCCGTGGTGGTTGATGTGAGCTGCATGTACTAATTGCTCGCTTGCAAGTCCTTTCCAATTTGTCTGACAAAAGCTTTCAAAATAGAGCATTACATGTTATTAAACACTGGCCAGCACCAAACAGAAACAATTGGGGGGCCCTGTTTTCTTCTAAGTGCCTCATCTTACGTACTTCTCCATCCAGTACCTAAAGGGGCTACAGGAGACCTGGAGAGGGGCTTTGGACAAGGGCCTGTAGGGACTGGGTGAGCTTTAAGGAACCTTCCAACTGAAACCAAACTAAAATCTTAGGATTTTAGTGACTGTGATGTGGTTTTGGTGTAGGCTCGTTCTTGTTCTTCATGGTGTTTAAACAACCTCTGGAAAACTATTTTTCCAAAGCATGCAGTGGTTTTTCTTCCATCCTTAAACTGGAACATTGCCCTTATCTGTATGGCAAAGGTAGAATATGTATGATAGTTGACTGTGCAGTTTTAGCTAGTGGAAAACATGATGTGCCATTTGAATTTGCAGTGATGCATGCATGCTTCCAGAGCAGCAGAAACTGCAGTGAGCAAAGCAGGGGGATTTTGTTTTAAATCAGTATGTCAGTAAGGTGGTTCATTCAGCTACCTGCTAGGAACTTGACTACAACTACCATCATCTTGGAAGAAAGCAACGCTAAAGTGAGCCACTTGAGAAGTCCTCTGATATTCCTTGGTTTCAGTGGGGAATGCTGTCAGAGGGACTTCTGTTACTGTGCCATGTCAACCCATTTCATAGCATCACAGGCTGGTTTGGGTTGGAAGGGACCTTAAAGCTCATGCGGCATATTGAAGCTGCCACGTGACTCTTTAGGTTAATGCAGAGGTCTGGTGCAGGTTGTGGGACTCATTGATGGGCTGTGTACAGGATGTTTATGTTGTAATGATGTTGTGTGCTATCAGTGTTGGTGACACCTGAGCTAACTACACTGAAGCTGGCTCGAGTATGCTGAGGAAGTCTTGTACTTTTAAATGGGATGAGGTTTGAGATGTGTTCTCCAGCGGGTTCTGGAGCAGCTGTGTGTTGAGAAACAGTTAAATAGCCTGAGTATGGCATGTGTATATATTCCCTCAGTGTTAGTTAGTCTCTTGCCTGCTTCTCTTAACCTTTGAAACCAATGAAAAGCTATGTCAGCAGAGGGAGGACCTTTGGGGAGCATATTGCCTGTACCGTCGCTAACATACAGCTTTCACTGGGGATATGTGTGGAGAAAGCTGCGGTGTGAGGTGTCCCTGCCCATGGCAGGGGGGTTGGAACGAGGTGAACTTCAGGTCCTTTCCAACCCTAGCTATTCTAGGATTCTGTGATGCCAGAAAACCCCTCTGCTATCTTGTGACTGTTGGTCTGGTTGGGTTGATCCCTGTTAGCTTCACTTGGGTTCTTAGGGGGTGTGTTTGTCCTGGGTGGACCATGCCTGGATTGAGGAAGATGATGTTGTTTGTGTGTGTATCAGGTGCTTGTTGAAGCAGGAGAAGTATAAGAAGCTAAAATGGACAATGCAGTAGGCTTAAACTGGAAGAGACATGGTTTAAATGTGCATAAAGCTCTGGAAAGCAGCAGGAGTGCTAACATAACACTGATGATGGATGGCCTTTGGGTTTTGTATTGCCAGAGTACTGCGGTACCACTATCTTGTACAGACTCAAATCAAGACCAGTGGTAATTAAGATGTGAGTATGTGGGAGCTGGGTATGAGAACTGAGGTGTAATGTTCTCCTTGGAAAGGTGGACAGATAGCAACTTCCATGCTGATGAGGAATACGAGATGCAAAGTCATCCCTTGGGGAGAGAGTGTGGGGTTCAGTTTTTAACCAACCAGCTTGTAGGTAACAAAGGCCTATGAAGCTGTGCAGATGGCATTTAATGCTCAAGATAACTATATACACTTGAGGCATGGGATAGGTAGTGGGTTTCAAACTTGAAAGAATCCTTTTCTCCTTAGTGTTTGCGTCAAAGCAGGACAAACAGGCCACGGAAAAGGAGGTGATGGCTGCAGTATAGAGGCCTTAGTGTATGTTGGCTTTACTCCAGCAAACGTTATGGATGGTTGCAGGCTGTTAGCCTCTGGAAATAAGCAGCAGCAAGTTGTCACAATGCTTCAAGACCAGCAGCTCTTCCTGGGAGACTTTGGGATATAAAGCAGAATGACAGAGCTTGAGGGGAATTCCGAAGGTTTCTGGAATACCATTTTCATCTGCTGGAGTGTTGTGAAGGGCTCTGCTTCTGGTCCCTCTGACTGCCAGCTTTAAGTCTGACTTCTGTGTTTAGCCATTGATATATAGTGTATCATAATGAGCATCTGATTTAGAGGCAAAGACAGGCTGTGGCACTTGTTTAATTTGCATCTTCCATCTACTTGTCAGGAAATGTCTAAATTTGCAGTTAGCTTTGAAGAGTTTCAAATGAAAGAGTCCTGCCTTCATTTCCTGAAGGGAGGAGTGAGGATAAATCCAGGTGCTTTTATTGATGTTGCATCCAAGTGCAGCGTGACAGGGGAGGATTGCTAGGAAGGAATATGTAAAGCACCTTGCTAATGACAAATTGTGGCCTCGGATCGCAATAACCGAGCTATCAAATCTAATCCTGATCCCATTCAGTGGCGCCCTTTGTGATCCTGTGATTTCTCCTGGTTGCAGCGGGGTTTGCTGTAACGTGGTGGTTTTCATCCGGTGGCCAAACTGACTTGGGTAAAAGGAGACAAACGTTCGAGCTTAGGCTTTGCGTCTGCTCTCTAGGAGGTGAAGGCGAAAGGGTAAAGTATTTGCCAACAGTTGGCCTATTGCTAATCGTATGTAAATGATGTATTGAGCAGCTGAGGCCCGATTAATAATGAATAAAGCAACTGCAGTGCTAAGACAGTCTTTGGGGGAAAACTGCAATAACCAAGCTTCGTAAAGCTGTCTTCAGAAGGCTTGCAGGGTAAGTTAGTCAGGGAAGTTTGTAACCTGAGGTTGTGTTTCTGTGCTCCTTTGGGCCTCAGGATTATTACAGCTTCCATTCAGCTTGAATTCAGACTGAGGTGATGTGCTGCTGGATTCGCAGTTCAGATTTAACTGAAAATAGTACTGGGAATGTGGAAGGTTTTTGGTTAAGTGGAGCAAAACTGTATGAGCATTGCTGAAAATGGATGTAGGTCTTCACTGAGAGTATAGCTTAGGAGTGGGTGAGCCTTCAATGGGTAATTCACTGTTGTTAAAGAGGAGGGAGCTTCCACCCCATCACCTCCCTTGACAAGTCTTGGCCTTTCAGAAACCAGCTCAGTGTAAAAATAAGTAACTAGTTGCTTACTTGGCTGAAGAGCAGCAGTTTGTTGGGGACTGCAGTGATAGGACCAGGGTGATGGGTTCAGACTGGAACAGGGAGGTTTAGGTTAGATATAAGGAAGCTCTTTACGTGTGAGGGTGGTGGCTGGAGCTGAGGAACAATTCCTTGCCCACAGGGTGCTCAGGCATTGGAACAGGCTGCCCAGGGCAGGGCTGCAGGCACCAGCCCTGCAAGGGTTCACCCAGCGTGGAGATGAGGCCTCAGTGCCATGGGGCAGGGGTGGCCTTGGCACTGCTGGGAATGGTTGGACTGGATGAGCTCAAAGGGCTTTCCAATCCCATTGGATCCTGTGATTCTGTGCGCTGTGTCCTGGGCTTGAGTGAAAGGAGCTGCACATTTCTGAAGTCACATTGTTATTTTATGCTGATGCTGCTCGGTGTTGACAATTTGGTGTGGTATAATTGAAGTAATGTTTTAATGGATGGTCGACTGTGGTGATTTGTTAATGTTGAGATAATTGCAGCACTTACAGGAGCCAAACCAGTCAGTGAAGTTCTGCGTTGGACACTCGGCGTTCTCTGGAAGGTGCTAGTTTATCCCAAGCAGGTGGATGTGTGAGTGCTTGAGTAGGTTTGGCTGGGTGGCCTTGCGCTCAGTCTCTTCAGTCTGTACTATCAGATTGATCTGCCCTGTTATTTGCCCCCTTCTGTCAGCGGGTGTGAAGTTTGAACCAAGTTCTCTGTTGCCAAATACAAGGTAATCTTATTTCTAAGTCGTGTTACAGTTGGATATTCAGAGTATATGAACAGGAGGAAGTATGCTCTTTGTTTTTGTGTGTTTTGCATTGTGATGGACATCTGAGACAGATCTGTTGCTAGGACATTATTCCAGGTAGCTATTAGTTAATGGGATTACAGAAGTCTCACTAAGGAGCTCACTGCTGCTCAGTTTGTGAGCATCTTCCCTGAGGATATTGTTAGTGACTAGTATCACCCCTGATCAATAAAGAATGCTCTTCTCTATGAAATTAAAGCATCTTCCACATGACTTGGGTCTCAAGTTCTAGGTGATGCTTAATGAAAACACATTCTGTCTTATTGCTAGGCAGTGTTGGCCTTTTAAAAATGCATGCTATTAACTGCTGCTGCTAACCTTGGAGCATGTGTTCTTGAAATGCTGGTGCCAGTTCATATTTACTGGAATTGAAAAGAAAGGGACTCCTCCCTCCCTGGAAGATGTGTGGAAGTTACTGTATTACGCACAGGTTCTGTGTTCAGGCTCAGGAGTGCTTGACTGATGCTCACTCGGGTCAGGTAATTGCACAGGCTGTGCAAACTTCCAGCAATACAGCCATGCCTAAGCGTGTATTAAAGACAAGTACTGATGCTGTGGAACAAGGATTCAGCATGTCAAATGCAATCTCTTGTGTTGGCATCCAGGTGGAAGTGTAGGAATTGGTGTAAGTGCTAACTTAGAGCTTACTGGGGCTGTCACCAGTGAGCCTGTATCTGTCATCCCACAGCAGATGGACCACTGTGCATTCAGGGTTTGATATCCTGGCAAAGCTGGGTGACACAGAAAGGGGTGGCCATCTCTCTGGCATGAGCACTTAGGGACATGGGTTAGGGTGGGCTTGGCAGTGATGGGTTAACAGTTGGACTTCATCTTCTTGGAGGTCTTTTGCAACCTAAACAAATCAGTGTCTCTGTGTGGCCTTGATAAGGGGAAGCACTTTCAATTGGACACGTAAAATGCTCACCCCTGGTGTACTCAGCCCATCTAAAGGCGCTGGTGATTCAGGTCGCTGATAGCCACTGACACTACAGTTAGTTTCTAATATAAAGCTGTTTGATCTTGATATTAAAAGCAATAAAGAGTTTGTTTTCACTGCTCCTTGGTGAACGGTGTCTGAGTTCTGACCATCCTGATAACTGTGCTGTGTTGGCAGCAGCCTTAACCAGGCTCTGTGTTGTGCTTTTGTTACACCTGTGCTGTTTGCTGTGCAGGTGATGAGCAGACATCCTCACCTATCCCTGTAGTTCAAGTCTTTACCACAACAAACCTGAAAAGGAACCACAAACTTCCAACTGGTTTTCCAAGGTTTTCCTCAATGTGGGGAAAGCGCTCCTAACCTTATGTGACAGAAAAGGACCTGCTCGGAAGAGGAGCTTGCTGCCTGTGTGAGGACTAGGAACAAGGTAACTGGGCTACGTGGAGGAAGCCTCAGGAATCACATCAGTTTCCTAATGGCATGAGGTGAAGCATTGGTGTTTCTTGTTGAAGTGGGGTCTGTGTGGCAGCTGAAGCTGTGTGAGGAGAGGGGTGGCAGTGCTGGGTGATTGCCTCTGATAATAGCCATTCTATGTCACCTAATTGAAGGTAACGTTGTCTCAAGGTACCTAGAAAGAAACACTGTCTCTTCGGAACCAGTTCTTACTCATTTTCTTGTTTCGTTCTGTCTAGAACAAGTGATTAGTCCCAGGTGTTTGTAAACAGACACAGAGCGTGTATTGAATGCTTCAGTCTGATTGCATGCTTGATCCTGTAATCACTTGCAGGGATTATCTTTCCAAACAAATCTGCCAAAGCCTACATTATTTCTTGGAAATATTGAGCCAGCTGCTAGGGCTGATGCTTGTTTGTCAATAGAAAAAGTGGGGTTTGATGCAAGTACTGTGTTCAGAACTGGAACTTTGCCTCACCTTGCCTATGGGCTTGGCAGGGCAAATAGGACATAGTACTGAACAGCAAGAGTCTCTTGTCAGCTCAGCTACAGAAATGAGACTGTACTCTGAACTGAACACTCCAGGCCATGGATAGACAAGGGGTGATGGGTGCAAGTTACCCCTGGGGAGAAGCCAGTTGGGCACTAAAGGCAATATTTTCCCAATGAGAACAATCAGCCATTGGAGTTATCTCCCCAGGGAAGTGGTAGTGCCCAAACACTGGATGCTGTTAAGATCTGGCTGGACAGGGTGGTGGGGCATCTAATGCTCTACCAAGTAACGTTGGACAGATGATCCCTGAGGTCCCTTCCAACCTGGTGCTCTGTGAGAAGTCCACCAGGCTTTATCATTCAAAGCTCTAAGTTGGACACCTCCCGAGCCTCGTTTAGCAAACAGAGCTGCCAATGAACCTTGATCTGCATGCAGGGATCAAGCTGACTTTGCTGCTGGCTGCTGCTTGGAGCTTTATTATTTCATCAGGTTTTGTGGGTCTGCAGAATTCCTTCACTGTTGGGTCATGGGTAAAATCCGTTGCGGCTGAGGAGCTTGGAGAAGGTTTTAGACAAAGGAATGATGCTTTTTAGCACTTTGTCAGATGCTCACTTGGCTCTGACTGTTGCAGCAGAATAACTGCAGTAATAAATGCAGCAAAGAAACTGGATCTTGTTGCGTTCCCTGAGCTGTTGTTACGAGAATGGTTTAATTGGATTTATGAGAAAGGATGGAGAGCAAGCTGTTGGGGCTGAGCAGGAAGAGAAGCGTTTTGACTTGGGCCTAGTAACTGCACTGGGAAGAGTTGAGATTTACTTGAGCAACTGCAGTGCAGTGTGAAAAGGAGTAGTACATAAAAACGTTGTCCGTAAGAATTGGATGTGTTTGCTTATTTGAAGACTTGGCTGTCAGAGCTTGTTATGTGGCACAAGAGCATGCAGTTTTGGAACAAACCATGAGGAGATACCTATCCATCCACTGCTGCTGTGAAGCGAGTACTAGAAGCTTTTGCAAGGTCAGATTGCAGCTTCGGTAGTAAAAAGGTAAGCGTACAGACAGCAGGGTGCATCAGACGGGCTGCTGATGGGGGTGGCAGTTCTGAAGCTCCCTCTGCTTTGCCACTAGAGTTATTTTGGGTCACTCGTAAAACCCGAGGTATTTGGAGGCTCAGCTGTTCAGTTCCTGACTGTGCATTTTGTGGTCTACCTCACGGTGAAGGCATCTGTGGGAAGTGAGGATTGGAGATGGAGCCTGCAAATGCGCTTGTGAAGCAGATCTCCAGGCAAGCCTGTGGTTTCATTCAGGCTCAGCTCTGGGCCTATACCAGCCTAGTCCAGCTGCCTGTTTGTTGAAGGATGAGCTTTGTGCCATTGGAGTGGCAGGAACCCAGTTGATGTGTGCAAGTTAGGTAGTTTAAGACTTGAAATAGCTGGTCCCAACTGGTTTGTCACATCTTGTGCATGAGAGTAAAGAAGGCTTTGCTATAAGGATGGGGGTATGTGGAACTGAAGCTGTTGCTAAAGCATTAGCCTTGCAGTTACCTTCCTGTAGCTTAAAGAAACCACCCTCTTGCTGCATCAACAAAAGCAGAGCAGTTAGTATACAACGCTGAGTAATAGCTGAATTACATTGATCAGATTATAACAACAGAAGAGCTTTTGAAGACATGATGAGGACTGAATTCCATTGAATTGCCTAATAATGTAATGCTTTACCAGGCAGCTATAAAACAATTCCAGCAAGTAGGAATTAACTTCTTCAAGTGATAAGTAATGCTAAGACATCACTATCTCATACTTGGAAAGGCACAATGGTGTCCTTAAACATCATATGTAACTGAAAATAGGTGTAGTCTGTGTAGACCCAGATTGGCTTTGACTTCAGATAATGACAAACGTGGGTAAGATATTAGGTGGTTGGTCATGATGGCTGGAAATACATTAAGCAATGCACTCATTATGGGATACTTGCTAAAGGGTCGAAAGTGAACCAAATGGTTGCAATTCAGCAGTAAACTGGAAGCTCTCAAATGGAGCTAGTGTTTGGAATACCTTTGCAGCTGGAAATAGAGTAGCTCCGAGTTAATAAACCTCCTCTCATACTACAGAAACTCCAAAGCCAGACCTGAACCATCTGATACCTGCGTGCATGAGTGGAAGAAGACTGAAGAACTGTACTGAGCTTATTTCCTTGTATAAGTTGGCTTATTCCATTTCATCCAATTCATCTAACAAATGTAAACCTCTCATAGGTGGTTCGGGCTTAAAGCTTCAGAGTGCGCTGTTGAGTAACGTTGGTTCTGTTGTTGCGGAGTCACTGGGGCATTCCTAATCTGAGGAGTGAATAAGCACGAGTTGTGTGGGATCTTTGTGTTCAGTTTTCTGAATTGAGCCCGTAGATGGCTGCTTATTTTCAATAGCAGGTAGGCTGTAACAGATCAAATGTTGCTTTGTGTACTACAGAACTAGTTCTTTGTCCTGGCACGCACATGAAAGTCATGGTAAGAGAAAGAAATAAAAGGATGGACCTAGAAAAGGGACTCTTTGTAAGTAATAGTCAGAATGGCTTCTGCTTTAGGTTATATTGTGCCTCTCTAACACTTCCCACTTAGTGCTCTGTTTCTACTCCACTTTAAGCCATCTGAGGTGTGCATAGGAGTCAGGACTAAAGCTGGAAAGATGGCACTAGGGATCAAGTTCTCTCCATCTTGGAAAGACAAAGTGCAGTTGGTAGAAGGGGAAAAACTTGCAGTTATAGACCAGGTTAACTGGTTTGGCCATGGAACATGGATCAAGTTAGGAATGTTAAGGAGACATCACTATTGCAGTTAGTATAGGCTGCTAATCCACAGCAGGCCTCGCTGCTGCTGACGTGATGTGCCTGCTTGGATGTGCCTTTCCTGAAATGGGAAGTGTCGGTCTGGGCTTGCTTCAGCAGCCTGGGACTTGGCAAATACCAGTCACTGCTCCAGGGAGGAAGAATGAAACTTGACCAACACATGAACAAAAAGGTATCTGTGGAGGGCTTGTTGCCAAGTGCGGGTATACTTAAGCAGATACAATTACATGGACTTTGTACTGGGTTGTTTGGCAGGTTGAATTTCTATGACAGTTCAAGGTGGGTCACGGTGCAAGAGGAAGGCTCCTAAGAATACATGTTTTCAGCTGTGGTGGTGATCTGATGAATGGATGGCTGATTCAACCCCTAACAAGTCTGTGGTGTTAGCTGCAAAAGTGTCAATGCCAGTTTCCAGTGACAACAGCGTGTTCAGTCACTGTGCTTTGGTAACAGGCTTCTGCAGTAGGGCTGCTAAAGCTCAGTGGGGTCTGCACTCTCTCATGTGCTTGGGGGGGTTCCTGAAACAGCCCCTATCTAACATCTGATGCAGTGACGACTCATATTCTACGTAAAGGGGTCTTCTGCCCTGGTTATCAGGCTAAGAGCAACTAAATTGCTATGGGGCAGCCTTTCCCCAGCAGATGCGGGGTGCAGGATAAACCTGGGTAAGGAAATAGGAGGCCTTGGTGGTGCTGGCTGTTGAGAGCACGGACTCCAGCAGCGGCTGCTGCTGTCTTGGCGGAAGCCTCTGAGCAGCTATGCTCTGAGTGTTAGATCTGGCAGCCTCTTCATCGGCTCGTGGGAGAGCTGAGCATGGGCACACAGGAGGCTGCTCCTCCCGGTCAGGGCTGTGGGTGGAAGCGCCGGTGACTGGCAACTCTTCCTGTTATGCAAGAGTGAAAAAGCTATTGCCTGGTAGGATGTCGGAGCAGCCGCGTACCTTCGGATGGCTGGAGCTGCGACCTTGAGGAGCTCCCTGCTTCTCTGACAAGTGGATTTCGGGTCTTGGGGATGTGTTTGAAGCAGCAGCTGTACGTCTAGGTAGTGCACAAGCTGATTGCTGCACCTTGCTGCTGTGGGGAAGGATGTTATTCATTGCAAAGGAACTGAAAGAAGACGGCGTTTCAAATACAGGTATGATGCTTTCTAGCTGCCAGTACAGTTTCCGTTAGGAAAACAATGTCTTTGGCACATTTCCTACTTAGAAACAGGCATCTAAGAACTGATTCTTAACTAAGGCACTAGTAAGGGATTGCTTGGAATACCATAAGCTCATCCTGTCAGAATTGTTCAGATGGGTACCTTGCAGCTGGAGCTGGAAAAAGAATCGGTCCTCCCTGATGGTATTCAGCTAATGCCACTGTGAAATGGAGATGTGTCTGGCAGAAAGAAACCTCATACAAGAAAACCAAGTGTATGACTTAAGTGTGCTGTGGGTAGGTAGGGTAATTTAATAAGTCCAAGTGAATCATGGGCATTCCTGAGGGTCTTCATGCAGTGCATGTAATCCTGTGTTTGTGCTTCAGTTTCGGCTTGTGGAAGTGATAACCTGGTGGGCAGTGTGTGCCTGGTGGGCAGTGTGGAGCTTTCAGGAAAGCCTCAGTTGGACATAGCTACTGCTTAAGGCCGTGCAGAAAGCAGTAGGTTTCTATGCAGTCTTTTGGAAGCCTGGCTAAGCAAACACGCTGGTAATAGTTATAAAGGACTGAAAACCTTGGAGGAACTGAGTCATTTTCAGTTCAAAACATGAGAAGAAAGGTGATGGTTTATAGACATGGAAAGTCTGGGGACAGTTAATTAATTCCTATGGCCTCTTTGCTGCTCTGAAAAAGGCTTTCAGGAAGGACTGCAGACATCTGCAGTGCTTTTGAATATTTGATAGGCTGGTACAGTTCTTACAGGAAACTCATGACCTGCTTTTTTGTTGAGTTGGATTTGAAGAGGGCACGAGTAAAAGAGATGAGATGGGTTCCATACCTTCCTGTTACAACATCGCTACTGAGAGTCTCAGTCTGCTGGTACAGATTTCCTTCAAGCGTTCTCATGTCTGTTATCAGTAGGTAAGTTTTAGGGATCAAAACTCAATCAAGAGATTCACTGCCTGATGCTATGGGATTCTTATTGCCCAGGAAGGATATTGTAAAGCTTTAGCCAGAATCTCTTGAGTACCACTTCAGCATGACTTGTGTGTGCAGGAAGACCTTCAGTGCTTGATGCCCAAGGAAGCTGTGGCTGCCCCAGCCCTGGCAGTGTTCAAGGTCAGGTTGGGCACAGGGGCTTGGAGCACCCTGCTCCAGTGGAAGGGGTCCCTGCCCGTGGCAGGGGTTGGAACTGGAGGAGCTTTAAGGTCCCTTCCAACCTAAGCCACTCTGTGCTTCTATGAATGTTCACCAGTGCTGATAAGCAGCTGTGATAAGCATAGAGACAGAAGACAGGTTGGTTATCATGAGGCCATGCTTTGGTAATGTCAGCTGAGTGTCATTAAGGTTGTTTGGGTACAGGTGTTCTGTAAGAAATCCTTGTAAGCCAAATGTACTGATTCATGGCATAGCTGTAATGGAAGCAGCCTCTTCTCTTGGCAGAGCTACAATGAACATGTGGTGTGTATCAGTCTGGGGGAAGATCCTTTTTGTGTGGGACTGGATGGAGACGAGCTTGTAACTCTTGGTCTGTACCTGGTCTACCTGGAACGATTGAAGTTGGAGTGCTGAAAATCAGAAGCTTTAGGTGTAAAGTACTGGAGAAGTACCTTAATATACAGATAAAACATTTGTCTGATGTTCTTGAGGGGAAAGAAGTGCAAGTCATTTTGGTAATCCCCCCCAGCTCAATTCTGTGTGTTCCAGTGATTCTGTTACAAAGGAATGCTTCTGAACATGAGGTTTAGCATGTTAAATATCTGTCAATAGCAGATTCTTAATCTTTGCAGTTGTTTAAGACCCTGGTATTACTTGTCTGGTCTGAGCAACTCTGAGTTTATATTGCTGTAGCTTGTCATTACCTAGTTAAAGAACAATAAAACTGAGCCCTGGGCTGGCAGGACTTCTCTACTGAAATGCTGTGATTTCACTGTTCTTTATGCAGCAGAGGCAATCCTGCAGTGATGTTAAAGATTGAGCTTCTATCTAGGAACCCTCCATATGGAAGATATCTGCAGTTCTAAATACAGTGGCAATAGTTAAGGCTCAGTGATGCCAGAGGCCTTTTTGGACTGCTGGTCTGAATGGCTGCTTAAATTAGTGAATACCGATGCGATGGGAAGCTTCTCATCAGTGATGACCAAACTCCATCTGTCTGACAGGAAACTGAGCTCTTTGCTTTTGAGGATCTTTAATTTAGGTTGGTTGGGTTTTTTACCTATAAGGAGTATCCGTGTTAATTCCAGTTTCTGGGAGCTCAGGTGAATTGTAATCCTTGTGCTTATTGCTACCCCAGCAGCAACTAGTGGAAGTAGATGCTAGTGTAGTGGTCATGAACAGTGCTTGCTGTGTGCTGAGGCTTCTCGGAATACCCCAAACTTCATGCTTGTGGTTTGAGTTGTTTTATCCTGAAGACAGAAACCTGGAAACCCCCTTTAAACCCAGCAGCAGAACCAAGAAACCCCGAAATCAATCCGGAGTGTTTCAGTTTGCTGCTGTTGGCAGGGAGCACTGATTGAGTTCTGCACAATATAAACTCAGCTGTGCTTGGTATCAGTCAAAACAACATGGTAGTTGTGTGTGATTAATAGCACACACACAGAATAAGTGGAACTAAACCCATTGACACTCTAATGCTGCTAGCAGTTCTTTGGGCTCTTGGTAAATATAAATACATGCTGATACTATTTATGGTGTTTGGTAGTGCAGCTGGATAATGTGATCCTGTATTGGCTTTTATGGGAAGTCCTGGAGATACGGGCCTATGAGAGTCATCAGCTTCTTGTCAATGTGGCTCTAAGCAGAATTGGTCCCTTCCTGCCTGGAGATCCTGATGGTGAATCACAGAATCAACCAGGCTGGAAAAGCCCTTTAAGCTCATCCAGTCCAACCATTCCCATCACTGCCCAGGCCACCCCTGCCCCATGGCACTGAGGCCTCGTCTCCACGCTGGGTGAACCCTTGCAGGGCCGGTGCCTGCAGCCCTGCCCTGGGCAGCCTCTTCCAATGCCTGAGCACCCTGTGGGGCAGGAATTGTTCCTCAGCTCCATCTAAACCTGCCCTGGGGCAGCTTGAGGCCGGTTCCTCTTGTCCCATCCCTTGTTCCTTGGGAGCAGAGCCCAGCCCCTCCTGGCTCCATCCTCCTCTCAGGCACTTGTAGGGAGGGATCAGGTTCCCCCTGAGCCTTCTCTTCTCCATCTGAGCCCCCCAGGTCCCTCAGCTGTTCCCCATCACACTTGGGCTCCAGGCCCTTGACCAGCTCTATTGCTCTGCTCCAGCACCTCAAGGTCTCTCTTGAAGTGAAGGGCCCAGAGCTGAACACAGGATTTGAGGTGAGGCCTCACCAGTGCTGAGTGAAACATCCTGAAGTTCCAGATGAACTTCCAGAAGAAGGTCTAGGAGATGGACAGCAACATTTTGGTGCTGGGAACTGAAGTAGCACTTTCAGAGGGTGGGCTTTTTGTTTTCTCCTATGTAGGTGGTAGATGCGTGCTAGAAAAGGATGTAGCAGGGCATCCCTAACGTTTATACTGAAACACAGGAAGTAGAGTTACAGATGGACTGAGGGTTTTATGAACTCCTCTGTATCCAAGTCATGTTGTCAAGCTGCTAAAAGCATCTGGCTCTAGAAAAGAGCAATGTTGATAAACTTCTGAGGATTCAGGCTGCTCAGAACAACTGGAGCGTTTCATTCTCACACGGACCTGGGTGATTAATTGAAAGTCCTTGTGTGCTGAAATCGGTATAGTAAAGAGAGAGAGGGAGCTCTTTAATGGGAGAGAGCGTTGCAGTTTGTCAGTGTTTTTAATAGGCATGCTTAATGCTTAAAAACCCCAAATCCTTATGGCTGCTGTGAATAGAGATGAAGCTTTTACACCAAGAGGCGGAGCAGGAGTGTTTCTGCTATGCTTTGCAATGTTCATGGTATTCCAAGGAGATTGGCAAGCGAATGGTCATGCTGGACTTCTGTCTTTAGCGGGACCATATTCATTGAATAGTGTCTGATAGTAGAATAGAGTAGGAAGGTAAATACTGTGCTGTGGGCAGCTCAGTCTTGATTTAGTAGGTTGTGCCTCCTCAGAACAGAAGGTACAGATGTTCTTCCTAATCTCTGAAGGTGAAATACTGATTGCTGTTGTGAATAGTCTTTTCTATGGGGAGGAATTATGTTGGTTTGGGAATGTTTGCCACTGCTGCTCTCAGGACCTGTATTAATGATGTGGTTAAAGTGAACACAAGGTCTCACATGTCTGTTTTCAGTTGGATTTTGGGGGTCTTATCATTCGGGTATCCTCAAGTCTGGTTTTTGGTAAATAGGGGTATTTCAGGGTGATGAGTGTTAATCATTGGGAAGTGCAGAACTGGCTTGTAGACAAGGGACTATAATACCAGTAATTCTGGTGGCACTGAAAGCAGAAGAAGGTTCCGGTCAGAGTTTCCTGTGGTATCAGTGTGATGAAACTCCAAAGATACCTGGGAAGCGACGTCAGTATCTTCCAGGAACATGGGATTAAAGGATGTCATTTGCCAATGGGTATCCAGGAATCCCATCACCTTTTGTGTTGGCTCTAGGCCTTGAAGGGCTTGTTCTTTGGGTGTGTGATCTGAGAACACAGCTTGATGGAAAGTACAGTGCTCCCTTAAATGTGAGTAGTTTTCTCTAGTGGGAAGAGTGGGGTATACTCTATGGCAGGCAGAGTGAGTCAGAAATAAGGCATGTGCTGTGTATAATGGAATAACAATCAGAGTTCTGATCATGACCATGTTAAGAGTATGCTTCTGGGGGGGGGGG
>NDXB01021891.1:58043-88350 GCA_002631895.1 Agapornis roseicollis | reverse complement strand
GGTTGGGGGGGGGGGGGGGGGGGGGAATAAGTATGTACCATAGGGACCATCTGTATTAGAGAACCTGGAAGTCCATGCTTAAAACACTGCAAACCAGCTCCCCGAGTTACCCCTGAGAACTTAAGAGACGTGAAGTCAGGATTTAGTTAGAAATGCAAAGGGACAGTGCTTGAACACACAGTTCCTGTTGACCTTTTCAGACTCTATGATGTGTAATGTCTTTAATAGTTGTTGTGATGAAGACAGTTGCTAACTTTGATTTCAAATGAATCACTGCCTCTCTGTCCAGAGCCCCAGAAGATGACAGCAAGGTCAATGCTTCAGTTCAGTGCACCAAGAGCAGCACACAATCCTGGCTGAGGAGTAAAGAATCCCAAACTGTTTTCAGATCAGTAAAAGCCTTTCTTTATCAAGATGGAGATCTCATACAGTACTTATAGAACTGCTTCTGCGGTTGTTGGAAGAGCGGTGAGTTCATAAGATGCCCAGAGGAGGAAGTAGATAAAGATGGTATATTCTCTGTTTTCATTCAAGTGCTGGGGACTGAAGCATCACAATAGTGTAGCTATTGAGTAGTGTTACAAGTCCTTGTACCGGTGTCTAGGATGCTGTTTGCACTAAAGCCAACATCTGATTGTAGAAATAATCACATATTTACTTCTTTCCAAATAAGATCAATGAAAAGCTTTTTTATTAATAAGCACTTGTCCTACCTTCTATATTGTGAGTCTCTGAATGTTTTGCTTAGAGCTGCTTCTGCACAGGAAGTGCAAGTCTGACAACACATCTGAGGGGGATCATATGAATACGGAACTGAGCTGTTTGATCTCAGTTCATGATCTTTGTGGTTCGTGATCTTTCATTCCCTAAAAGGCTGCTGAATTACCCAGAGACACGGGAAAAAATGTAAAACTTGATGTTCCCAACTCTTGGGAAGTTGTGGTAATGCCAAGCTATAAAAGGCCAGTTTCCTATGAGATCAGCGGGGGTAGGTGAGACTGGGACTAAGCATCTAAACCAGCATTAGGAAATCAGTGTGGCCTCTCCGCTTCATCTTCTGTGACTTAACGTTTTATCTCTGTTTTTGGCCCAATTTTCTGTTCTAAAATGTTTATTTATTTATTTCTTGAGAGTTTTGAAATTCATCTGTAAAACTGGAGAATTGAAAGAAATAAACCTGACTTACATAGCAGGTACTTAGTTCTCATGGAAACCGGGCTAAAATCGTGCAAGGCTCTGGTAGTGTATCAGAATGCCAAGCCTCACATCCTTACACCCAGGTAACAACAGAAGAGACGTTTTGAACTCGCATTATCAGGCAAGCATCAGTAGTACTGAATGCTTTCTGATACTTGGTTAGAAAAGGTGCCAGTTCCATGTGATGAAACAGTCTTCTCTTGGCCTGCAGGCTTCTTGTGAGCCTTGAGCACTGTGTGTTCTGCTTGGCTGCATGCTTGGTCAGGCCTGGAGAGGGGCTTGGGACAAGGGCCTGTAGGGACAGGACAAAGGGAATGGCTTTACCCTGCCAGAACAGGGGAGGCTGAGCTGAGCGCTTAGGCAGAAGCTGTTCCCTGTGAGGGTGCTGAGGCGCTGGCACAGGGTGCCCAGAGGAGCTGTGGCTGCCCCATCCCTGGCAGTGCTCAAGGCCAGGTTGGACACAGGGGCTTGGAGCACCCTGCTCCAGTGGAAGGGGTCCCTGCCTATGGTAGGGGTTGGAGCTGGAGGAGCTTTATTGCTTGGAGTTCAAGTGAAATACTTAGTGAGTGAATCCCACTGATGGTTTTGCAGTATGAAGTCAAACGTCTTTGGAAAGAAACACAAGTAATGCAGCCTGCTAGCATCCGTATCATATGAAATGCACCTCTTGGGTGAATTCAAGTTAAACTTTGATAGCATTTCAATTTTCTCTTGTGTTGGTTTTGAAATCGTTCTTCTTCTAAGGGAACATTTCTTTCCTACGCTCCAAATAGACTGAAGAACAGGCAGAGGAGCTCTTTGCCATGTTCTCCACAGTGGTTTTTTTGGACCTTGAAGAGGCATCACCATAGCAGCAGTCTCTTAGAGAATTGTGTGGCTCACTTGTGGATGAGTGAACAGTGCTGCCTTGAAACGAATGGATCGGGGCATGTTTTGCTTGCTGAATTTCAAAGAACAACTAATTCAGTTTTATTTATAATGAGATTAAAAGGTTTTGCATTGCCCTTGTCTTAAATGGATTGTCCTTTGACTTTAGTGTCTAACTTAAGCATATTGCTTAAACAAATACCATTCTGGGGCAGCTGTACTGAGTCCAGTTTAGCAACTCGATGGTCAATAAAGAATCTGAAATGCTTCAGGAAAGGTCCTGTTTTTGAGCTTAAACTCAGTGCATGAAATAACAAATGCAGTCATTTCCTCCTGGTTGATCGTAGTGATTCTGCCGACCAGTTGCTGTGCTTGGCCTGACGCATCATAGCAGTGCACTGCAGGGAAATGAATGCTTCATTCAGTGCTTACAAGAAGTTTTCTGATCGAGTTGCTCATTAAAGTTGCTGGTTCTGTAAATAGAGGAAGTGGACGTTGGCCTTGCAACAGGGCCAGTGGGGAGCTCCGGGACAACGTGGTCGTTTTTCCTTGGTAACAATGGGCATGGCAGAGGGCTTGACAATGGATAGCATGGGTATTGTCTTTACATGCTGTTTGAAATGTTGCCCCCTTCTGGTTATTGACAACTGTGAGAGTCGGGCATGGGGAGGATGCAATAAGTGGCATGAAAGTAGCTGGGGAAAATGAAAGCATGCATTTTGCTGCATTAGAAAGAGCAGTTTTGGTGTCTTAAGCTAATACTTTAAAAAGGACAGCTGAATGTAAGGGAAGTTTCCAGACGTTCTGAAGATTTCATCTAATAAGAATTAACTAAAGGGAATCAAGTTTTTGGGGACCATCAGTCTTATTTACTACTCAAACTACTTTTAGTGTGAGTTGTTTAGTTCCTTCTTAGCTTCTTTTAACTCTTCAAAGACTGGTTTGCAGGAGGAGTGTGGCTGAGTGCCTTCTAAGCTGTGTGGAGGAGTAGAGCTCGCATGCTCAAGTCCTAATGTAGTAAATGCAGTGAAGTACTAATGGAGAAGCTGGAGAGCTTGTGTTAGTCCAGGAAAGATGACGGGAAGCTTTAGAAATAGAAGCTGTTATTGCTTCTTAGAGGCAGTACTTGGTAGTAAGCATCTTCATGGCCAGTGCTGCTTGTAGATGAAAATGTAAGCCTTGGCTTAGCTGTCTGTTGTAACACATGTCTAGGAATGAGTGGAAGCATTCAGTATAGCAAGGAAGGCACTGTGAGCAGGACTTTACCACCTACCCTGGCTTTGGAATTAAGCAGAATGGGTAAATATGATGGTATTTGCTTGCAAATAGTAATGCTAATAAAGAAGCAATGACTTTCTTTGCCACAGGTGTGAAATTGTAGGTTCAAAGCTCAGCTACAACTGACCAAGGTAACCAGCAGTGCTGATACCGGGAATAACATTGACTAGTTATTCCCAGTACATTAGTGTCAATACTAGTCATCACTACAATACTAGTCAATATACATTGACTAGTATTTCCAGTACTTCCATCAAAGTAATAGCAGGTTAGCATGCTTTATTTTGTTTAATGTTTGTGGTGTTTAACAGTTTAGGAAATGTAGCCTCTGGAACTGGAAGAATTAAGTTCTGGGTAATTTCGGTAACATCAGCCATATGGTTATATGGGTTACCATAGAAAGCAAGTTGGAACCACTTTGAAGGCTAAACGTGCTTTCCTGTTTAAAAAGGAACTCTGACATAAGTGATGCTGCATGGAGAGAGAAGCATGTCTAATGTGTCTCTCAGGAGAGACCTTATAACAGCCTTCCTCTACCTAAAGGGGCTACAGGAAACCTGGAGAGGGCCCCTTTGGACAAGGGATGTAGGGACAGGACAAGGGGAATGGCTTTAACCTGCCAGCAGGGAGACTGAGATGAGCTCTTAGGCATTTCAAGGCCAGGTTGGATGGGGCTTGGAGCACCCTGCTGTAGTGGAAGGTGTCTCTGCCCGTGGTATGAGGTTGGAACTGGGTGAGCTTTAAGGTCCCTTCAACCCAAACCAGTCTGTAGTTGCAATGTGCTACCAGTAAAGGCTGTGAAGCTTAATGTGAAATCACCTTGATCTTTCAATTTGACTCTTACACTGGAAACAAATAAAGCAACCTGTCTCTGGCTGACTCCTGCTGTTTAGGTTTCAATCCTTACAGTGGTAGGGCTAATGAATGTAGACATCAGAAAATGGCATGAGGTTATCAGGTGGGCTGGCCTTTGCGGTTTGTTTGAGTTGCAATGTTGGTATTGCCCTTGTGTTCTCCCCTCTCGCTTCCCGCATTATCAATAGTTACGATATTCGTATTTTCAATGTGTGTGAAAGCAGATCTGGTGTGGGTTTGGGTTTTTATTGTTCTACAAGCAGCAGCTCCTACCAGTAGATGGGGGTAATGAGATACGTTACTCAGGCTCGATGCTCCAGTCCCTTACATCCAAGCTAGTGGGTGACACATAGCGACTTGAGAACTGGGAGTTGGGGATTGCCTGTCATGGTACTTGCAGGAGACATTACCAAGGCCTGTTTTTAACAGGGCTCGAGCTCAAGGGTACTGCACAAGTATTGCTGCAGCATGGGGCTTTTCCCAGGTTTCCTCCTTTCCCTCCAGGATTTATGTATGGAATTAGTATTCTGTTAAAGTGGTTTGGAGCTCTTCTAACCCTGTAACTCGTGATGAGAATGGATTCTCTTACAGCAGCTTCCTAGGCTGCCTTTTGGGTTAAAAAGCCCATCCTGTTTAAAATGAGACAAAAGAAGGCAGCTGGTTTAGCTGAGTGCAGGCTCTTGGGGTGTGTGTCTGAGCTGCATTGATGGTCAGTCTTGTCCCACAGGCTCATTGGGCTTGCTTACAGTATAAAATCTCTTCTTAACTTCAGACCCTATGAATGATAGCCCTCTTCCTCAATTAGACAGCATTAATGTCGCAGATGATAGCAATTGTGGCTGCATGGGACTGTCATTTCCTAAAGAGCATTAGTCTGTCTGTAGATCTGTAGGGATGGAGTGGAAGCGTGAGGTGTGTTGGCCATTAGTGAGAGGCCGGCTGAGCTTGGGAAGGAGCAGTATTTCTCATTGCTGCTAAGGAATGCTGAGAAGCCCACTGAATTTTAAACCCATACTCTTTGATTCAAACAAGGCTCGTAGTTAACTGCAGCAATACAGCCATGTACAGATGCAAGAGCTGAGCTCAATAGTGCCCTTCTTCTGCTGGCGTAGCCGGGAGAGTGACAGGCAGTGCATTACATGAGAGCATTGGTGGCAGTGTACCTTTCAACTGCTCCCATTTTAAATCCCAGTGTATGGGAGGATTGTTAACCCAGTGTGCGGGGTCCTTTCCCCTTTGTCATGGGGGAGAGAGCTTGTAGCAGGTCACAGGTGACTGCTGTGAGAGAGGATGTATGATAAAAATCCAATGGGAAGGATCTTTGGCCTGGTGCTTTGGGGGGAAAGCTGGAGTTTGGAGAGGGGTTTGAGGATGTAAATGATAGGAATTAAAGGAGTTGGAGAGAAGGCAAAAATAGGGAAGAGCTGGGTTGCTAACATTGTCTCAAATGCACAACCCATTTAGATGTATTGGGACCTGGCCTGTTCAGTGTTTGCACCACCAGTGTTGTTTTGCTGGTGTTCGTAAACCCATGTTGTCTGTATCTGATGGAAATCTGGAGGCAGGTTTGTGTAATTCAGGGGCAAACCAAGCTCAAGGCCATACACGTGGGAAGTGAGCTGCCAGAGGTCAGTGCTGCATGTTTCCGGCGTGAGCTTTATGCTGGCTGCGCCCAGGAGGTAACCTGAGGTGTTACTCGGTGGGCTTCTCTTACTGCCCAGTGTCTGGTACATTCTGCCTGTAGTTAGCTCTTCCAGAAGCACTTGTGGGCATTAAATCCCATTGCTTGTAAAAGATGCCCTGTGAGAGGGCTAGTTTGGTAGTTGAAATTATCGACGTAGGCTGTTCACAGATCCATAGGGGACATGGGTCTGTTCCTTGGTGGTTTGGTTATTGCTCCATGCTGTCTTATGGTTATAGATGTCTGCAAGTTGGTAAGGAGCTCTGAAGAGGTGGTGTAACCAGATGTTCCTTTTGGTCCATCTGATGAAACCATAGCATGATTAACATAGAATGGTTTGGGTTGGAAGAGACTTTAAAGCCCATCCATACGTACTTGGGTTGTTTATCAGACTGGTGTTATGAGTAGTCTGAACTGATACATGAAATTAATGGTTCTGCATAAGCTTAAGGCCTGATTTAATATTGAAAAGGACATTGCCATGTTCCTGTTTGGTAGTTACCTTGCTGGCTGTCATAGGCACGAAAATGTACTATGAAGACATCTGTTGATTTGAGTGATGTTAGCAAAAGGAAAGGGGTAAATGAGCCTGAGGGTATGCTATGGTCCCAGAGACTCAAGTGAGGGCTCACTCTACTTTGGTCAAGCTGTGGTCAGGTAGCCCACTTACAGCTGCTTTCTTATGGGGGGAGAAGGAGAGAAGATGCCACTGTTGGAGTTTCCATGCTGTGGTCCTTAAGATGTTAGTGCGTGTCTCGGATAATGTCTTAGGAAATCACACTGTAGAGGGTAGAAAGAGGCCTAAACCAGGTGAGCTTAATGGGAATGAGTGTATTTTGACGTAACTGTCCCTGTGTGCTGTCACTCCCATAATGAAATGGATTACCTTGTGCTTTGGGTACATGTGACCAAGAATTTTGCTTTCTGCCACTCAAGAGAAAAGGAAGACAAATGCTTGTGTTCTCCAGCCTATTATCATTTACCTTCAGGTTGTAGCGGAGACATCTGTGCACTAACACATGGGATAGGTGAACCAGCGCTTATCAGCCAAGAGCATCATCTTGTTTTATGGAGTGAATGCTCTATTTGAGCACACTTTCTGGCTTTGTTTCCACATGGTTGTTTTAAAACTGGGGCACAGATGCACCTTCAGCATTTAATGCATGTGCATAATCAAAAGCACTGGTTTGAGGTAAATAATTCATGTCAGCTGGGACCCTTGGTTCTGATAATGAGATCTCAGGGGCTTGGCTCTTTCCAGATGATGTATGAAATATTCTTTGCTGTTAGTCATTCACACTGGCAAGTACTTAGTTAGCAACTAACAGGATTTGCATGGCGAGGGGAAGGAAATCTCTTCACCTTTCTAGTTGCTTCTATTCTTCCTTGATGTCTCTCTTCTTATCTGCCTCAGCTTTGAGCAGCTCTGGCTGATAGGACTCTGAAGGACAAATGAACTTCAAAAAAGGGTTAAAGTCGGGAGGAATTGATGTAGGTAGGGATGTAAATCTCAGCGATGCTTTTATTGCTGCTCACGGAATCCCTATGGACATTCCCTTTGAAGGGGAGGAAGCTGGTAGGTATGTGGAGAGGTGGTGTTCCTTCTGCATGCTCAGAGGGTCAGGAAAATGTTGATGGCAAAAACCTTGTGTCTATTTACATACCTGTTCAACTTCAGGAATATGATGATTTGGGTCCTCCCTTGGGGCGTCCTTTGGCAGGACAACTGAAGTAGTTAGTGTTATGTTCCACAACTGTGAGGATGCTGAGGTAAGAAATTGGGAAGTGAGCTTTAGTCTGCACCGGTGGGCATGTTTTTTCTTACCAATTGTTTTCAACAGAATCAAGGAGTAGCAACACCTGCTCAAAATCTGTGATACTCCTGGGCTTTCATAAAGGAGGATTACCTGGGAGCAGGTTGTGGTGAGTGTTCTATCCATAACCAGCAAGCACTGGGTTGAGCACTGGTGCTGAACCTTACCCATCCGCTGCTCGTGCTGCATGGCTCTGTGGAGGGTGGTAAAGGTAAGATCCATGTTTCAAATGCGCACCACCAAGGTGATGTGAAGTTCTGAGCTGCTTTGTGCCCTTCAGTGTCCTTCCTTGAGAACAGAAGGGTCAGATTCTCTCCTGTCCTTTTCCTTCCTCTAAGCTCTCTAAGTCTTCTTGCAATGCACTTGAGGGCAGTGGTGTTTGTAAGTACGTTGTGCAGTGTATTTAACAGGCATACACTGAAGAGGAGGTGGACTCAGGGAGGGTGGTTTGATAGCTGGTTTAGATCAAGGTGTGGAGGTTTTGCTCTCTAGCTGCTGAGGCATCAGGTATGGTGAAACCAGCTGGTACTTGACCTTGAAATAAAGGGTGAGGCTCTTAAAGTCATCTAAGATGGAGAGAAGAAGAATGGGTTTGTTAGGAATTGAATGTATGCATTTAAGGGGGGGACTCTTAGCCTCTGGAGTGTGAAAGGAAAACATTGACTATATGATACGTCAGATACACCTGGGGTATAGAAAGAGCTAATGTTTCTCCTGAATGTGGAGATGCCCCATGAGCTCATACATGGCTTGGATGCAGGGAGCTTTTGGGGTTTGCTATTGTAATGGGAAAAAAAATGTGCTGGAGAATGGGTTGCTTTAAGAATAAAGGGAAAGCTGGGTGTGAAGGGAAGCTCAGCCTATGTAAATGAGTTGCCTTTCTTCTCATAATTCTGTTATCCTGGTGAGCTTCCACATTTATCATTATTCCATATGGATGCTGATGATTATTCACTGCAAGCTTTGCTTCTGCAGCAGAGTAACCCTGGTGGGAATGATAGAGACGCTGCTGTTACAGAGAGGGTTTTATCTGTGATTCTTGCTTGAAAGAGATGTCTGATTGTGTTTATTTCCTTTCTCAAGCTCCTGTACCATAGCACAATCTTACTGCATTTTATCTGCAGATAACATTTATTGTAAAATAGCTTTTCTACCAGAGATCCCTTGCCATAAACACTCACAGGAGTAAAGAGAATTACAAATCCCTTCGGGTCAGCTGTTCTCAGTCGAGAATGCATGCATGGAATAGGAGCCCATTCTGTTTTCATGTTGATTTAACATGGAGTGCTCATACGGGTTCCTGCAGAAGTGGGTCAAAGCCATTTTTCCTCTTTGCCCCCAGCCATTAAGAGAAAAATTGGACACATGGCTTTCTAGTACACTGTGTGCTTTATCTCTATCTTAACATGCCTTCACCACGCACAAATAAAAGCCTTTTCAGCACATGCTCTTGGAATCACGAAATCCCAGCCTGGTTTGTGTCAAAGGGACCTCAGAGCTCATCCAGCTCCAACCCCTGCCACGGGCAGAGACCCCTTCCACTGGAGCAGGGTGCTCCAAGCCCCTGTGTCCAACCTGGCCTTGAGCACTGCCAGGGATGGGGCAGCCACAGCTCCTCTGGGCACCCTGTGCCAGTGCCTTACCATAGTGCTTGTTTTATTCTGTTTCCCTCTGCTTTTGGAATGATCTCAAAGCCTTGTGTGGTTACGGCGTTCATGTGCTGCAGCAAGATAGAGTCACAGAATCATTTCGGTTGGAAAGACCTTTAAAGTCATTGAGTCCCATCATTACCCCAGCACTACCTGGGCTCCTTCTTCTCCCAGGCTCCTTCCCCTGCTTCCTTGTTCTTTGCCTCAGATGACTAGTACTGCAGGAGTGGAAGATGCTTACGATGTTCACAAAACAGAGGAATCCTCCGGAGTTGCTGTCATTTGGGGCAAGGAAAATAAAGGCTTTCTCTTTCTGCTACCCACTTGCTCTTGTGAATAAGGCCGAAGGTGTGTGAACCGAGAATCAGAATGGTTCTTGACCATCCTGTGTGGATCAGTAGATAGAAGTGCCTTAAACTTGTTGCTTCCTTATCCAGACTCCAGCATGGATTTCCTATTACTAAAGCCGTTGGGGCCAAGTGGTAGTGAAATGCATGGAAGATCAACTCTCTGAGCATGTTCTGTTGAATTGAATGCTCCTTTTCCAGTGTGATGGGCTGTTTGTTTTCAGAAAGCATCTCAATGCATGTAGAGTGAAAGCTATGTGGGAGGCAGGTATAAACAGAAGGGAGAAGTTGCATTAGTCCTAACTTGTAAAATGACTGAGTACTTGTGTGCTTTTCAGAGCTCTTTGTACTGCTCTTGCAATGAAAGAAACAGATGTAATTGCTGTAAAGTCATTTCTAGTATCTTTAAAAGCTGCCCACTTCAGGAGCTCATCTGCTAATAGCAGTAATGCTGGGCTGACATAACTCCTTTAAAATCCAAGGTATACTGTGGTGCTTGTTGCTTCAAATACATGTTGTCAGGGATCCTGTGGATGTTTTATTTTGCATATTGCTTCTTTTTGAAGTTGTCAGTGCTAAGCTTGCTTTTGTGTGTAGAAGACAACCTGCGTTTGGGGTATTTGCACTCAGTTTTGTAACTTCAGGCATCGTGCAAGTCCTGCATTGAGTCACAGATATCACCAGCTCTATGCAAGCAGTAGGATTGGTTGCCTGTCTTTGGTGGGGAGCTGATGCATTCCTAATACTGGTTTCTGCTTCTTGCTGTGCTAGTGTAAAAAGTGGTGTCGAAGACAGCAGGCCCTTTGCATTAAGGTTGGTTTTCTTTCCTTCACCTGGTCCCCAGGTCTCCTGTAGCAGTGGCTCTGATGATTCACACTTGAATACCTGGGCAGTTGTCTGAAACATGGTGATGCTCTGATACGAGTGCCAGAACATGGCCTTTCTGATAAGGTGCATCCAGTCAGTGCATCTTTTACCCCTATAATAAAAGGGCCAGGATTTTCGGGACCTGTGTTTTCAGTTGATCTTTATGTCCCTCGAGAGTTTATTTCCTTTTGCCAAGGTCATACACAGTGGTAATTAAAGCATCACAAATTCATCCTGTGCCTTTGTGAGCCTTCTGGTTTGAGGTACCTGGAGCTGGCCTTTGCTGACCTTCCATGCCACAAGGTAGCTTTTCCCTTCTTCTCTGTGACAGGTAGTAGGAGCTGTAGCCAACATGTTTGGAGCTCTTGGCACTGAGGGTGAGCTTTTGGCCTTTGCAGGTTTGTGGTGGTTTCTGTTCCACTGAACCAAATAGGGCTGGAATTTCATAGGGCCCCTGAAGTCTCACTGGCTTGCACTTGCCAGCTAGTTGGACCAAGCCAGGTTGCTCATTCCTCAGATGCTTTGGCGTGCCTGTAGGAGGAGATACATGCAAACTAAACCCCATGTTGGCACTACCTGTACAGTTTTAATTCTACATTTTATATCCCCATTTGAACTAATGAGGATTTTGGGTTCAAGTGGTTTTGATGGTGTGATTCGATTGTGTTGTTCTCTGCATGACTGTAGGTGGTTGAGGTGTTTTTTACACTTGAAATTGTGGTTCAGGGCAATTCCTTCCTGAAATGATTTCCTTTGGTCTGTAGCAGGTACTAATTCACCCATTACATCACAGCAGGAAACGCTTAAGTAGTATTAGGATGGGAGGAATGACATGTTCCTATCCCATCTGGTGCCTAGCTGAGTGTGGTAGGGAAGGTCATTCCAGGTGAACCAGCGGACACATCCTATGTGTTCTGATAAATGATACTGGTGACATGTTTTTTCCTTACTGGTGGTCCTGTATCCTGGAAAGACCAGACTAGGTTTAGCTGGGAAGTGAAAGCATATGTATGACTGTGGTCTGAAGATGACTACAGCCACAGGAGCCAAATGAAATCCTAGGAAGTCACGTTTCTTTTGTGACTTGCCTGCAATTAGGTGGAGTAGGGAGCCCACCATTACCAGGTTTAGAGAGTGAAACTGCTCCAAGTGTACTCTGATGTGAAGTCTATGGAGGGAGGAGTTGGACTCCCAAGCACAGCTGGATGTTGCACTGCAGCATTACTTCAGGGTCAGCCTTGTGAAGGATGGGCTTTTATAGTTGGGGGGTTTTTAGCTCTTCAGTGTGTGATGGTTGTCCCTAAAGAGGGATTTGCCCAAGTGCTGTGAGACAATAGAGCGTTGTGTTGCAATGAAGGCTTGATCTTTCAAATGCTGTTGCTGATATGTCAGAGCTATTGCAGGTCAGCTACAACTAGTGTGGAGGTAAGAAAATGCCTGAGCTCCTGTGAATTAGAAGTTTGGAAGCTATTGTGGGGGTGTTTTTTGTCTGGAAGACAGGGAAAAGTACTCAAATGCAAGCTTTCCTTGAGACTGAATTATTGTCCTGAGGCATCCTGAATATTTGAAGGGCCTGCAAGGACGCAGGGAGGCACTCTTCATCAGGGGGTGATGGGTTCAAACTGAAACGGGGCAAGTTCAGGTTGGATACAAGGCAGGAGCTCTTCCCTGTGAGGGTGCTGAGGCGCTGGCCCAGGGTGCCCAGAGGAGCTGTGGCTGCCCCATCCCTGGCAGTGTTCAAGGCCAGGTTGGACACAGGGGCTTGGAGCACCCTGCTCCAGTGGAAGGGGTCCCTGCCTATGGCAGGGGTTGGAGCTGGATGAGCTTTAAGGTCCCTTCCAACCCAACCAGGCTGGGATTCGATGATTCCTTCCAAAGCCCATGAATACAGATTCTCATGGAACACACCTAGATGTTCTTATACGCCACGCTTGGGACAGTTATACCTCATTTAACTACAGTTTTGCCTAAGTATAACATCAGTTGCTATTATATTAGAGCTTTCAAGAAGGGGGCTGTTTGAAGTGAGTCTATTATTTGAGTGGCTTCTGAAATGGGCCATTTTGCTCCCATCTTCAAGTGGATGCGTTTGGTTTGACTGTAATATCTGTAAGGTTAAAGCTGTGTCCATAACACGTTGTTTGGGGCTTGTAAATAAACCTGAAGCAGCAGGAGTGACCTACTTCTTAGCAGCATTTGCCTTCTGGCTGCTCTGTGGGTTCTGTGCATTCCTAGATACATGTAAAGGCAATCCCATTGCAGTTTTAATGCTATCCCAAAAGTAAAATGGCTAATTTGAGATCCTGTGCAATTAAAATACACAGTAGTTTAATTGCAAACAATGTGTTCTTGTTTGTGGAGTTATTACTGTACTTCCTAAAGCGTGTTCAGCACAGGAGCAAGTGGGATGAATCACTGTGTAAGCGGTGTGAATGACTTTGAGTACAGACAGTAATGAAAAGCAGTATCTTTGTGCATTAAGGTTTTCTTCCCTGTTGTTTTAGGTCACTTCTATGGAAGAATAGAGAGTTTACTTCCTGCTTACTTGGTGATAACCTTACCAACACTCGATTCCATGATGCAGACTTAGGAGGAGCCCAGGCTGGGTTATTGTGGAAGACAGAGTTTTGGCTGGAGGTGATGTGATTCCCAGCTCTGCTCCTCTCCCACCATCAGTTCTTGCCTGCTTAGTGGCAATCATTCGCCATCATTTCTGGGGAAATCTTGCTGTTTCATGGGTTTATGTGAATTTAAATGCACTGTTCCTGGTGGATGTAAAACCATAGCGAATGCCTGGAGCAGCCGCCCTTCCCTTCCGCAGCATTGGTCTGGCATTGTGTGGATATTCGTTGCTTTTGAGAAGCTTGAGTTTTAAGCAAGGGCAACATTTTATGCAGAGAATGTTACTTACCAAGTTAAGGTACGGAATGGGGATAAAACGTAAGGTACGGAATGAGGGTAAAATACAGGTATGAAATGAGGATAAAAGCAAGTGTGTGCTCTAACATAAAGCAGTGGGGGTGAGGTAAGGATTCATAGCATACTAGAGGTCTAATTAGGTAGTAAGGAAGTGGTAAATGTTCAGTAGATCTTGGAGTATTGAGGTACATGAGTGAAATTGTAACGTTACCCTCAGCAGGTCTCCAAGGGTAGTTGGTTGTACTGAAAACTGCCTAGCTAAAGCTGAAATGAGAACCCTCAAGTAGAAAACAAGGCAGAGGCCAGGCTCTGGCTTTGCTATCAAAACTGCTAACACTGAGAACACATTGTTTGACTTGCTTCTGGTCAGAGAGATCTTGCAGCAGTGAAGAAAACCTGCACTGTGGAAAGGTAATGGGACTTGGTGCCTTGTTCGCATCTCCCCAAATTGCTGCTGATGCGGTTAGGAAGGTGAAGGCTTTGATTTTTTTCCCCTTTGCTGCTGCTCCTGCTGCCATGTCCTTGGTTTTCTGGCCCATTGGTATTGCTGCGTTGCACAGAGCTGTGTCGTGCAGCTATTCCAGGAGCCTGGAATGGTGGGAGAGGGATGGTGGCTCTTTTCCAAGGTGGTTAGAGAAGTGATAGCAGGTCGTTCATTGAAGAGTCATATCCTCTTTCAGTAGGTCCTCTAGACAGGTGAAATCCTTGGAGACCGGGAAGCTCACTGCATTATGATGATGTTCTTGAACTCACAGAATGCCAGCCTGGTTTGTGTTGGAAGGAGCCTTCAAGCTCATCCAGTTCCAGCACAGCTCCTTGCCACGTTGCCAGTGCAGCCCTGCAGGGCATCGTCCATCTTTGCAGCAAGCAGAAGAAGATGAGTGTCCATTGCGTTCGGGAGCAGAGTTGAAGGGCAGTTTGTGGCGTGACCTCTGTGCTGAACCTCCCTGCCTGCACTCTCTCCGTGCTGTTCCGTAGCACTTTTAAAGATGTTCTCTTTCAGGCTGGAAGCTGGAGCCATGTCAGGTCCTCGGGCGCAGGCGCCTGATCCTATCAGTGTCCTGTTGTGTTTCCTTCCCTTCCCACCCAGGCTTCTCTCCAGCTCTGCTGACCCCAGGTCTCCCAACAGGCAGGGCTCCTGCTTGTTTTTCCACGTTGGTGCTTCTGTACTGAAATGACTGAAGCGGAACTGTGTGGTGGCCTGGTCTGTGCTTGCTCCAGATGTGCTCCTGCTCTCACTCCTCGCTGGGGTGGAATATCTCTGCATCCCCTTCTCAGGTTTTTGGTTTAACAATGCTACCCAAAAATGAAATGAATGTTCTTGGGCGTCAAAGTGATGTAAAGAGTTTGTTTCTGTTCAAATGCTGGACAAGGAACGGAGGAAGTAATTGCACGTAGCTGATACACTCACATGAACCTTGTCGCTGTGGATACTCAGATGTGAAATACAATTACAAAACGCAGGTACAAACTATGGGAAGGTCAGAATCCACTGGCGTGCCTACTGGAATACCAAAGAGCATTTCCCCAGTCCCTTGTGCTTGCTGTAGCAATGTTGGAACTGAAGGAGAATCTCAATTACCTGCAGTGATGTGGTATTGCAGGAGCTGCCTTGAAAGGCTCATCATACAAATGAAACACAGATGGCTTTTCCTGCTTTGTTTGAGGTTAGGAACATCACCTAAGAGATGTGTGCAACAGGGTCTTTCTGGGCTAGGTGCACGTGCTTGAAAGAGCTGGGAGGCTGCTGGGTAGAATGTAGCATTGCAAAAGACATGAAGGTCAGATGGTAGATCATACGTGGCTGTAACCAACTTAGGAGAGATGGCTTGATGTAACGAGTATTACCGCGATGAACACAAGTATCTACGTCTAGGTGTTGCTGTGATGAGGTAGTGCAAGTCTGTTGGGAGATGGAGTTTTCCAGCTTGAAGTGCAAACAAGCAGTAGTTGTATCAATGGTAATAATGGGTGTCGGTGGCAGCAATCTTGTTGCTGGAGAGTTTGACACCTGACTTGGAGAAGATCAGAATGAGGATGTCTTTGTCTGGGCAGGGGGCTGCCAGTTAGAAGATGGGTACTTTGGTTGAAGCAGGGACTGTCTCGGGGGCCTTTTGGTGCGTACCCAGTGCTGAAAACAGGTATATCCCCCGCTGAAACAGGTATATCCCCCACTGGACTGGGTGGTGAATGAGCACAGTTTGACGGTGCTCTGCTTGCAGTTGGATGTGTTTGTGACTGTTTGGAAAGAGCACAGACTGACAATACCTGTACTATGCGTGCATAGGCAAGTATGCCCTTGCGTAAAGCTCTGCTGCTTTTTATGTTACAGCATACAAGTTAAATGCAAAGGAACTTCCAAGAATATCTGATCCTAATTCTTTTCGAATTACTCTGCAGATAAGTTTCTTTCTTAGGGAACTTTGTGCAATGGGGCACTGAAAGTCAGGAGTTCACCGCATATGGTGCGATGAGCCACAGACTTTGTATTTGCTCTGTTTCTGTATTGTCCCCTTCAGCTCCTTTTCAAGTGCATAAGAGCTTGGTGCAGAGCTGTTCTGTTTTGTTGGCTTGACAAATAGAGGATGTGGTAGAGCCTCAAGGGATTTCAGACTGCTCTAGAGGATGTCCCATCATCAGTAGGATCTGGCTTTAATGTGAGAAACATTAAATGAGTATCTAATCTGCTCTTTGGGGATAGGTATTTTATCTTCATTCAGAAACGCAGACTTCCACTAGGGCAAGTAACTAGAACGTAATGGCAGCTGCAGCTGGATGCTTGCCGAGCAAGGTACATTGAGCTGGATTTCATTTTGGCATCTGGAAAATGCCAAACTTGAGCCGCAGGTAACTTGGTGGTGCTTGCATGCTGGCTATGTGCTTTATAATGCTATGTCGTAGTGGGTCTACTGAAGTGGTTTGGTGTTTCTCATGCAGAGTGAAGCAAGGTCTGGCGAGTACAAGAGGTTAAATTTAGCATGCACAAAAGTTCTCCTAGATGTAAGAAACATAGGGGGTAGATCATGACAAGGCAGTGCTTAGCCTAGCCTCAGCATTACTTTCCTTATTCCTAATGATTGCCATGGTTGTACTGAAAGGCAGAGTCAAGTTCCTCTTGTGAAGCACTACTAAAGGAGATGGAGGGAGGAGAGCCTTCCTCTATCCAGTGCCAGAGGGGCCACATCAAGAGTACTGCTGGTAACTGTGAGCTACCCCCTGCAAGTAAGATACAGATTTACTTGAGCAAGTCCAGTACAAGGCCACAAACACAACGTCTGGAGCATCTTTTGTATGAGGAGAAGCTAAGAGAGCTGAGACTGCTCAGCCTAGGGAGGAAAAGGCTTGGGAATGACCATATCCATGTATCCAGGTTCCTGATGGGAGGGAATGAAGGAGGAGACAGATTCTCCAGCACACACTGATGGGACAAGAGACAACGGGCACAACCTGCAACATGTGAAATTCCATCTGAACACAGGGAAATGCTCTTTGAGCATGAGACTGGTCCAACAGTGGAACAAGCTGCCCGAGAGACTGGAGTCTCCATCCATGGGGATATCCAGACCCCAGCAGGACATAGTCCTGCTCCCAGCAACCCTACCCCAGCAGGAGGCTTGGGCTGGATTGTCAGGAGAGGTTCCCCCCTACCTTAGCTGTTCTGTGCGTGGTGTAAAGAGGATTCCTATGGGCTGTAAAGAGCTTTGGGGCTGTTGGCTGATTCTCTTTGCTCAGGTTCTTTAGTTAGGAACTAGCTCAGAGGGAAAACACCATCTTTTCCTTTCTGAAGGCCTTCTTGCCCACTTACTAAGCTTATCCAAGGGTCTTTAACTTACCTGTGCAATGTTACAAGGTTTAGAAGCTGGACTGAGAGCTCTGCTTATTTAAGCTTAAACAACTTAGTGGCTTTAATTTTAAACTAATGAAAGCTTATTTTGAAGCTTTTAACAAGAATTATTTCATTAATAAAAGGTGTGTATGCTTAGTGTGTGTATATATAGCATAACGTTATGAATGCTTTGTCATAATGGTCGAAGTGCTTTATAACGCTACATGCTCGAGTTCTCAAAGTTGGTGTTCCTGCTAAATACACAGTTAAATTGGAGGCTGATTCCTAATTTTTCCCAGTTGGATAAGCGTGGTGGGAAATTCTGTGGGCTGGAGTACATTGGAAAGACAAACTTCCTGGGTATCTCCGCTTGAGAAAAATTCCCTTTTGACTGAACATCTGTTTCCCTGTCTCAAGATTAACCTTTAACATTGTATTTGTTGAGCAGTTAAATCAGGAATACATGTGAAACTGCTGGAGTTCTTTCCACTGTGAATATAAATACTCACAGCAATAGATGAGCAAGACTGTAATTTGCTGTAAAGGAGGAACATGGTGTGCGGCCTTCTGCAGCCTCACTGCTGCCTTTAGCACAGACTCATGGAATCCCAGCCTGGTTTGGGTTGCAAGGGGCCTTAAAGCTCGCCCAGATCCAACCTCCGTGCTGTAACTTGTAGGAAGCCCTATGAGCAGTTTGAACTCTTCACTTGGCAGTGTTCTTCTCGGTGTGCTGGGTTAGGGGGACAAGCAGTTGCGATCTTTCTGAAGTAAACTCCTCATGCTGTTTGCTTCCCACTTGAACAATGACAAGGGACAGGTTTTGAGGTCAGGAGCGTGCTCTTTCATTGCTGTCAGGTAGGTTTGAGTTGAATTAATTTCCTGTGTAACCTGCTCTGGGTGGCCCTGCCTTGGCAGGGGGTTGGACTGCATCATCTCCAGAGGCCCCTTCCAGCCTTAACAATCCTGTGATGCTGTGATGCTTTCCTATCCACAGACTTCAAGCAAACAACACCCCAAAAGACACAAAAATACCAACCAACCAACCAACCAAGAAAAAGGTAAAATCAACCAACCAACCCCCAAGCCCACCAAAAAGCCACAACCCCCCTCACCCACCAGCTTCTTCAGTGCTTAGAGTCATCCTGCCCATCAGCATGATGGTCTCTTTGTTGCTATAAAGCCATAGTCCAAGCTATGGCTTGGATGGCGACTGATTTGCACTGATTGTTTTGAGCATTCAATGTGTTGTATTACCTAGATAAAAGGGTGCAAGTAAGGCAGTAAGCACCTTTGGTTTTAGCTTTCTTTGGCATCTTTGTCATCCTTTTCCGGCTTTCAACTTCAAGTGTACACATCTTAAATAAACCATGTCAACCTAGTGATTCTGTATGCAGGAGCTCGCAGGCAAAATGGGGAAAGCTTGCTCTGATTGGGATATGCTTGCTGTGCCTTAGCTGCTGTGAAAGTCACTTGCATGGCTAGTAACTAACTAAAGATTTGTGAGGGCTTCTGGTACTGCTGAGGTCAGAATTGTATCTGCTAGTGGTTCAGGTCAGGTTGGATGGGGCTTGGAGCACCCTGCTCCAGTGGAAGGTGTCCCTGCCCATGGCAGGGGTTGGAACTGGATGAGTTTTAAGCTCCCTTGCAAACCAAACCAGTCTGATTCAGAATAATTTCCCAAGTTCATTGGATTTCAGGTGGCTTCATAGTTTGGATAAGGGTTTTTCACAGCTGAAATGTATTTCTACCTGATAACCTTTGTTATGGCATTTGGGTCTTTATTAACCATACTTCAAGAGTGTTTTGATTATACAAGTTGTAACTTTACAAGTTAATTTAAACCCCAAACATCTTGAGAGTGCCCGAATACAAAAACCCCTGGCAACCTTCAAATGAGCTTACTCAGTTCATTTCTGTTTCAGTGAGCTACTGAAGAGTGCTGATGTGGTGTGGGCTTTTTTTCCTTCCTTTTTTCCCCCGCTTCTTGGAAATCCATTTCTTCTCTTTGCCAGATGCTTGAAGTTAGGGGGGAAATGGGGAAGTTTTATCAGTGTTTGCCCATTCTGGCTGTGCATGCAACCCAGAATCTGAGACCTAACAATAGATATTATGATCTTAAGGTCCTTTCCAGCCCTAACTATTCTATGACTCTGTATTTGTCCCAATTCTCACACTGTTCTGGGTGACAAGATGATCATCAAGTATTGAACAGTCAGTAACAGAACTTGCTGCTCATAACTCGGTTACATGAAGTGACTGTTGGCATGCACACAGCAGACTCCACTGCAGAGTGCTGCCAGTTTGCTCTGTTCACCTCCCATGGTGTTCATGTGGCTCTTGGTTACATGCGTGGGATAAGAAGTGCGCAGGGAGCCTTGGCTGAGTTGTATCTCAAGCTGTTGTAAATGGAATTACTTCTAACATGTTTTACAGTATCTACTATTCAAACTGCTTGATGTAGTAAGGATATTAATAAACCAGCATGACCTGTAAAGTATTAATGGAGATGGGCTGTGCAGTTAGAGATATCATGTGAGTATTTGTATGAGAGTAGCATGCTGTGTATTGGGTTCAGAAATAGATACCAAGTGTTTACTGGGGTTTTGTCTTGTGGCATTGCCTGCTGAAATAACGTTTAAGGTGTATATGCCAATATGCTATATTGGACTATGTGGTTATATTGTTACAAGGTATAACACTGGGGACTTAATCTGTGTAATGACAAATGGGAATCATAGTGCAAGCAAGTGTGTATGGTGTAATATGCCTCCAGAATTGTTGTTGGAATCAAGAGTGACCTTTGGTCAGTATCTGTTGGTGCTTGGTTTCACAAATGCCAAGGGCAAACTATTCAACTTGGACATTAAAAGCCATAGTAGATACTTAAGGAGCATACTTGGAAATCCGTTCCTGATAAGAAGGGAGCCATTCATTGCTTTTCAAGGTGGACAAGAGTTGAATTGTTGGATGAATTTCTGACATATCACATTCTGTGTATGCAGGAAGGCAAATACATCACCTTTACAGCTTCCATCTGGTAGGACTAACCTGTACTTAAAAGCGGCCTTTTAATCTTCAGCTTCAAGATGTGGGTTTTCCTCTTACTTGCCAGGCCCTTCAGGGCTCTGGTTCACAAAGCTTGTTTCATATCCTAGCTTGAGAGACTATGAAGGTAATTTCTGCCAAGTCATCTGGACCATTAACAAGTGCTGTGATTTCAGGTTAATGGAATAGCTCACAATAGGAGCAGCAGAGTACTGAAGCTCTGCAGAATGCTTTTACTCAAAGCATTTACCCTAGTCCCTGCCTGGGCTGTAAAGCCAAGTTAATAGGAAGATGCAGCAGCATCCTCGTGCAACAAGTTAGATGCGCCAGTCTTCAAGTGCACATTGTGGGCAGCGCTTTGAGGTGCTACTGAGTAATTGTTGGCTAGAGGGATACCTTTTGCTAGCATCACTAGTGTAACTGTTACTTAGGCTGATGTGGGTGAAACCTGTGTTTTGGAATCAGAAGAAAGATGCACTAAAAGAATCCCAGTGCAAACCCAACTGTGGAAGTTGGGCTCATGCAGATGCAGCAAACTTCAGTGGTTTAATGCTAGCGGTATCTGAAGGGTTCTCCATTGACTGGCTGTCCAGCACACTGGCTCTTATGATGCTTCCTTCATTCAGCTGCATGTGAACCTGTATTTGTTTAAGGAGCCTTGCTTTTCAGTCTTGGGATGTCTTTTCAGTTAAGCTGCCTGCTAAAGCTCCGAATAGGAGGTATTGAGAATGGGCCCTGTTAAGACTCCTTGGTGTGTAGATGCTGTAGTATCCAGCATGGTTTCTTTGCGTTGTTTGCAGGACAGTGTGGAGACTTGTGTTGTCAGCTTTACCTTTGTCTGGTCTGGGTCAGGAGTTACAGGCAGCAGCGGGAGCACCATCCCAGGTACGTTTCAGTTGATGTGGCAGAACTGAGGAAGGCTTTCCTTTTCAGAGCACTAGTGATGAGTTAAGCATTTATAACTTGAAAAGTGGTCTTTAAAGTAGATCTTCTGCAGGGAAGTCAGTTTAGAACCGCCAAAGTCAGCAGTTTTAGTACCACTACATAATGCAACGCTGCAGTAAGCTGGGGTGCCTGGTGTGGGACTGGAGGTGTAACTGAAGGTGAGCAATTGACTTTGAAGGCTGTGTTTGTGCAGAAATGGAAAGCCAGGAGCTGGGGTGTGTTCTCCCTGTTCTGACCTGGTGAGGAATGCGCTGCACAACTTGAACTCTTCTGAATGCTTGACCTTGCTGGATGAGTTTGACAGCTCCTCTTTGCATCCAGAGAGTTATGTGATGGAATGTTGTGCTTATCATAGCAAAACTGGTGTAGAGCAGAATGTAGCTAAAGGATAGCCTGAGCTCTTCTCGGTGTAGTCAAGTGTATTACGTACAGTAGTTGGCAACAAAAAAACCCCAGGATGTGTTGTTCTGCATAGAAGTCTGAAAAGCATCCTTGAAGTTAGTACTGGAATACCCAGGAGTGATAACTCTGAGCTGTCTGTGCATCTATTTAGGCTTTCCTTGTAGTACCCCTGATGAAACAAGCACTTGAGGGAAGGTGAAGATGCTCTCTACTGCACTGTGTTAGACACAGTCTCTGAGAGAAAGCTAAAATGAGAGTTTCTTTGATTAATGCTTCTGTTACCCTTCCTTGAGGAATTGAAGGCCTTTAAATGAAATACCCTCTGAGCTGTCATCCCCACCTGGGCCTAACAACAATTAGGGTTCTTTGTCTTGATAGGCATTTGTCACCTCTTACCGGCACGTGTGCTTACAGTAGCCCAAGGTGGCTTTCTGACGTGACAGCAATTCGGTATGTAAGATTTTTCCATAGATGAATGGGATTGCCAGTAGTGTTTCTCCCACTCTTGTAGTGTTCTGAATCTCATGAAATTCACCTTTGATTCCTGAATGTAAAAGCTTTAATAATAACAACAGGAAAAAGAATGTTTTCTCAACTTCTCAAGCTGTGCAATAGTGAAGCAACTCCACTGCTGACAGGGTTATTTGACTTCCTTACCCAGGTGTGCAGAATACTGTGCACATGAGTGTTTTCAGTGGCCCATGTAGAGACTCAGCTTTTCTTGTGAGGTAAGGGGTTCAGCAACCTTAGGATACTGATAAGTCATCCTTTTATAAGCAGTTCTTAAAGTACTTTAGGTATTTCCTGCTGCTCTGGAGCCAGGCTGAGAGAGCTGGGATGCTTCAACCTGGAGAGGAGAAGGCTTCTTAAGGGGCGACCTTAGAGCAGCTCCAGTGCCTAAAGGGGCTACAGGAAACCTGGAACAGGGCTAGATAGCTCTAGATGCTCTACCTACCCTTAGCTTTCTCTTGCTAAGACTGAGGAGAGTGTTTGGCACATGGAATTACGTGATTTTGAGATAAATAGCCTGGGTGTTGTGGGAAATCTCTTCATCACAGCTATCATGGAGAGCCCCTAGCACCTCTAAGAACTTTGGTTTCATAAAACCATCCCTCACTATCAGCTGAGTAAGGGAAACCTCAGCAGTATTAAGGTATTCATAACAGAATAGGCTGAAGTTGCCCTTTAGTGTGCTTTCTGTGTTGTCGACACAGAATCCGAGAAGCAGCCGGTCACAAACTGAGGCGGTTTGGCTCTTTGAGAGGAACTCATGCTCAGCTGCAGTGGTTGTTTTCCTCTTTTGGGCTGGAGTAAATGCAACGTGCAGTGAAAGTAGTGTTAGATCAGGTGCTAGTAATGAAGAGCAGCTCCTGCTTCCCATTGAAATGACTTAGACTCGCTTCACATACGTGTGGTTTGATTTCTTCTTCAGGAATTCTGATCACGTGCCTGGATTCTGAAGGATGAGGTTGCTGACCATGGCTGAGAGGTGTTTCCTAAGAGCGGGATCATTGCTGGCCTGTCTGCAGCATGGGAAACTTCTGACAGGGATCTCCATTGATTCTTCCATGTTCAATAATGTGTTCATGACAATGGTATTTCCTGAGCAGCTGGGCTTGCTTAGCTTTGGAGCTGCACCAGTGAAAGCAAGGAAGGGAGTTTTCCAGCCCCCATCCCCCTTTGTGTGTGTGTGTGTGTGTGTGTGTGTGTTAGAAAATGATGCTCATTTTCTTATCCTGTTAATGAAATGGCATGGAAACCATTTGAAGAATGGGAGAGGGCAAGAGCTGAAGTGGAGGACAGGGAGGAAGCATCATGATTTATAATCTCATGTGTGACGGAAGGGCTGGCTTCAGGAGCTGCCTTTTCCTTTCAGAGCTAGGCTAATCAAAATGCATGGATAAAAGTGTGTTTCCTCATGGTCTCGGAGTTAATCAGTGCTTCTGTTTCAGGCAGAGCTTCTGGAGTGGTAAAAGATGAGTCTTCTGCATTAAAACTGCTCTGTAGGACTTGAGATAACAGCCAGATTGTCCATCAGAATGCTTCTTGCCAGCCACATGATGTAAGAAATAGGGTGTGAAATGGTGTATCTGTAAGGGGGGATTTGTGAACTTACTGAATTAAGGCAAATACATGTGTATTAGAAGTTGCTGTGGGAAATCTCATCAATGGAAAATACTGGTATTCAGGTTTTAATCTTGCATTCAAGTAGTGTCTGTGTCTATTACATAGGGGCAAACTGAAGGTACAGGAAGTGTTGGAAGCACTGGAGTGCTGGTATTTCATGGCATGTTCCAGCTGATGTAAACCTGTGTTTCAGCTCTCTGCCTCCTGCCACCATCCCCTGCTTAACGCTCCTGCAGATCTGGAAGGAAACTCTTGAGCCCCTTCAGCTTCCTTGGCTGCTGTCTCGTGGTGTTGCGCCTTCTGTGTAGCAAGGACCTGAAGGTTTTCCACTCTCTTGTGATATTCAGACACCTAAAAGGTGTGTAGGATCCATCCCATGGGCTCTTGTAGAGTTACCGACACAAATCTCTGTCTCGGTAGTGTGTGCGATGGGGTCTGTTGTTGTCTGATGGGTGCTGTTGATGCTGAGGAGGTGCTGGAAAGCTCACTGCTACCAGCTGGTGCTGGCTGTGCAGTAGCAAGCACTGTCAGCATTCCAATAGAGCAGGGCCTGCACGAGCATGGTCCTGTGCCTGTGCTCCCCTAGGAGTCTGGTGGATGGCCCTGGCCAAGCCTAACCCAGCCACAGAGGTTTCTGTGCTGGTTTGGGGGTTTTAGTTCTATTTTCTCTCTCCACCCTCACTCCCAGCTTCCAACTTCCTGTGTCCTGTGTTATTTTTGACAAGCCAACTCTTGACAGACTCCCAGGCCTGTTATTACTGGCTTGTACATACAAGCAGCTATTATCTGTCACGGGGTGCATTTCACAAGACTGATTTTCTGGTCTAATTCTAGCCTTCTCTTCCCTTCCTTCTCCCAGATGCGTGGTGGTAGTTCCCTTCTCTTTGGTGGCTCTGTGTGGAGCTCACAGATGCACACGCTGTAGACAGAAGTGTGAGTAAACCTGACACACGCATTCATGCTGCGTTGTGTAACTTCCTGAAGCCAAAGCAAAGGGTCTGTGGTGGTTGAGAGAAAGGCTCGTTCCCTGGAACTTATGAAGGGTGGAACCAGGCTGGAGCTGCACAAGTGGCAGAGCTGTAAAGCTGAAGGTAATTGTGCAGGTGTAGCGGCTGTGTGGGTCAAGACTTGAGCACACTGCATGTGAATTGAAGCTGGCTAGGGCTGCTGACTTGTGTAGTGTGTTTCACCACCTGATTCTATGTATTTCAGTGCCCCTTTGGATCAGGATGTAGTTTTCAGAACATGCACTTATCCAAACCCATGATCTTTGTATTTGCTATACCTTTGTGGCTGCTTAGCTCCAGGGTGGCTTGAAGACACCACAACTCAGGTTGATTTCATGTTATCATGAAATCCCAGAATTGGCTTGGGATGAAGGGACCTTAAAGCTCATCCAGCCCCAGGCCCCTTTCATGGGCAGGGACCCCTTCCACTGGAGCAGCTTGCTCCAAGCCCCTGTGTCCAACTTGGCCTTGACCTTTAAGGTCCGTTCCAACCCAAACCAGTCTGGGATTCTATGTTAGCAGCTTGAATTAAAGTGGAAGCTGAGTTTTGGGATCGTTTGGGAAGTTGCTTGCAGGGCTGCAGAGTGGTAACACTTCTCCTTTCCCCAGAGGAGCATGTAAAACTGCGGGTAACTCAGTGCTAGCTAACTCATTGCAGGAGCTGGGAGAACTTGTAGCGTCTCTGCTGAGTTCCTTAGGGTGATGGTGTAGTGCTTTAGTGCCTGCTGGCTCAGTTTTAACAGTTAATGTTTGCCTATGAAGTGATGTGGTTTGGTTTTATACTGTGGTCTGCTTCATCTGCAGCCCTTGACTGGGGTTTGTCGGTATCTGTGTGAGCTTCTAGACACCAAAATGCTGGGAGACAGCAGAGCACAGGACGGGGTTGGTTTTAATGTTGGCCATTCCATACCAAAGGCTTGGGGGAATGCAAGGATTATAAACCTTGTTGATTGTGCCACCTTCAGAGGGCAGTTTAAGCACTGTGGAGGTGCACACCACAGCTATCAGGGCAGGGTGTTGCACGCTTCAGTGTCCTAGAGGATGAATGGAGGGAAAAGGTGGTTTCTGTGCTTTACTCCTGCCTGCTGAGCTGCTTCAGTTATGCTCTGGAGCAGCAGAAGCCTGCAAGTCTTGTGTCAGATGGTGTGACCTACAAAGATCTGTCCTTAAAATGGGGCGATGAATCCCAGGGACGTCATTCTCTGGGTGCCTGTTTGTTTGGTGAGATGATAGCTTGGGACTGTGCTGTTGTGCTCAGTACAAATCCAGCTGCAGTAAGGTGGTGTGCTTTTAAGCCGAAGAGCGGCAGATGGGTAAGTGGAATGTAGCTATTGTAATGGCTCCGGCAGCTCAAGGCAGAACGGGGAAGGGTCATCGTAGTCATGCAGAAAGAAACTGAAGCCTGTTCATGCTTTTCCCCTTTAAAAGATGAGATTTGTTCTGTTTCTTTGAGTAAATTGCAGTGATGAAATCTGCCACACTTGGACAGCAGAAATCATGTGCAATTCAGGGCTTGCTTGAAGCTGTCCAATAAGAGAATTCCTTCAAAACAGTATCTTCAGTATGGGTCATGGTAGAAACCCAAGAAGATAATTGATTTAACTCTTGCTTTTTCCCATTTCCCCTTCATTCATCTTTACTGGATGGCGACGAGTCAAAGGTGTTTCATTATTGTATTTCTGGTATAAAAGAATATATTCCCATGAAGCACGAGTCTTTTAGGTTACATAAAGTACGTAATAGGTATACATAAGAGGTACAATTTGTGCCATACATAAATAGGTATCATCTGAGTGCAAGAATGTAGTATAATCCACACTTAGGAATCAACAGGATGAGTACTGTTGCTATCCCATATGGCAGAACAGCCCTGGCAATGAGGCACGTCACCTTCCTGGGGCAGCGACACCGACCTCTTGAAGCCCTGAATGCACACGGAGTGTTTGTGAGGAATTGCTGTTGGAGTTGGATCTCTGTTCCTAGGACATGTGCTGCTTCCCTGCATATCAGAGCTTCTGGTGTGACCCCCTTGTGAGATCTCTGCAAGGGATGGGAGGCCCATGGAGTGTTCTGTGCTCGGAATGGGCTTGCTGCAACCTCGTTTCCCCTCAGCTGAAGGCAAGCAAGCCTTCTGTTTCTGTGCTGGTGAGAGACAAATTACTGAGCTGCATTTTTACTTACGCATCCCATCACCCTTATTCCCTCTCCGGCTCAGCATCCAGTGTTTTTAGGGCAGGAATGTGGTTTCTTTGTGCTGACAGTAAGATCATTATTGATAGCAAATGCTGACTTCTTGCTGGTAGCTCCTGCTCTCTGTATTGCTGTGAGATGTCTGTTCATCATCTTAGTAAAGAATTGCCTACAGTGAATTCAGGCTTGTTTTAATGGACAAGTGCATAGTGACAGAAGAACACACATCACTGGCTTAATGCAAACCCTGTGGCTCGAGAGAGACCATGGGGTTGGTCTCTGTGTTGCTGGTACCCTCCAGCACAATGTTGTTTTGGTCCAGATGCCTCCTTTTGTTTCCTCATTGAACTGATCTGTAATGACAAACAGCGGATAGAGCACAGTATCTCTACAACAGAAAAGTGAAACCACATCTGAATTACTGTAAGAACTGTTCAGGTGACCTAATTTAGTCTTCCATTATTTTTTATCTGGGAACAGCTCCTTGGAATGATGCTGTCTGCCTGGAATGATGGAGTGCGCAAGAATGTGAAATCCAGGAGTCCTTCAGCAAGGAGTTCTAGGGAAAAGAGAAAATGCAAAGTGATGCTGGGGAACTCCAGAACATGATTTGGGATGGGAATCGGTGAATGCTGCATTCACAAGTGCTGTGCTTCCTCTGCACTTCTCCTGATCCTGGTTTTCATCCCTCTTTTTCTTTTAATCTGGTGTATTTTAAGTCATGGCTTCCTTTCAGTGATACACGGTGTTTTGCCACCAATGCAGGTGGTACCGCAGCACTGGGGTTGTAAAGCAAAGCAGGCAGTGATGGCACAGTCCATGTAAGACTGTCAAAGCATTTTAAGATGCATCAGAGACATCCACATTACGTGTGTTTCGCTGCAGTGATTAAAAGAAAGGATTGGGTTTTGTTGCTGAAGACTGTGATACTGAGTTGGAGTGGAGTGCTCCTCTGGTGGGGAGCAGCTTCAGCATCAGGCTGGGTTTTGCTGCTTAGGTGGCAGTGTTGTGGATGAGCCCATGTGAAAAAGTCATAGACTCAACCAGGTTGGAAAAGCCCTTTGAGCTCACCCAGTCCAACCATGGCCCATCAGTGCCAAGGCCACCCCTGCCCCATGGCACTGAGGCCTCGTCTCCATGCTCTGTGACCCCTTGCAGGGCCGGTGCCTGCAGCCCTGCCTGGGCAGCCTCTTCCAATACCTGAGCACCCTGTGGGGCAGGAATTGTTCCTCAGCTCCATCTAAACCTGTCTTGGGGCAGCTTGAGGCCGCTTCCTCTTGTCCTTGTTCTCTGGGAGCAGAGCCCAGCCCCTCCTGGCTCCATCCTCCTCTCAGGCACTTGTAGGGAGCAATAAGTCAAACTGCTATATTCCTCCTAGTCAAAAGCCTTTATGTTGCCTGTAGAAACACACTGGAGGCCGGTTCTGCTGCTGCTGATGGTCTGCAAAGCAATGTAGATAGGCTTGACCTCAGCAGTAGAATGACAAGTGGCTATTCTGACCCTTTAATGGCTACATTGAATGGAAGATTTGCATGACATTGCTTTTAAATGTGAGTATCTTTGAGGGTCAGTAAGACTTTGCCAAGCAAAATCCCTTGGAGGTATTCCATGTCCTTGGCACAAGGTAGCATATGATTTGCAGGTGTTTGGTTAGGTGGGAGAAGTGAAGGGTGCATACTCTTGTGTCATCAGAGCAGTGGACCTGGCCTCTTCCAGAAGCCCCATCCTTGGTGTGTGCGTGTGTGTGTGTGTGTGTGTGTTACTCGGTGCTTGCAGCCGCTTGCGGAAGGAAAGGTAACTGGGATCTGGTGCTGAGGGCCCTTCAGGACACACAGTGTGGGCTGTGAGCCAAATGACTTGTTTGGGTTGGCGGCTGCGGCCTCTGGCTGCTCTTGTCCCAGGGCCTGAGGGACTTGTCCTGTTCTGGGACCGGATCTGTGCTAATTGCACAGTGGGAGGAGTAGTCGGGCAGGGGAATGTGCTGCTGCTGCTCAGACTGCTCAGGGCTCGGCTGGTGTGGGCGCAGTGAAGCGATGCTGTGCACCAACCCCAGGCAGAATCCCTTCAGTGAAGGTACTGCATAGGCCTCCATGGTAGCTCAGCACAGAATGTTCAACATGAAGCCCATGGGCTGGGTCAGCCTGGAGAAGAGAAGGCTCCTGAAGGGGAGACCTTAGAGCAGCTCCAGTGCCTAAAGGGGCTGCAGGGAACCAGTCTGATTCTGGGCTGTGAATTATGCCTCTGCTCTAGGGCCAGCTCACGGCAGGTTCCTTAAAGCTGGTGTCCTTTCTCTCTCCATTGGTGAAGCAAGACAGGACCTGCCGATGATGGGGTATGGACTGCCAGCAAAAGCAGTTGCGTTACAAGGCTTACTTACAAGAAGCCTTAGAAGAAGTCGCAGGGTAGCAGCAAGTTGTGATGAGTACGCAGCTCACCAGGGCATATGATGTGCTCCTCCCCGCGGAGGAGCTCCTGCAGCACCTCGAGCGGATGATGGATGGATGGAGCATTCCCAGCCTGAAGCGCCGGGAGCGGGGCAGAGGCCGGGGGATGCCCCGGAGGGGCTGGCAGGAATGTGCGGGCTGTTTGCCTGCCGCTGGAAGTGGTTCCTGGGAAGGGGCCGTCATCCCGCGGGATGCGGAATGGTCCATTCCACTCCTGAACGCGGCCCGCTCTGCTGGAGGGGAGCGCTGGAAACTGCGGCCCGGATCCCTTGCCGCTGGAGCCGCGGCGTCGGCGCGCTCTGCTGTGGTGCTCGGGATTCGCATTCTCTTCGTGTGTAGTTTGTGATGATTACTCCTGGATTTCTTATTAGGCCGTGTTCCTTAACAGGTTCTGGCACCTACCTGAGAAGTGCCTATGGGAAATGGCCTTTGGAGCGGCTGAGAAACAGGAACATCTTCAGCTGTCATATGGTAGTGAACCACGTTCAGAAGGAGCTGCAAACTGTGCTCAGGCTGGTCAAGGGTGAGCTTAGGTTTGGCTTCTTGGTGAGCTTAGGTCTTAAGGATTTTCCTCTAAGGTGGGTTTTGATCAGGTGTCTGCTGAAGATACAGAGTCCCAGCCTGGTTTGGGTTGGAAGGGATCTTAAAGCTACAGGCCCTTGGCCAAAGCCCCTTTCCAGGTCTCTTGCTGGCCCCTTGAGCTGCTCAAGGATCTCCCCTGTATCTTCATTTTTGCATGCTTACTGCTTCTGAACCTTATTGGCATTGGTAAAAGGTGTTTGATTGGAGACTTGGAAGGGCTGTACAAGGCAGGTGGGGGGAGCATAGGAGGGGGTATCGAGGGGGG
>NDXB01021891.1:16047-58024 GCA_002631895.1 Agapornis roseicollis | reverse complement strand
GGTTGGTGGTGGAGTAGGGGGTGGCTGGGGGTGTGGGGGGGGGGGGGGTTGGAGCTTTCGTTTTGTTAATCATGGAACCCACAAACCTTATTCCTAATATTTATTAACCTCCGGTGTCTGCTACCGGGGCTTTCTTAGGACTCTTGTTCAGTGTTGGCGTCTATTGGTTATTGATTACTTCAGCAGCCCTGATCTGGACTCCTGGAGCATTGGCAGGATGGGTGTGAAAGGAGTGCATCCAGTTCAAGTATGCAGTCAAGGCAGTGTTCAAGGCCAGGTTGGACGAAGCTTGGAGCAACCTGCTGTAGCGGGAGGTGTTCCTGCCAGTGACAGGGGCTGGAACTGGGGAAGACTTAAGGTCCCTTCCATCCCAAACCCGCCTGGGATTCTGTGAAGAAGGCTGTGTTGCTCTCCAGTCATCCTGCATCCAGGATCTTGGGATGTGCAGCTGGGTCGGCTCAGATGCAGTTTAAATGTCGGTTTAGGGCTTGCCTTGCCCTCGCGTGGGCCTGCGTGGTGCTGTTGGCTGGGCAGTGGAAGCGTTGGGTTTGGAGGAGGGAAAACAAGCGGTGCCTTGGCGCTGCCCTTCCTCCGGCTGCGCCCGGTGTTCCCTCCTCCGTCCCTCCCTCCCTCTCCTTGCCTGTGTCTCGCCGCTTCCCTCCCGCTCCTGTGCGGCCGGGGCTCCAGTCCGGGCCTTGGGCGAGCCGCGGCTGCCGCTGCCCTCCCGCCCGCCCTGCGCTCGCCGCCGCCGCCGCCTGCCCGCCCAGGGGCGTGCGCTTGGGCCGGGCGCTCCGGCACCCGCGGCGGGCGAACGGCGGCGTTTGCGTTCCCAAGCGGGCCCCGTTGCAGCCCCGCCGGGGCAGCGGGGCCGGCGCTGCCCGCTCCCCGCAGCCCGCGGCCGGAACTAATCGGATTTAGCCGGCGGAGGGGGGGAAAGGAGGCGAGATCCGCTAACGTGCGGTAAACAATGAAATCGAGGGTTGCTGCTGCTGCTGCTGCTGCTGCTGCTGCTGCTGCTCTAATCCCTTGAACACCGGACGGTGCTGCTCCCCGGCAGTGCATTTCGGGATCCGCAGGAGGATGCTTGCTGCCGCCGCACGGACCTAGCTGCTCTCTGGATGTGTCTCGGAAGGCGCTGGATGACGGCGGCCGCTGCCGGGGAGCGGGGGTGACCCTGCCGCCGGCTCCGACACCGCAGCGTGGCTTTAGAACCCGTTTCTGTTCTTAATCTCGTTCTAATCGGGCTGCGGTGTGTTGCGGTTCTGCGTTTCCATTCGCAGTTCCAACGAACCCACGTCTCTCCGACACCTCCATCTCGTTGCGATGCCCGCGCTGGATGCTGCCGCCTGAAGGGAGGAGGGCAGCGGGGACAGACATGTATCTTCTGGACAGCAGCAGCGAGCCGCCGGCCGCCGCCGCCGCCTCCTCCCCGGAGAGGATGCAGCGGGGCACCCCGCAGCGGAAGACCGTGTACCGCATCTCCGTGACCATGGTGAAGAAGGAGCTGCTGGCGCCCGAGAGCGGCCATCCGGGCCCGGAGCTGCCCCGCCGCGGGCGGCGCGGGGGGAGCCGTGCGCCGGGCTCCTCCAGCCTCACCAGGGCCGGGCTGCTGCTGGTGGAGGAGGAGGAGGGCGAGGAGGAAGGCGAGGAGCAGGACCGCGTCCCCAGCCCCTGCGGCTTCCGCACGTTCCGGACCCTCAGCACGGGGCAGCTGGAGCTGGGCCGCCTCAAGGTGCCGCGGCGAGCGGGGCCGCCTTTCCCCGCGGAGCCGGCCCTGGGCGGGCCGCGGGGCAGCCCTTCCCCGGAGCGCGGCGGGGAGCCGGCCGACACCTGCCCCGCCGCCTCCCCGCCGTCAGCCCGCTCGGGGGAGGCCCCGGCGGCGGAGCGGGGCCAGAGCCCCTGGCGGCAGCCGGGCCTGCTGCGGCGGAGCTTCAGCTTCAGGCACTGGAGCGGCGGCGCGGAGCTGCCGCGGCCGCCCGCCCGGGTGCGCCGGCACAGTAGCTCCGGCTGCATCCCCGCGCCGCCGGCCGGGCAGGGCGGGGGGACCGCGGCTCGGGGCTCGCCGCCCGCCGCCGGGCCCCCCGAGAAGCGGAACACGCTGGATGTAGGCGAGGTGCTGAGCCAGGCCGACCCGCTCTGCCGGCTGGAGCGCTGGGAGCGGAGCAAGAGCAAGAACCGGACCCTGGATAACAGCGACCTGCAGCGGCTCTCGGAGCGGCTGGGCCGGGAGGGCCCCGCCGCCGCCCACGAGCACCGGCTCCTGCGGTTCTTCAGCGGCATCTTCGCCCGCAAGGACGGCACCTCCGCCCTCTTCGGCGGCCCCCACGGGCGGTCCCCCCGCAGCAGCTTCTCCAGGTCCAGGGCGTATTTCAGCAGCCTCCGCAGAGCCACGGTGGACACGCAGTCAAGCTCCGAGAGCATCAATGGGTCCCCGCACAAAGGTGCCCTTCCTTGTCTCCTTCGAGGGGCTGGGCAGCGATGCGGGGTGATGGTGGTGGGGGTTTGCTGCAGAGCTCCGCGTCGGTAATGGGGGATGGTGGGGTGAAAGGACCTTTTTGCGTGAGGAGATGGAGATGCGGCGCGGGGGTACGTGATGGTTGTATGCAGTAGTGGGTATGGCACGTGTAGTCGTGCGTCGCTTGGCAGCTCTGGTGAGCTCCGGTTGGGCTGTGTGGCTGCCGAGCCAAACGGCACTCACTCTCTGGGTTCATTGATTGTGCGTTCTAGCACAGCTGAGTGGGACGAGTGTCGCTTGTTTAATTACAGAGTGGAAGCTGAACTCCAGCGCTGGTGTATGTAGGTCACTGGGTGGCCCAGTGCTGAGCAGCACTGGCACTTTCCCCTTGGAGAAGGGCTTTTGTCATCGTGAAGGTGGGTTATGGTGGTCAGAAAGATGCCTGTTCTCTTTGGAGCAGCAAGTAAATACTGATGTCAGTGTGTGGTAAATCCTAACCCGCTTCTGCTACAGAAGAATGTAAACCCAGTGTGCTATATTTATAGACACAAAGTCGGAAGCCGTGGTCATCGAATCGGTTTATATAGCTATGTATAAATCTCCTCCCTAGTCAGAGTGTTGTTAGTGCTAGATGGAGATGGGGTTGGAAATCCCAGGCTTGGTGAATCCCTAGGATACAAGGAGAACTTGAAAGTGACCCTTACTGCGGAGTGGAAGTGAGAGCTGCCTAGCTGCTTGCTGTAAGGATCTGAAAGGATCATGGTATCATAGACTGGGGCGTGTTAAACCAGAAATGCTGGTTGTGGAGCTTTACTGTGAGACAGGGTGCTCGCTTCCTAGCTGCTCTTCAAACCTTTAATAGGTGTCTGTGATGAAACATTTAATGAGAGTAGCATTTGAGCACTGAGTGCTTATCGAAGTAGCAGATGATGTGTGAGTTGGTGCTTTCCTACAAGGCACGGTTATAGCAGAGCATGCTGTCGAATTGGGCTGGGTGGTTTGTTGTAGGGAAGCAATGGCTGGAGATGCTTCATGGTGCTACCAGCCCGTTACGGATCCGGAAGTCCTGCTGTGAGTGGAGCGTGCTTGGAGTTTGAGGCACAAGGAGCAAAGCCAAATGTTTAGACCCAGCAACTGAAGGCTGTAATATTTTATTGATGTAGAGGCATTCATGTGGGCTTAGAATAATCTTGACGGAAACTGTGGTCTGACCTTGGGTAAAGTTTGAGGTAACCACAACAGATAGTTACTTCATGCAACTATTTATGCCTGTCCTGAGCCAGTTTCCTTCCACTGTTCCTGTGCAGCACAGTCGTACATACACACGGAGCACGGTCCTTTTGGCCTCAGATAAGTTGAAGACTCAAGTTAATCAGTAACTGTTGATACCCAGAGAGGTTTTCCCTTTACGTGCTGCTGTCAAGTTTAGCTGGTAATAGTAACTTTGAGGCTTGCTTTCCATAAAATGCATCCTGGATCTGGAGATGTGGCTCCAGGTTGCTGGATGGTGGCTCCAGAAAGCCAAGTTTAAACTAATTGGTCTTTAATTTCTCCTCCTGTTCGTTAGGAAGCACAGTTTAATGAGATACTGTGATTAGTATGCTTAATACGTTTTAGTGTTAAGATTGGAAGGAGCTCATATTCAGCCAAGACTTCTGCTTCTTTCGGTGTACATGAAATGGGTGTGCTCTTGATGTGCATGGCCTGGGTTTTGGAGTCATCATGGAGACACAGGTGGAATCTGTGTTTTCACATGGGTTTTCTTGCCAGGAGCACAAAGAAGGTTTATAATGTGAAGCTTGTTGCCCTTGCACTGTTGGTGTGTTGTGTGTTTGCTGCTATGCACAAGCGACTTGCCTTTGTACTCTCCATACAAGGCGTGCATAAGGTCTGTAGAGAAAGCAGGAGCTTTAAGCAGTGTGCTTTGTTGGCATTTTCAACTTGAAGCAATCACTCTGATACTGCAATACATGCCTGTATGATATTGCTTGTTCCTAATGACCTTTGCACTGGGAAGCAGGGGATTCAAACACTGAATTCCCAGCCAAGATGCACTACAGTTCCTGTGTTGATCCAGTTTCTTTGGATGCACAAGCTAACTGTTAACAGAGGAAACGCTGAGCGTACAGGTGGAGAAGATGCAGTGGGCAGACCGCTGCCTGCAGTGCTGTGGGTATTGTGCATGGCCTCCACTTCTATGAGGTTTGCAATACGTTAATGTAGTTTCTTCTGGACTATGGAGCAAGGTACCTTCGCGGCTGGCTTTGTGTTAAGAATATGACAATGCTTTAGCCTGGTTTCAGGTAGCTGTTACACAGCAGGCTGATCCTGTACCCATGCTCCTGCTCTCATAGTGGGTATTTTTCCATCTAAATATCAAAAGATTAGTTTTGAAGTTCACTTGTCCCTGATTCCAGCAGATTTATGTCACGGCATTCAACCTGTACATTCATTTGTTCGAAACTAGAGAAGTTCTTAAGTATCTACCATGCAAAGAAAAAAAAAACTGGGAGAAATCCCCATAAACTTCAAGGGAAGCAAGGGAAACTCTTTCTGCCTTAAAACCATTTAGGAGAGCTAAAGGGACATGTTGTTCTTCATCTCAGCTTTGTGCCCCTCAAAGTCTTCATGATGGTTTTCCTGAGAGGAGCTCTTGCTGCTCTGTTGGAGGAGGAAGGTGGCTCTGGGGCAGTGGGGTTTTGAACCAGCAGCTTCTTCAGTGGTTCTCACTCGTTGCTGATGCTTGAAGTCATTTGAATAACCCCTCTTTAGGCTATATTAAGCGGATCTGTGACTCAGAACTGCATGCTATCAAAAGGACTATCATCATACGATAAACTGCTCCGCTGAGGGTTTTTTCCCCCTGAGGAGCTAGTTTGAAGCTCTTATCTCAAATTCTCTGCTGTTTGTAGTCATGGGAAGTAGAGGGAACGTGGTGAACGATCTCTGCTGGAGGCCTCCAGGCTTTCCTCTCAGAGCTTCACTTGGGGTAGGTTTGGTTTACTTCTGTGTCATCTCTTGCTTGCTCCCGTGGTCTGGTCCCTACTCTCCTATGCTGCTGGTATTGCCCCTCAAAGCAGCAGCCCCTCAGGCTACCTGTGCACTCATGTGGGTGAGCAGGCAGAGCTTTGGAGCGCATGAAATTTGGGTGCTGCGATGCAGATGTGTTGGAAGTGAGCCCACATAGTTTCTCATGTTGTACCTGCAGGTTTTCGGTGCCGCACCAGTATGAGCATGTTCCTTTTTCAGTACTGGAGAGTCCCTTTCTTTAATGGATTTAAAGTTGTCTTCTAGGACTCTTGGAGGTGTTTTGGCTGTTGTGAGTGCAGTCTAGAGGTTGTTACGAAAACAGAATGCAGCAGGTCAGTCAATTGCAATTGGGAAGTAGAGAGAAGCATTGTCAATGGAGGGTTTATGTTAGTTATTGGGTAGGTCTTGTGTCAAGCAAAATGAGTGCCAGCTGCACTGGCACAGCCAGATGATTAAGAACTGGATTGGTATTAAGGTCATGGCCTGAATTAGAGATGGATTAATGTTTGCACAGTATTGGAGCCTATGCCAGATGCTCCCGTCATGGGCTTTGTTTTTCCTGGTGAAATTGAAAAGAAACATAGAATTTCACCGTTGCTCTGCCTTAACTCAATACTTGAATGCCCGATGGCAGGAATGGGAAACTTCCTTGGGACACATCACTGCATGCTTCTCTGAAAGTGTGGTGTGGGCATTCATCTCCATTCCTCACCAACCAAGCTCTGTAAATTCAGTTAGTATCCTTGTTTTGCCAGAGACCTACCTGCTGCTTGGTTGTATCACTGCAGGTAACTGTGATGTGTGGATGTAGTGAAGCTCGTGTAGGTGTTGGAAACACTGTCTGCACAATGAAAAGAACTATTTAAAGCATGATTTCTTTTCTTCCTTTTATCCTAACTCCTTGTCTTGCATCTGGGGGTGCTCAGTGTGACAGGAAGGACCAGGTTACTCTGGAACTGTTCCCTAATCCTCGTAAGCCTGGGATTAACAACAGAGTTTGGGTTCTCCTCTGAGACCGAAGGTGGGGTTGCTCAGAGTTGCTGCTTCATCCATTAGGAATTCGTGACTGGAGGCAACGGTCAGTTTGCCCTGGAGGATGGAATCCCTGTTCCCAGATGCTGAACCCTTTTTCTCTTTAGCAGTTAAGCAGCCAGAACTTGAAATCACTCTATTTGACAATAGAGCATTTCAAAGCAACGTGTCCCATGCTGTGCAGCGTTGTTAGCGTCGCATTCAGATCTTGGCCTCTTGGATCACCACTGAAGAATCACTCGGGTGTATTTGGAATGAGCACTTTGGCCCTTCCCTGCCGAGCTCGTTTTGAGACTGCTGTGCTGATGACCACTGGTAGTTTAATACTGATTGCCCAAGTGCAACGATGCAGTTACCCAGTGATTTGTGTAAGGTGATAGCTGACATAGCATGTAAGTACAGTTTTCTTTGGCATGGTTGTAGCCTTAGAAATAGATACTTGGGAAGCAGGGAGCGAGCACAAATGCCTTTCAAACGCCTGCATGTTAATTTTCACTGTGAGCTGCATAGGATTAAAAAAGAGGTCATTAATGCAGACTGTTAATGTAGTAGTGTTGCTTTTGATAATCAGTGTTGGGATTTCCCCTAGGCAACCGTGGTAAACACACAGGGAAAGGCAGTTTCTGCCAAAAAACACAGAATGGGTTTTTTCATGTGTGAGGAAAAAGAGATGTCAGTATATTGAACTTGAGAAACTACCATCAATTTTGTTCATGAAAAGCATCCAACATAAAGCTATTATCTTGATAGAAGCTTAAAATAGGCTGTTAGCTGATTCTGATGTTTCAGACTGCTATATAATGACAGTGTTTGACAAAAATACTTCTGCTTTATTGACAAAACACTACCAAATGTTTTCATCTTCCTACAAAACAGGCGACGAATCCCATCCAGATAATAAGCACATAGCGCAGTGTAGCTTCCTACAGGTCGTTCTGCTGTGTACAGAAGATGTTAGTAACACTTACATGGTGGGGTTTGGTGTTCCCTGAGTTTTTCTTGGGGGAGAAGGCAGTGGAGGGGTGCCGAAGCTCATGGTCTTCAGTATCAGCTGTGATCCCTTTGGAGCAGGCAGAGACCTGGGGCACCATCTTTCTCAGAAGGCTTGGTTTCTGCCATTGGTCAGTCAGTGTAATTTGAAGGGCTGCTTGTGGAGCGGGTTCAGTGCAGTTAACATTCAGCTTCGTGGTTAGTGCTTGTTTTCATATGGTTGGGGTTACTTTGAGGTCGCGCAGATGAAGATGGAAAGGTCACTTGTCTGAAGTCATAACACGGAGTAGATCTCAAAGTGCCATTACCAGACATTACCAGAAAGGTCTTTATGGGGAACCCCCATAGGATCTGGCCGTAATGTCAGATCCGGTTACTGTGATTTATGATGCAGGCACATCTGCATTTCCTGCTTGTAAAGACTCCACTTGGGTGGTACACAAAGTTAGGCCTGACTGGTAGGGGAGGTGTTAGTTATAGATGACTTGAAACCTATTATTTGTACCCTTATTTTCACTAGGTTATAGGGAGGAAAGAAGCATTAAATGAAGCAGAGGAATTCAGCCATGTCAGTTCTGGTTCCGTCAAACAGCTGTTATTTTTAGCTGAATTGATGATGACTCCCAGCTCCTGAGCTTGATGAAGTTAATTTCTGCCTCGGAGGCATTTATTAAGAAGTAACGTGGAAGTTTCTGAGACAGATCCCATTGTTAGCAGAGGGTTCTTGCTCTTCCCAGTGCGGTTTGAATGCCTGGGAGCTACGCTTCCATTTTGTGAATGAAGGCCCAGAGCAGATCTTTACTCTTGGAAGCGTTAGGTGCTGATGTTTTGCAACTTAGATACGAAGGGAAGCTCAAATACTGTGCTGAGTGCTGCCAACTCCTGCCACTTCCAAGTTATTTATAATACCTCTTTATTCATTTGCATTTATTTGTCAGTCAGCTTGTCTGGCTGGTTTGGTAGAGAATCTGCATTCCTAAAAATACTCTTGTGCTTGCGTTGGACTCACTCTGTATGCACATATATATGGATGGGCTTTGAGAAGAGGGTTCTCTAACGCTAGTACAGTCTCTTAGGTGTTACTGCCGTGCAAGCAGTTGCCTAATGGCAGTGCTTGTGAATTAAATGTAAGGGAAAAGTTACTTCTGAAAGCGAGTGCTGAGCCACGTATTAGTGGTTGTATTGGTAAGGCAATGTAATGCATCTATGAGGATGAGCTCAGTCCTTAGTTTTCCTGCTGGTTTCTGTGGGTGCTGATGTTATCTGGGTCTGAAGAGGATGGTGTCTCATCTTTTTCTTGATGTGAAAGTGAGCATAGAATCCCAGCCTGGTTTGGGTTGGAAAGGATCTCAAAGCTCCTCCAGCTCCAACCCCTGCCATAGTCAGGGACCCCTTCCACTGGAGCAGGGTGCTCCAAGCCCCTGTGTCCAACCTGGCCTTGAGCACTGCCAGGGATGGGGCAGCCACAGCTTCTCTGGGCCATCACCCTGTGCCAGCGCCTCAGCACCCTCACAGGGAACAGCTTCTGCCTCAGAGCTCAGCTCAGCCTCCCCTGTTCGGGCAGGTTCAAGCCATTCCCCTTGGCCTGTCCCTACAGGCCCTTGTCCCAAGCCCCTCTCCAGGTTCCCTGCAGCCCCTTTAGGCCCTGGAGCTGCTCTCAGGTCTCCCCTTCAGGAGCCTTCTCTCCCCCAGGCTGCCCCAGCCCAGCTCTCTCAGCCTGGCTCCAGAGCAGAGCTGCCCCAACCCTCGCAGCAGCTCCATGGCCTCCTCTGGACCTGCTCCAACAGCTCCACATTGCTCTGGTGGTGTTGCCCCACATTAATGAGTTACTGCTTGTTCTCACAGTTAAGTGGCACTTCTTTATTTAGGCTGAACCCCCCAAAATCAGTGGCCTTTAGCACCCCGGTGTTGCTGTGATGGAGTGCGTGATGGTCACGCATAGCTCCTGAAAACCAAAGCCTTCTTTGGGATGAGCGTCAGAATGACATACTGCCTGAAGCATCTCCTGCTCTTCCAGGGCTGTTCCTGCGCTTGGATCAGAGTAGACTGCCTGGGAAACTGGGATGTTGACCTAACTGTTCCTTATGCAACATCCTAATTCAGAAGCTCTTGTGTTCAGCAATACAGAAATATTTATGTTGGCAAGGCAACAGCTCTTCTGTCTTGATCTCTGTGTCCTGCAGGGAAAGAACTTGGTGCTCCTGGCCGATGGGAGCATTAACTCTTGTGTGGTTCCGCTTGTTGCAGCTGTTACAATGGAATGTTGTGGCATTCAGGGGATTGAGCTCAGGGCTCCGAGAGACACTGGGGTTTTTTCTCTCCTGGCTTCAGTTGAAAATCACCCATTTTGCCCCATGCTCAGCTGCAGAGGGTTGGTGTCCTTGCTCAGGCTCTTCCTCACAGCCCAGTGTGGCAGATCGTTACTGGCTGTCACTGGTATCCCTTCCAGTGCGTATATCCTCTCATCCCCTCCGCTTTGGCTGCCCTGTACCTCTTTTAAAGTACTTCATTATAATTCCTGTCTTACAGTTTATTTCTGAGTTTACTTCTCATTCCTTTCCTAGTCCTTTTTAGAGACCCTTGTCTCGAGTATGGTATGAAACCCATTGGTACAAGTAACTTTTTCCAACCAATCCATGATTTTGCATGGCTTCCCGTGTTCATTCCATGAAGATAAAAGTGGTGTTTTGCACTACAGAGCTAGAAGAACCAAAGTCTTGTTATGTAGTGACAGCGCTCAGGTGGGAGACAAATCCATATCCCTGTGCGGAGACAGCAGGTTATTGTGCCTCTTTGTGGAGCTGGCTTCAGGTGCTGGACAGTGTAAATCTCAGTATGGCATACAATGTGGACATACCATTCCTTTTCAAACAGGGATGATTCTGTGGATTGTCAGGGGACACACTGGTACCATGCCTCCTAAAACGTGTGGTGAGCTGCTATTGGTGCTGCCATGTAGGGAGAGTTGAAGTATGAGCAGATCTTCTTCCATAGGTAAACCTCCTTTGAACTGTTCATACGGCTTTGCTAGTCCATCAGCTTTCTATTGCCTACCTTTAAGAAGCCATGCAAATGGGCTGCTAGTTCTCTGATCCCAAGTGAGTCCTGCACTGAATCTCAAGCTGTTGAGTATCTGCTGCTGCTTTCTAAGTGGGGATTGCTCTTTGCTGTGGAAAGCTTTTGCTGAAGTCTTGTCTCTCCATTGAAGTACTTGGTTGTAATTCCTGGTTCTGAGTTACTGACAGGGCTTAAACTGTGACAGAAGGCAGGCATGTTTTTATGTAGGAAGAATTCAGGAGGTATTTGAAATACTGGCTCAGAAGCGCTTGAAAGCTTCTGCCTGCCTGCTTTTGCTCTCCAGGTCACGAGCTAGAGATGTGTTCAGGTTGCCCAGCTCCACTGCAGTTGCTTAGAGAAATGCAACTGCTCTGCTGTTGGGGTTTGGGTTTTGGGTTGGCTTTGTCATCTTTTTTGCCTTCCCATATGATAGCTGGCCAAGCTAATGCCTCTTCACCTGTGTGCTGGAGGCCAAGTGCTGCTGGTCTCTTGTCGTTTCCTCAAGTGAGAAGTGAGCCTGGCACTATGGTGTTACGTACTCACACCAGTGCTTTAACAAACCAGGGGTTTGATTCCTAGTTCGACACCCACTAGTGCTGTGTTTCTACCTCAGTAAAGTGGGTTTCCAAGTGAAATGTCTTCTCCAAGCTGTTCTGGTACTTCATGTGCTCCCTTCACAGCAATGACATCCGTAACTATCTCTTTCACTGTTATAAAGGATGCTTGGGTCAATGGCCTCAGTGTGTGTTGGCAGCCAGTTCCCTAGTGCAAAGTTTAGCAATGGCAAATGGGTTTTCATTAAGAGGAGTCTAATTCCTGTCCTCAGAATGTGCTCTTTTTGACATCACCTGTTGGTGAGGAAGTTGGGGTATTCAGGTGTGCGTGGCTGTTCACACCCGCCTTCCAGAACCAAATCACTAACCCATTGTGTCATTTTGGGTGCATTTCTGGTGAGAAAGCAGGAACTTGGAGAGGTGAGAAGTGATTTGTTTTCAGTGCTGCTCATGTGGTCTGTATCGATGGAAGGCAGTCGTGCCATGGAGGAAGTCTTTCAACAGGGGTAATGCTGGCTCCTCTCAGTGCTTTCCCCTTGCGCTTTCTTGTTGATGGCAAGCATGGCCTGTAGTTCTCCAGGGCATGGGGTAACCTGGACCTTGTTAGCTGAATGCCACTGAATGTGAGCAATTCTGGGTAAAACACAACAGCCCAGGATGGGGCTGGCCTTCAGCTGGGAAGGACCTGGGGGTTTTGGTGGATGATAAGCTGACCATGAGCCACCAGTGTGCCCTTGAACCAGGAGGGAGAAGAGTATGAGGGGATGTATCAGGAGGAGGGTGACAGCAGTCAAGGGAGGTGATGCTCTACCTCTACTGACCCTGGTGAGGCTGCACCTGGAGCACTGTGTCCAGTGCTGGGCTCCCCAGTACAAGGAATACAAGGAGCTGCTGGAGAGGGTCCAGTGGAGGCCACAGGGAGCATCTCTGGTGTGAGGAGAGATTGCAGGAGCTGGGCCTGTTTACTCTAGAGGAGAGCAGACTGAGAGGGGATCTCATCAGTGCAGATCAGTGTCTTAAAGGTGGGTGTCAGGAGGATGCTGTCAGACTCTTTCCAGCGGTGCCCAGCAACAGGACGAGGAGCAATGGCCATGAACTAAATAAAACACAAGTTCCACCTTGGCATGAGAAAGAGCTTCTTTACGTAAGGGTGGCAGAGCCCTGGAACAGGCTGCTTGTGATGGTGATGTTTGTTGTGAATGAAGGGGTGAACTTGAGATTCTGGGTTAGGTGGGGACAGGGCCCTTTGGGAGAGGACCTGGAGTTCTGTGCTGAAATTCCTGATTCTCAGTTCAGATAGCTGCCGAGCTTCCTGGGTGACTCAGGGTGAAGTTGGTCTGAAGATATGTGGGAATGATAGGCTATGGAAAGAGTAGGTTGAGATCAGATAAGAGGTGTATGTTTGCCACAGTGTCTGTGTGGTAAGATGGGTAAGCAGGCTTGATGATTACTGCATGTATGTACTGTAAGCATGGAAATACTGTGAGTATATTTAGCTGTGTTGAAAACATGGTTGTGGGAATCCTTCCCTTTTCTTGCCCTTCCTTATCTCTTGGTTTTGTGAGCATAATAGGTGGGGAGTGCAAAGCCAAGCCCTGTGGTTGGTTTGCTTGATGTTGAGAGTGAAGCGTTCCTGAGATTGTGACTTCCTTTCAATATCCCCTCCTGCTTTCCATCCTCAGCCAGGCACCTTGGGGCTGTGGAAGCTCTGCAGAGCCTCCTGGTTTCCCTGTGTGAGTGAATTACCTGCTAAAGCAGTTGACCTCCAGCCCTTTGAACTGCCTATTTTTAACCTGAAGCAGGGAGGAGAGTTCAAGATAAGTGGAGGCTGATCGCAGGGCTCTGCAGTAATCCCAAGACTTGTTGTTATTGTAACTGCCATCTTCAGGAGAGAGAACTGATTCAGTGAAGAACTTCTTCTGAAAAGCCTGTTGAGACATTCCCGATTTAAGGAAGAAAACCCAGTGTGGTGCCATGGAACGTGCATGTTCTTCAGTTCACCTGTGCTTGTCAGATAAAAGCACAATGGCTGCTGGTGTATAATGGTGCTCTGAAGCCGGGGAGTTGTGGTTTGACAGATGGTGACATCCAGTTTCCCCGTGGTTCAGACAGCAGAGGTCCTGGACAGCACGGTGGTCTGTGTTGTAAGGTGGCTGTGCTGCCTTGCCATGTCTGTACGTCTGCTGTGATTGCCAAGTTACTTCATTGGCTAAGCTAGAAGAGATGTTTTTGTTAGTTCCCTCAGTCCGTGTAAGACCGGTTCATAACTCGAAGCACCCTACCCAATCTTGCAGCTTCCTAGCAGAAACAGATAGCCTGCCCTTCAAGGGCGGCAGGACTAAAGCAGGTCTGGTTTTGTCATTCAGCTGTAGGTACCTCCTTCAGAAGTGGTCATCTTCCAAGTAGATGCTCCTTGATATGCATAGATGCTTCAGTAGATGCTGCTTGCATTTGGAGCATTCCCAGTCCAGGGCCTCCTGGTAGATGCCAGAATCTTCTCAGCAAGAGTAGTACCAATGTTCTTACTGTCTGCGTTAGATCTTGGTTTACAGAACAGCTTCCTGTTGGAAGGATTTTGCCAGGGCTGCCTGTGGGCAGTTTTCATCCCTGTCCTGACCTGGGTGCAGTGAAGTACCAGTGGTTGGTTTGGAGGGACCTTTTTGTCCTTCCTGAGTAAAGTCTGAAGGTCTGCAGGAAATGAGGAACTGCCGCTGGTGTTCACCTGGAGCCTGGAAAGCTGCTTAGTTCTGTTCATTAGCCCTTGTGTGCCACAGGAATTCATTGCCAGCCCAATTCCTGCACTTGGCTGTTGAGCCCTGTTAGTGGCAGGCAGTAATACTGCTGATGAGCAAGGTGATGTGACTGTGTTCCAACGTCTGCCTCTGCTTCATGCAACCACTGGAACATCTGCCCTACAGGAGCGGTTGCCACTCACTGTCCATGGCGCTGGGTGCTACACAGGAGCATCTGGAAAGAGGACTTTCCTGCAGTTGCTTTGGATGGGGGAATGGAAACCTGCGTTTGAAAGAATAAATGGGATTTAGCTGTCGTGTTAATTACAGCTTTGCTGTAGGTAACTGTGAAGTGGTACTGTGTTAACCCCCTCCTGTGATGATATATATGCCTTTGTCCCATCAAATGGAGGCTCCGTTGTGCTTGTGCATGGTGAGAGTTCAGTCCTGCATGTTAGTATTTAATGTAACTCCACTGTATCAGTCAGTCTTCACTATGAAATCCCTGCAGGTCCTTAATGTGCGCGTGGGCACTTCATGGGCTTTCCCGTAGGAATCCTTTTATCCGGGGGACTTGGAAAAGGAATAAGTGTGCTGAAGGAAGATGCTCTTCAGAGGCACTCCTGGAAGTTGCTTGGACAGATGCATAGGTGATGTGCATCAAGGTTTTCTGCAGTAACCCCCCATCCCTTCTTTAAGAAGAGGTGTTTTCTGTATACTTGCAGAGTATGCTCATGTCACGGCTTGCCTTAACCTCTACCCTTGCAAAGTATGTAAGGAATTGACTGATAACAAATCCCTTTCCATCCCCAAATAAAGAAGAAATCGAGTGTGATCTAAGTATGCATACGAGTTTGTATTTTTAGGGCCCCCAGGTTGAGACATCAACTGCAGGCCGTGTAATGTTGCCCATATATAGTGTGAATAGCGAATGAAGGAGGCACAATAGCTATTTTGTGTGCAAGTACTGGTCATGAAACCAGTTTGATAGTGGGGGCTTGACTGCATTCAGTAGTGAGTGGTGGAGCTGGTTACTACATGCTGCTACTGACTTACATGAGTGTAATCCTGTTTCCACAAGCTCAGCGTTTGAACAGAGCCTTTCTTGAGTTGTAGTCACCTTCAGAGCCAGTATCCTGTCCCAGAATACTCTGCTGCTTGCATGGTTGAGTTTTGCTAGTGGCTTCACAAGCGGGTGTAGGACTGCCTGTCACTCCGCACTGGTTTTTCCAGCCCTATCTGCATACAGTCTCCTTGCCAGCCCACTCACTGGAGCAGTGGTGGGGGGAATAAAGGAGGAATTTAAGTGTTCTCTGCCTGCAGGAGGGAGTTGGGTTACCCAGAGAATCACAGAGTTTGCGCATCCATCCAGTCCCTAGAATTCCTGGTCCTGCTGTTCTGTGCCATGCACCCGCTCTGTTACAGCAGGATTATGTGCTTCAGCTGCAGACTCCAAGGTTTGTTTCTCTTTGGACCCAATCCGAGTTCCTTTCTTGCTAGAATAATCCTAGGAATGTGTCGCTGCAGTCATCACAAACACTGCTGGCCTTTTCTGTTTACATGTGCTGTCCCTTGTCCTCCACGGGCTTGCCAGCATGAGCAGCAGCTCTGGGAATGCTGTCAGGCCTTGGGGGAGGATGCTGGAAGGGTTCCTTGTAGAAATGGGCAGTAAAAACTGAATGGAAATCACAGCAAACCTATAACATTAGTATTATTTTTCTCTTAAGATTAAGAAAAATGGATTTCTGCATATATATTATCATATATATAATATGTATAGAATCATAGTTAGTGTTGGAAAGGACCTTAAGATCTGCTATACCTATGATATATGTATAGATATGTAGTGAAGACTATATATACAGAGTCTATAGATTCTTCCCTGTGAGGGTGCTGAGGCGCTGGCACAGGGTGTCCGGAGAAGCTGTGGCTGCCCCATCCCTGGCAGTGTTGAAGGCCAGGTTGGACACAGGGGCTTGGAGCACCCTGCTCCAGTGGAAGGGGTTGGAACTGGAGAAGCTTTAAGGTCCCTTCCATCACAAATCATTTCATGATTCCACAATCTGAGTTTGGAGTCCAGCTGTGCCCTGTCCTCCTGGGCTTGGAAGGGATGGAAGCGTTGAGTTATAAAAGCACTTGTGTTAAAGTACACATTATGAAATCACTTGAAGTCAGTTTGACCAGCATCATTTCTTCTTCATGTTTGCTTAGTGCATTGTGCACCCAACAGCCCAAACCTAGGAAAATATGATTGTGGAAGCAGTAACATCAGTGACAGTTCCTGGCTCTTGGAATAAGCACTCTGCTGGCGTGCTCTTGCTTTTGGTTTTCCTTTTCTTTCTGATGTTCTGTTTTTTCCAGCAGATGACTTGAGCTTAAAACCCACTTTGAGGCTTTTTTGCTTGTGTTTTTGGGGGGGTTTAGTTTTAATTTTCACTGCTTCCATCACAGATGTTGGCAACGCTTCTGAGGAGTCTCTCTGGGACACTCTAAGCAGTACATGAAGTGAAGACAATTGGTTTCCACGCAGTTTGAATCACAGCACTGCTTTTGAAGCCTTTTGTGTTTCTGGGCACCTGAATCTTCAGGGATGACTATGTCATGTCATTGCCATAGCAGCTTTTTGAGCAGTTTAATATCATGGAATGAGGAAACGGTTAAGTCTGGGATATCCTTTGGGAATTGCAGTGGTTGCCTGCAATTCTGCTGAACCTCCCAGGGATCTTACTGCCATCTCAGGCACTGGACTGGAGTTGTGCAGATGCGTGCAGCATGTTCTAGTCCTCTTAAGCCAGCATACGTGGAAAAAGGAAGCACAAAGTTCAAGTTTTCCATAGGCTCTTGTGCTGCTTGTAGCTTTTGTGCCTGATGTTATAAATCACTTCTGGAAATGGTTTGGAAACGACTGAAAAGGACTTCAATGGCCTAGGAATTGCTGCAAGGAGAAAACCCGATGTGCTGAAGGAGCCCTGAAGGAATGGCATCACATTTCCCCTTCAGTGTTGATCTGATGGAGGGGGAGGTGGGGGGTTTCTGTGGTTTGGAGTAGCTCAGCTCAGGTTTAAGCACTGCTCTTTTGATAAAGGGTCTGCTTTAACATAGCTCGAGGGGCTTAGGCTCCCTGTGAGTTTTGGCATGAGTATTCAGGCTCTTTGCTGCAGTGTTACAGCATGTTCAATGTCAGTGTTTGTCCATAATGCCAGTGGTTGTCTTGTTCGTGTTTCGGGATAGATGGCTGGCTTTTGGAGGATCCAGTTGGCAAATGCTTCCGTGGTAGCTTCAAAATCCATGCTGCTAACAGTGGATTTGTGTTGTGTGATAGGCTGAAGTACTGGAGCAGCTTTCAAATACAGTGTTTGCATCCGAGTACTGGAAACTTGTATTGCTTGTGAGGGGGATCTTGTCATTCCCAACCTGATTGATTTCCCAAATCTGAATTGGGTGATGTCTGCTTTCCGGTTTTTACATTGTGGTTTCCAACAGTTCCTTTGGAAATTCATCATCATTAATACAGTGTGTGTGTGTGTGTGTGCAAAAATGGTCAATAGGGACTGGTAGGCAATCAGAATTCACCTTCCAACTTCCATAAGCTTGCTTTAGCTCCAGGTTAAGATGCCTCCTCCTGTAGTTGCATTAATTGCTCATGGGCTCCAAGCGTCCAGGTTTCCTGTCATTCTGGGGGGAATCCTTTGGGATGCATGGGAAGGTAGTTGTCCGCATGAATAAGCAACAGAACTGGCGTTTTTATGTTCTTTTGTGTTTTCTGGTTGTATTCTGTAATAAGTCCCATTTATATTTCTCTTAGCTTCATGAGTAATGAGGCTTGTTCAATGTTTTAGATGTTGAGGAGACAGCAAAATGACTTCCGAAGGCATTGTCTGCTTGATGTGACAAGTGCAGTAGTAGGGGTTGTGGTACTTTGCCTTCTGCCCTTGGCAGCAGCTTTTAGATCAAATGCAAGGTTGTGGTGGGGTGTGTATGTCCTTGTTCTCTTTTAATTGGAAAAGGGCAGGGGGTTGGAACTGGATGAGCTTTAAGGTCCCTTCCAACCCAAACCAGGCTGGGATTCTGTGACTGTGATGAGTAGTTGGGAAGGATGGTGAAACAGGTTTTGTGGAACACGTTATCTACACAGGTAAAGCTTGGGATTACTTGAATAGCAGATCAAAACCTTGTGAACAGTCAAGTAGTAGATAGTTTTAAGCTGCAATGTGCAGTGCTGATAGAGCAATAGGAGATTTTCAGATGGATGTGATCTTGAGTAGGTGTTTCATTCAGAGGCACAATTTTCAGCTAGAAACCTGTAACGGGTTTCTTCTTCACTGCCTCTATCAGAGAATCATAGAACATTAAGTAATTCCTCGAGAGACCTCTGTGGCTGCCTGCTGGTTGTTTGGGATGGGGTTTGGGGGGTTGGTGTATTATTTTCAATGGGGAAGAAGTTATTTAGAAGCGGATTGGGCGGATCTGTGCAGTAGTCAGAGACGCTACTGATTGCTGTGAATATGGGTATGCTGGGGTGATTATAAAATCAAGACTATTCTGCTTGTCAGCTGGGCCCAGGGGTGAGGTGACTGGTTTAGCTTCTGCAGGCAGTGCATGAGCCTCCATAAAGCCTCTCCTGTGAAGGGCAGCCTCTGTGGTGTGGGTGGTTTGAGGTTTCCTCCCCCAGTGTGGCCTCAGCATAGTTCTCAATGATGGTAATCACTTCAGGGTGTTGCAGATGATAAACATGTCTGATTGTACACATCTTGCTTCGCTCTTAGGAGCTGTGATGCTAGCAATTTCTGCTATGTGTCCATCATGTATGGGGTAGAACAGGGGATGCTGAAGGTGGACTTAAGCTGTAATGGTGGAAAATTACCTTGTAAGAGGCAGTTGCCCAGCTTAGAGGCAACGTTTATGGGGTCTGGAGGCATCTCTGGCAGGCTGAGGCAGCAGTGATGCGAGGGTTTCATTCACCTGTGACCCAAGTAAAATAAACCACAACTTAATGAAACTGGACCCAAATTGTTCAGTTCGTCAATAAAACCAGCAGGCTTGTGTTCAGCATTTAGTTCTGAAATCATAATCCTGCATAAAATGGCAGTGTGCCTTTTCACTCTGTTTCTTAGCCGTATATAGCTGGTACTAGAGGAAAGGGCAGCGTGATTTGATGTTGCTACTCCAGTAGGTTCCCTGATAACTTGCAGCCCCAGTGAACTGGGCAGTCCCCAATGATAGGTACATGTTATGCACTTGCACAGGAGGCTGGCACTGAGGCAGGTAAGGGGAGCAAATTGCCATGAGATACCCATCTTATTGTCTGAATAAATCGCAAATGAGTTGGACAGTCTGGATTATGTGGAATCCCTCTTCCTTTGCTGTGCACTTTACAGGAGGACCTGTGTTTTCTTATCAGTAAGTCTGAGCTTCTAGAACTGTTGGTTCTGATTGGTTTTATAGTGGGTATTCTGATAGAGCTTATCAAATGGCTCATGGTAATTGAGGCCTCCCTTTCTCTGTGAGTTGGCAGGAATTTGCATGACAGGATGGGGCACCACCTTATGAAGGCCGGTTAGTATTTCTGTGAGTCAGCAGAGGCATGAGTAATGGGTGGTGGTTCTCAGCCCATGAGGAACTACTTCTGCAAGTGATAAAGGTGAAGTGTTAATTTGAGCCGGCTGATACATGTTCTGTTACTCTGCCTTGCATTGCATGGTCTGCAGATGTGTCTGTTACAGATGTTGCACATCACCCAAACCACCCCTTATGAGATGAGTTGAGTTTTCTTGGCTGGTTTTGTTGGTGGTATTTAGGATATCAGATAGTTTATTTATCTGTGAATGGAAGAACATCACAACTGTGTGGAATGGATGGATTTCAGTGCTGGGGAGGTCTCAGTTTTTGAGTTACAAGCAGACTCGAGGGTCTGTCACTTTATTCTCCTGCATGCATGGATAATAAGCACATCTGCTTAATCTGAAGACTTCTTTACTCATCTTGGAGCTAGATAACTTGAGCTCTTGAGGAGAAAGAAATCTGTAATGTGGTTTATAGAATCATGGGATGGTTTGGGTTGGAAGGGACCTTAAAGACCTCTAGTCCCAAACCCACAATGCTACAGGCATCGTTTGGGACTGTGTTTCAAGCAGAAACTTGTTGCTTCTTAGAAGAGCTAATCTTTAAGATAGCAGTGGCAGTACCTAACGCTGCCATTTAAGTGCACTGCCTCACATGTGCTGAAGTGTGATTTCAAGTCTGGTTGGTTTTTAACCCTTGGTTATTGAGATATTGGAAGCTTTGAAAGAGCACTGAGTGCAAACAGAATAACCCCCCCGTGTCACATCAGTTTGGAGTTGTGTATCTAGCCCTGTGGCAGAAGAGTGCTCTATAAAGCAGCCTGGCCTGGCTTCCTTAAAGTCTGGCTGTGTTTTGGTGGCAATGCCTTTGAGTACTGCTTTGGATCACAGTTAATACTGCAGCACTTAACTCTCACTGAGGAGGCGGAATGTTCCTACTCCGTGCCTTTGGGAACATGGTTTCTTAGAGCAAAATGAAGATGGTTAAATTGGAAGTACTTGGGTTTTCCTTTGGTTTCCAAACCTTTCAAGGCCAGGTTGGACAGGGCTTGGAGCAGTCTGCTCTAGTAGAAGGTGTCCCTGCCATTGGAGCTGGATAAGCTTTAAGGTCCCTTCCAGCACAAACCAGGCTGGGATTCTTCATGTTCTGTGGCATTTCAAATCAAGTCATGTGAAACACCCGCTTCCTAGATAGAGCTTTTAATGATGCTCCGTGGGCAGTCGGGCTCTGGCCTGCCGGTGCAGGCTCAGTCACAGTGTTGGAAGGACCGAGTGCTAAATATAGGCTCTTAACCCCAGAGCAGTGGTTATGTCGCTTTCCTGAAGGAATGAATCTCTTTAATTAGCAAGTCAGTGAAGTTTATTTTGGGGTTTGCTTTGTTTCCAATCTGGGATGTGAACTTTGGTGCACTGCAGCTTAAAACAAGCCCTGCTTCCAAGATCCCATAGCTGGGCCGGTTCCTGCTCCAGCTGTTGGCAGCAGCTGCAGTATGCTCTGTGCTCCTCCTTGTGCCCGCCTTTGCCTGGGAAAAAGCAATCCATTTAAACAAGAAGGAGGAGCCGGGAATTGTTTTGATCAGCACCAGTAGCTGCCTTGATGTGCTAACCACATGTTGTCTCTGTATGCGCTATCTTAAAGGCAGATTAAGTTGCACTTAATTCATCCAAGTGCAGCTTTTGGTAGCACTGTGAGAGGTTTGAACAGAAACTGTCAATCCTGTTTGAACTGCAGCAAATCAGCACACATCAGATGGGTAAATGTGCGTTACCCAGCCTCAGCACTGCTGCTCCTGAGAACAGGGTGCCTTTGGTTTGCCCTCTCCTGGTACCATGCTCCCTTTGATCTAACAGAGTACATGGTGTGGAGAGGCCAGAGGATTCTCATTTCCCTTTTCATCTGGGGCTTGCAGAATTGGAGAGGAAGACCCCAAATGGGGAGAAAAAGGGAGGAATCCCTGTTTTTGCACCCTGGAAAATGAAGTTGCACAATGCCTGGCTGGAGCTGGAGCCAGCGCAAGGCTCCAACAGAGCAGCTTTACAAGGGGGGTAGAGTTGGTGCCTCTCATGCTTTCCAAGCTGCTGGAAGCGTGCATTTAGCGTAGTGCGGTGTTCTACTGCTTTTTGGGTGGCTTTGTTGAGACAGGTTGAGCGTAGCTGTTTGCTTGCTGGGTTTTCCATTGTGCTGCTTCCAAATGGCTGTGTTTGATCGCGGTTTGAAGGCTGCTCTTGATTGCGTTAATCATTTGCTTTAGCGTGTGTGCTAGTGGTGGTGCTGCAGCAGAGGCTGACACCCTTCTTGTTAGCTTTGAAAGACGTGTTAGAGCTTTGTGTGGTTTTCACTTCCAGGGTTTTTTCCAAGCATGCAGAGAATTCCTCGTAGTGGATTTCAGTGGCTGAAACAATGGAGTTTACCTTAGGAGGGGTGCAGAGGTGAAAAAGAATAAAAGCCTTGATGGGATAACTGGCCTCCAGCTTGCTTTTCTCAGCTCGGGAAAAGGCAATAGGAGGTTATGGGCATTAATAGGGAATAGAATATGAAGCGGGAATAGGCTTTATGTGTTTGGAAGCAAGGGTTTAGTAAGGAGTCGGTTTACATTGTGGCTTGCTAGAGGATGGCGTAAGTCAAGCCAGAACACTGTGAAGATGCAGCAGGACCTGGTTCTTTTCCCACGTTCTCCTTAGAAGAGGGCTCACTGGTGTGCTGTAAAATAGTGGGTATGAAAAGCACTGGAGCTGGTTTGTAAGGAAGGAGGTGCCGGGTCTCTCGGGTGTAGTTAAGTTATTTTCTGATTCCTGAGCTCTGCATAGGCTTCCTTAAATACATCATGTCTAGTACAGTCATTTGTGTTTCAAGTACGTGCCTGAGGTGATGGGAACCTGATGGAGCTCTCAAAACATACTTGAGTTTCTTGGCTTCGCCCAGGAACCGTACATGAGAATACAGCCAGAGGGCAGGATCTTTGCAAAGCCTCGGAACAGCTTATTCCTGAGTGAGTGCTTATAAAAAATGCAATATTACCAGTTCTGGCAAAGCTAAAAACCCAGTTTTCCAATGGAGAAGTAGGAGGGGTTTGGTATTTGCCTATAGCCTGGATTGTTTTGCTTCCAGAAGAATGCCTTAGTAGCTTCAAGGTTCTTCTTTTGTTTAGGTCCCAGCAATTGGAGCTATTGCACTAATGCTTCACGCGGCGTGGGGGGATATGAGTTGGGAGCACGGCTTGTGTAATGGAGATAATCAGTGTAGTAATGCTGATGGCCATTCAACCCCTTGCAGACTGGAGGTGACGTGTCAGACCCTTCAGACTTGCAGGAACTGTTAACTTGGGGACAAGTTGAAGTTGCAGAGCTTGCCTGTGGTTTGCAGCATCCCTTTGGTCAGGCTCTCTTGGTGCTGCTCCAGTGTGATGAATGAGTCAAGGGTGAGGAGTGGGACAGGACAGGCTGCCTGGAGGAGAAGGTGAAGGAACGAGGGTGAGCAGTTGCAAACCTTGGGATGGCAGAGATGGATTTGCTTGCTTTCAGCTCCCTGCAGACTTGCAGTTTATCTGTGAATGGCAGTCAAAGAAAGAGGCTTTGTGTTATAGTTGTTCACTGAGTCTGAAGTTCATGTCACAGATGATGCTCCAGAATAAATATGTTCTCCTTGTGCAGGTCTGCTGCTTTTTTTTTGTTGGTAGCAGGTGCTTTTTCAATAGGAAGCTGGGGAAGGAAACTGGTTTTTAATAGTGTTTGGTCACATACTACTTTTTCTAACTGTTATTTTGGAGGCAGTTTTAACGTAATGGCAGCCCTGAGTCCGTTCTTCTTTGCTTTGCTTTCTCTCTGCTTCTTCCCCACCCATATCTCATCCCTGGCAGTGTTCGCGGCCAGGTTGGATGGGGCATGGAGGAACCTGCTCTATGGAAGTTGTCCCTGGTTCGTACTGGACACTTGCCCCATGAGGGCAGGCAGAGAGGCTTCCACACAGGCCCAACCTGAGTGTTGCCACCCCAATGTCCTGCTCTAGACTTGTCCATCTCAGCTATTAGGAAATAGACCTTTCTATTTCAGCAGACCTATTTGCAATCAAAAGGGGCCCCTTTTCACTGTTTCCTTATTGCTGTAACTAAGGCTCTCACATCGGTTCCAGCTCAGCATTAATTCCCTTGGAGGGCATGCCTTGGATTGCATGAACATTTTTCTGACGTTTGACAAAAGCCTTGTTTAAACAAGTTAGATGTGCATCAGGCTAATAGCTATGAACCCCATCAGATGGTTCCTGCTGTGCTGGTCTCTGGAGAACGCTGTCTCATTTGTGTACTTTCCACTAATCATCTCCAAATCTTGCATGGGTGATATCAACTTAGGGAGAGTGGCCTTAGTATTACATATGGTATAGGCAGGGAAGAGAAGGCTCTGTTTTGACAACCACCATAGCAATCTGAGAGACATGACTCGAGCTCTAAAAAATGTTTGTAGCAATGTGTTGCATAAACAAGTCAGAATCTCCCTGGTGGAGAAGGGAGGTGTTTTTCTAGATGTACTCCTCTGCAAACATGCTGGGCCCGTTTTCCTTAGCCACACTTGAAAGAATGCGAGTGAAGCTGAATGATCATCTGATGGCAGAGCGCAGGTTGTGGGTGACAAGCAAGGAGGTTGGGCCAGGAGTCGGTTTGTAAGTAGTTGAGCTTTGATGCTGCCTGTTTTTGGGTCTGGGTACTCTGGCTGCACCAAATGGTTCAGAGCAGCAGAAGGATAAAGCATCCTTGGTTGCGCTGTTGCTCACTTTACAGTCTGGTCCAGCACTGTTTGCTTGCAGGTGACTTGAGAGGGAAGAGTCAATGCATAGAAGAGCATCGGCCAGGCTGGATGGGGCTTGGAGCAAGCTGCTCTAGTGGAAGGTGTCCCTGTCCATGGCAGGGGGTTGGAACTGGATGAGCTTTAAGGTCCCTTCCAACCCAAACCATTCTATGATTTGCAAGCTGATCACACCCATTTAACCATGTTGACTTCATCGTGGCTGCATGGGTGTGACAGGGGGTAAAGTTTGCCGCTGTCTACATTAATCACCCTTACAGCATGCAACCACCAAGCTGAGAAGTTGAGACTAAACTCCATGGATGGAGGGATAAATGGTGTATTGGGGAAGGGCGGACTTGGCTTCTCTGGGCAAAGTCTTGTCTCACATTTACTGGAGTTCTTTAGTGGGGGAGAAGGGAAATCAGATGTTTTTGATGAATGAAAGAATTGCTCTTGCTTAGAGACTCGAGCTGAGCTGCCACCAGGTAAGAGGGAGGGTCCACTGGTGTATGGAAGGTCCTCAAAGTAGGAAATAGTGTATAAATGTGTCTCATGTATAAATAGTCTATTCATCCCCTCTGGAAAAAACCCCAGCAGCAGCTATTGGAGGGATCTGTGCTGCAGCAAGTATCCTGCGCCATTATAGCTCTGTATTAAATGTAGTCAATAACAACTACCTGTGCAGGGTGGACAGGGCTTGGAGCAACCTGCTCTAGCGAAACGTGTTCCTGCCCGTGGCAGGGAGTTGGAACTGGACAAGCTTCACGTTCCTTTCCAACCCAAACTGTTCTATGATTCTATGAAATTCCCAAGCCCCACAGTGTATTTTGGGCAAGGCTCACTCAGGGACTGATCAGGTCGTGTGCCTCTTCCCATTGCTGGTTCTCCTTTTGTTTCCATGGCAGCACAAAGGATAATGCTGTTGCAGCAGCCGGTTGCTGCTGGAAGATAGATTAATGGGCTTGACCTAAATATCTATTTAATATGGTTCTCTGTTACAGGGCATGAGGTTTCAGACATCAAATATATGTGGGGCTCTAATGAGCTTCGGCTGAGGTGCCTGATGCCTTAAAAAAAGCTGAGCTCAGTGCAGTTTTCCACCTTATAAATAGCAAGTATTTATTGCCAGGGATAAATCTGACCAATATCAAACGTTTATGTTGGAACTGTAACAGCTCTTGGGTTTTTATCCTTTCTGACAACACGGGGTGGGTGGGGGAGGCAGCTCACAAAAATCTCTCTTGTTTTCAGATGGTAAATAAATTCCTCTGCAATGTGTGTATTAATCCTGTTGATGAAGTGTAAATACAGTGATGTGCCTGATGGGATGTCACTTCCCAGCATTCACCAGAGCCTGGCTGGATTCCCCAGCTGAAGCTGTGCAGAGAAGGGCTGGGAAGGGACAGGACCACACTGCGATTCTGCTTTTTGGTCAGACTGCGTAAGGAGAGCAGCGGGCACTTCTGAATCTCAGGAAGGAAAAGGGAGATGTTTGGAGCTGTGTCACTGCAGCAGTGATTCCTAATTGGCTTACAGGGAAGGGCTCTGTAATCTATACTGGCCCTGGTTCAGGGCAGTCCCCAGCACAAACAGGCTGGGGGAGACTGGATGGAGCAGCCCTAAGGAGAAGGACTTGGGGGTGTTGGGTGAGAAGCTCACCATGACCTGGCTTCAAGGACAAGGGCCTGTAGGGCCAGGCCAAGGGGAATGGCTGGAACCTGCCAGAACAGGGGAGGCTGAGCTGAGCTCTGAGGCAGAAGCTGTTCCCTGTGAGGGTGCTGAGGCGCTGGCACAGGGTGATGGCCCAGAGAAGCTGTGGCTGCCCCATCCCTGGCAGTGCTCAAGGCCAGGTTGGACACAGGGGCTTGGAGCACCCTGCTCCAGTGGAAGGGGTCCCTGCCCGTGGTAGGGGTTGGAGCTGGGTGAGCTTTAGGGTTGCTTTAACCCAACCCAGTGTGTGGTTCCATCGTGTGATGAGGACAGTTAGAACGTGTCGTGAATGCTCAGCTGCTGGTCTCTTTATCAAAACCTAGTTCATGCACCATCATTTGTGTGGACGTTGAAGTACCCAGCTAACCAGCATAGCTCTAGTATAAGTGACTCCGAAAGTAGTGATTTATTCTGAGTTAATCCCAAAACCCATGGAAGTTAAGGTGAAGAGGTCAAATACTTGCAGATAGAACATGACAAACAAGCTTTGGGGTTTGCCTTTTTGGTTTTCTTCTATTTTAAATGAGGAGAGCTAACTTAGAGTGACAGCATGACTGTAAAGCATTGGATGCATTGAACTGCAGCATGCAAAGCACAAACCGTGTAGTCCCCAAACACACTCTCTGCTGCAGAAAGAAGAGCCCCACTACTGCATGTTGATTTAAACATATTGGAAGAGATTTGCATACTAAATAGAACCACATGTATGAAGCTGATCAACTGGGGTCTTGTTTGCATTACTTCCCAACTTTGGAATTCAAGTGAACTCAACCTTCACAGCTAACTACAGGCTCTACATATGAAAGGAATGACTTTTGTCAATAATTAATCACAGTTGTATGTCCTGTTCGTTTAACTTCCACATCAGTGATCAAAGCTTCAAATAGGCATGGTGTCAATCATTCCTTTCTCTTTAAAACATGCACCAGCAGACAGTTGAAGTTGCATTTGCTTCATCAAATTTTATTTTTCCATACAATAGCATCTGGTTTTCTTCATATTTCTTTCTTTTCCTTAACGTTTCCCCTACTACATGTACAGTTTCTCTGTGCCACTTACGCATTGCTGTGCTGAAGCACAAACTACGGGATGATCCTTGGCTGTTTGAAATCCTCAGTGTAGTAACTCGGCTCCAGCCAGAGGAACCTTCTGAATTAGTTCCAATAGTAAGAACCAGGTGTACATGCTGTATTGTTCCCCATGAACACAGTGTTGTGGTAAAATCTTGGGTTTTGGTGGCCATTCTTGGCAAGGTCTGTGCTTTGCATAGCGTAGGACAGCAGCAGGCTTCCGAGGAGATCTGAGTGCTTCGACACTGTATATGAAACCCTGCTTAGAATAAGTTTCCAAACAAACCAATCCCAATTGCCATCTTCAAACCCAGGACCAGTTATTAAAACCATATAAATGTTATCAAACCTGTGTCACTGAAGGACAGCAGGGTCAGATCAACCATCCGTGGCTCAAGAGGAGGGGAGGCAAGTCCCATATGAAAAGTGGGGAAGTTTCATAGCAGTTACAGAAACAACCACAGCAAAAGCCTCTCTGCTCCCATGTCTGTTTTTAATGCTGCAGGCCCTTTAATAAACTAAATGAACTCTATTCACTGCTATAGGCAACAGCTGTGAAGCAGCTCATCAGCCCACAGTAAATACTTCCAGCTGGGGCTGATTAGCTTCACACCACCCTTGCCACCCATTGGATCCCTCCTGCTCCAAAACTCCCCACAAGCCAACCAGGTCTGTTGGTTAGTTAAGCAATAAGAACCTCAGCTGCTTCAGCACCATCAGCAGTGCCAGCACAGGAGCCTCTGCTTCACTCCTTGCACTGCTTTTGCTCCGCTCACCTTGTTTTGTCCTTTATTGTTATGGCTGTGTCTCACCCTTGCATGGCAACCGAGTCCAGAGCCCAAGAAGCTCATGGCTTTCTTTTTTTCTCTCATGGAGATAAATGTATTGGCAAACCTGTGCACAAGGAGGGATGAGTGAAGAGCAAGCACATGTCTATGCAGTACGACATGAAAAGACTTAAACCTTCTGTGATGCTTGGAAGCCTGCTTAGGAAGAGCTTCCCTCAGGCTATTCTGAAGTCCCTTTGCTGCTCTTTTAAATGGGGAAAAGCTATGGAAGAAAGAAAGAAGGAAAAAGCCTCAGCAAAAGATCTTTCTCTGTTTTCGAAGAAGAGGAGCCCTCAAAAACATGTGAATGAAGATAAAGTACCAACAACTGCATCCCTTGCTGATCCCCCCATTCATCGCTTCTGCGTTACGAGCAACATTCAGTTCCTTCCTACTTCGGGGATAAAAACCTGAGCACAAACAGGTACTGAAACTATTCTGTATGTTCCCACTTGCCCACAGTGATTCAGATAGAGCCACACATCTTTCTTTTGGAACCATATCAAAGCAGCCCTTTCAGACTGATTTCCCAAAGCTTGTGTGCTCATTTTCTCAGCAAAGAGCAGTTTTTGGGTTGAGACTCATGCTACTACTAAAACATGCACTTCTCAGAGGAGGGGTAATCTCTCAGTAGTTCAAGTCAAAGCTCCAGCTCGGTTCCAGTACAGTAGGAAAATATTCCATCATGCTGGTTTTTAAGCTTTGCATAACATAGTAGGAAGTGTGTGTCAGGTTCCAAAAGGCCCTTTCTGTATGTGAATTGTCTTGTTCATTATATATCTGTTGAAAAACAAAAGGCAGCTTTTGATGTGGGTGCTCTCTGCTCATACATGCTATTCCATGGGTTGGAAGCGTAAATTGCACTGGCAAGGGAGGATGACCCCATAAATCTCGTGGCAAAAGAGGTTTTGTTTGTTCAAGAGGCAGTGGAACCCATTTGTAATTTAATTGTGAGTTAAAGGTAGTAGTAATGTAACATTTTAGTTTAAATGGGTTGGATTGAGGTCATCTTTTTCCTTAACAGGTATATTTTGGCAATAAAATGGTAGTTCAGATATTCTCGAGCATTGTGGATGCTCAAAACCTGTGTGTGTAGCAGTAACCATGCGCATAAGGAAAGGGAGCATGTAGCATTGCCAAGAAGCCCAGTGCCATCTCAAGTTAGCTTCGTTGAATTTCCCTTACTCTATAGCTGATCAGAATTGAGATGCGTGTATTAGAGTGGGAAATACGGGGGTCATCTCTTGCTGTCTGGGACATTTGTTTTGAAGGTTGTTGGGTGGAATTGATGTGTTTCAATGAAGGAAGGACCATGCAGGAGGGATCAATCCACGCCTTAGACTGGATCATTCTTCCTCTCCGCAGCTGTCCTCTTTCTTCTCTCGTCTTTTGGCCTCATGGCTTTGTGGAAGTTTACCTTGCATGTCCTCTCCTCCCTGATTTGGCCTCTTAGAAGCTGCAGATCTTACAAAACACTAGCTGTTGTTTTCTTTATTGAAGAAGTGAAGGGCTTCTGATGTTCCCTCTGTGAGTCTCCCCTTGGCTTAAATGGCTTTTGCAGTTCTCTAAGGTGGCAGTGATTTGGTTGCTTGTCTTTTAATCTCCCTATTTTAGTGAAGCTTGTCAACATTGATAGAGTGTTCTCTCTCACACACACCCACCAGTGAGGTGTAGTGCTTCCTAAGACTGATGGTTGGCCTTGACTGTGGAGAATCTGGAGATCAGCTGAAACCTCCTCGTGTTACATGACCCTGGCTTTTTCTGCTGCTGCTGGGTCGTCAGATAGAAGGGCCCGTTTAACTTTTATCCATGTATCCATCTTTTGCACACATTAATGAAGGAAGGAATCATACATGCACAGGTATGGGGAAAAGGGAAATAGGCGTGTTCAAGTCTGCTATGCAGATGTTAGATCGTACAAATATAGAGCTTGGGAATTGTCAGGAGGAAGTGGAACAGCAGCATGGGATATGAATGGTACTTTGGGTTACGAAGTGGAACACGGGTTAGCTTTGGTCTGCTACGCATGTACGTGTAATTAATACCTAGTAAAAACTGCGATAGTGGAATATTGCTGGGGTGGTCTTTCTCATTCCAGCATTTTGCATTGTCAAACATGCATCTTACCAGTTAGCTGTGGTGTGATGCTGCTCTGAGATGGAGGCCATCAGTGAAATTATAGGCTGACCAATGAGTTCTGTTTAGGGAAACAAAAACATGAACTCAAAGCATCGGTTGTGTAAGTACACGTTAGTTGATGCCTTTACTGGGATTAAACATGCAGAACAAATCAACACTTTACAGTTGTGAGCCTTTATTAGTGTTCCACAAGATCAGCAAGTCAAGTTGCAGAAACACCTCTGGGGACACCCGTACTTCATAGCATGAAGAAGTAGGCTTGTGCAAAGGGAACTCTTTGGTTTGGTGGCTTCTCATTATGGTCACTTCTTTCCTGTTGTGGTTGCCTTTAGTTAGGCACTTGGAAAGCTTGCTTACAGCTGGTGGTTTAAGTTAGTGAGGATACCACCTGGGGTAGGAAATTGCTTCCAACGTCTTCATTTTCTGGATCAAAAGATAAAATGAAATAGCCTTTTCCTGACTGCTGTACCGGAGGGGAAGCAATGGGTTGCAAAACCTTTGCTTGCCTATGGACAGCGTGATCAGGAATGCTTTTCACCTCTTGTTTCTATTAGGAATTGATTGTAACGCTGGGACTTGATTCAGTGCTGTTTCGTTACTGTAGAGCTGCATCTGATCTGCTTGGGAGGAGCACTCTATGCATATGAGATACAGGCTTTCATCTGGTTTGCATGGGTTTGGAGAGGGTTGGATCAGGGTTTGGAGTAATGCTGCTTGGATTTGTATTGGAAATACCATTATCTGTTTGGTTTCAGTCCCTTGCAGAGGGAGAAAATGGTAAAGGGTTTTGGAGGCAGGAAATCGGAGCTTTATTTCCCTTTCTTTGGTGTGGAATTGTTGATGATGTTGGACCTGATGCAGTCCTCAGGACTCAGTTTCTATTGGGAGCAATGATGGACTCAACTTGCCAGTTTTCCAGAGATCAGCCCTTTCCAACCCCCAGTAGTTTGGATTCCATTTTATAGTGAATGGCTTTGTGGTTTATTCCTGTCTGGCCTGGGCCACTGAAAGCCAGCATGTTTCCAGAAGAAACAGCTGCTGCCCTTTAGCTGGGCAGAGGTGTTAGCACTGGTGCTGGTTAATTGCAGTTGTTGACACTAAGGAAAAACCATCATGCTTTACAGCTCTCCTTTACTTGGGTGGCGAAGCTACTGCTGATGGTGGCAACCACAACTGGAGCGTGACAAGCAGTCTAAGGCTGTTCTTGTAAGGAAGAAATGCGTTGTGGTAGATGGGGAACAGTTTCACCATGTACCAATTGAAAGAGTCTTTTCATAGCCTTGAAGAACTGGAGTTAGTTTGAGCATGCTAATGCCAGTGGAGATGATACAGCTCGACTTGCAAACAGGGAACAGAGGAATGGGTATGATGTATCCAAACCTATAGTGTTTTTCATGTTAGACTGTGACTTTGCTTTCATCTACCCAGTGCTTTAGCATGATATGCTGTGCAGCAGACCATGACATGTCATTGTACTGATTTTGTGCCTGTTGTCCACTTTTACAGATGCCTTTGTAAATAGCCAGGAATGGACACTAAGCCGATCTGTACCAGAGCTGAAAGTGGTGAGTTTCTATTTACTTCCATCTCTGATAATGTTACATGCAAGTGAAAATCTTGTAAGCTACATTAATAATGTATAGAAAATGATTTTTCCTACAGAAATGTCTGCATGAAGTTTTTGTCTTATAATCATGCTTCAGAGATCTGTTTATATAGTTTATGTCTATATTGTATTGCTGTTTTGACTTGTTTAGCTACATTAACTAGGTGGTCTTCTCAGTAGGGAAGTCTTCTGTAAGAGGGGGAAGTGGAAGTTAGCTAGTTAGTTAGGTGATGTGTAAAGCTCTGTTTATCTCACCGTAGTAAGTTCTCACAGTGCTTTGAAGGCTCTTTTTCCTCTCTTAAAAGCATTTAACTGAATTTATACCGGATATCAAATAACCACAGTATTCTGGAGGTTCGCATGTATCAAAGTGTACATTTTGCTGTCAGAGTGAGGAGTGAATTAACAGCTGCTCACAGTAACTTTGCACTTGGCCAAGCCATTTTCCATACGGGTAGAAGAAAAGGCAAAGGTAACACGAAGACAAATTGGGGGCATTTCCCAGATTTGCCCTTTTAAGCGCTGTGAACACGAAGGCTGGGAGCGAGGTCTGAAACCTCCTCAGAGGGGGGCTATCAAACCAACAGCACAGGGTCCCGGAGGCCAGGTCACTGTGGTGTTTGCCACATGGAAGCCCGGATTTCAACACTGAATTTCTCAGATCCTGCAGAACGATGGTGGTTCCCAAGGTATGGAATTTGGGAGTGTCTTCGGTTGGCATCTGTGTTCAGCTCCTGTTGTCCAGCTGTCACTGGAGGAGGGCTGGAACTGGATGAGTTTAAGAATGGGCATCTGGGCCCATGCCTTACTACCCTATTTCTCATGTGGTAAATGTCTTTTTCATAACCTGAGTTGATAATAGTGGTTATGGAGGTGAAATTCATATTGACATGATAAATGCTCTTACACAGCATGGCATAGTAACTGAAGCAGCTTCCTCCCAGCTCCAGTTATGCTTCAGTTTTGATTTCAGCAGTGCACTTGCTAAGTAGAAGAAGCACATGGTAGTAAATGGATGTAACTGTGTAAGACAGGAAGGGCCTGTGGAGGGCCAGCAGATTCAGTTTAACTGATGGAGTATTTGGAAAACAAGTAATCTCCCCAAATACCTTGCACAATGCAAATAAGAGCTCGGGCCTGGAAGGTGTTCTTGGATATGTGTCCAGTCCACTGTGGTATTAGCGAGCTTGTGCTGGGGAGGATGGAGGTTTTCCTTGTTCATCCCTTCCCTTTCCCTTACTCCTGACAATTCACAGGATCCACCAATAAACTTGGTTCTTGCAGGTGAGACCAAAGCTGTGATTGTTACACGTTGAAGTACAGAACACAACCAATTGCTGAGCATCATGAGCTGGTCCTGGGTACAGTTGTTTCCTGGGCTACCACGGCTGCATTATGTGAATGCCTGTCTTGGGTTTCTTGCTCCCATGTAGTCTGAACCAGTGGTAGGAAAATGAGCTTTGGGTGTGTGGCTGCTGCTGTAGAGATTGATTTGAAGTGGTCAGCGTGCAGAAGTGGTAAGATTGCCATCCAAGTCCTCAGGTTGGGTAATGCGGGATAAAAGCGGTGACAAAAATGAGGATTTAATTATGCCACTGCAAACGATTGAAGGTGGCAGCACCAGCCGTGGCTGGGAACTTGTGCTGCAGCAGGAAGGGCAGATGAGGGCCTCCATCCACAGTCTGCTCTGCCTTTCCTACGCTGCTGCCCTTGGGAAGGGGTTGGTGCAGTGGGTGAGCCCTGTGTCATTCCCCTGCTTTCAGCCTTCTCATCTGTGCTTGCAGGGTTGCAGTAAAGGAAAGCCAGTGCATGTGTTCCTCGAAGAATGCCAGTCTTTCCCTCTGCTTCCCTTTTGGGCTGGATTTCTTGTGTTTCTGCTTGATCTGATGCTACCACTGAGTTTTACTTAGGGATGTTGAGGCTTCCATTACATTCAGAAGCGTGCTAGGCCAGCTGAGTGAGAGCTGGACCTTTCCTGAGCGGTGGTGATGTGGTATTCCTGGATCCCATTTATCCCAGCGTGCAGTAAGGATGTGTTAGGCTGAATAAATACGAGGGCATCTTGGACAAGCTCATTTTAGTTGTTACCGAGGAGTATGCCAAGTGCAGCCAGGCTTCTGTGCTGGAGAGCCTCCAAATGCCAAGTTCCAGCGCTGCATTCCTGCATTTTTCCAAACAGGCTTTTGTAGGACAGAGGGGGTCTGGATTTGCCTTTACAGCGTGTCTGGCACATGCAAATAAATGATTCAGTGTTGCAGGAGCCAGAGCTGACAGAGCATCGTGCTGTAGCCTTGCTAGCTGAATGTTCTCTTCTCTGAACTGGGTGAGGGTGGCATTTCTATTCCATAACATAGAATCATAGAATGATTGCGAGTTGGAAGGGACCCTAACATCCTCTCGTTGTGCTTTTCATGTGTGCCCATAAATAAATAGAAATGACTCACGATGTTTGTATCTAAAACGTGGGAGACAGGAATATGGCTGCTGTAAAAACATGCTGGCATACTTGTCATGCTGTGGGGGATCATCCTTAGAACTAAGCCCTGGTTAAGAGAGAAATGGTGTTAGAAGTCAGATTTGTGCAGGATAAAGTGTATTGCTCCGTGTTTTTAGAGGTTGAGAGTGTGCAGAGACCCAGAGCACCGCATGAAGAGGCAGAAGGCTGCTTCTGCTGGGTGTGAATTTCATGTACTGCTTTCATATCTGGTAGAAGAGAGGTGGCTGCCCTGGCTCTTCCAGTGCAGGCACCAGGGTGAGATCTTAAACAATCCTCTCTTGTACCAGATGAGAAGGGGAGGAGGTAGCTGCCTCCTGAATGCTTTCTGAAGTAGTTGTCCAGGCAAGCAAAGCTGTGCTGCAAATGGAGGTTTTGATAGTCAGGTTTGAGGAAAACCTGTTTGGGTTTGTGTGCGTTCTGTGGGACTGCTCCTCGATAGCAGTTATCCTGCAGAGGCTGTCGTGGGTTATATTTCTCTTTGCTTCCATTCCTTATGCCATCGTAGGGACCCAAGGGTGGTGCAAGGCTGCCTTCATTTACTGTCTGCCTAAGCTGCTCCCTCATCTGAGCTGTTCTTGAGGCTCAGCAGCAGAGATGAAGTGGGCATCCTTTGCAGAGCTCTTACCCTTGTTTGAACTGAGACTTGTTCTGGGTATAAAGAGGAGATACTTATTCCTCCCCCCAGCTCCAGAACTGTTTCAGGTGGCACTGCCCTGTTGGTGTAGGCAGTTTTTCACAAGGAGGATGGCTTCTTCCAATAGTCACCAATTAGGAGCAGGAAAATGGAATAGAGAATGGCCATTAATGTGTAACGTGTTTATGCTGCCTCTGTCAAGTTGGCAAACTCACACCAAAGGCTCAGCAGAGTTCATGCTGTCTCCAAGGATCCTATGTTCTGAACCTTTTGGTTAGGGTCAAGGTAAGCATTTAAGAACAGAGTAGGCTTGGGTTTGTTTTAAAGGATGGAATAAGTTCCTGTCTCTTTCCCCCAGAGCTAAGTGCAGTACACTCAGGGTTGTGTTCAGCAGGGACAGCTGAATTGAGCAAGAAAACCAAAAAGGCATTTCATTACGACTGAGTACTTCTGTTTGGCTGTTGGCCCCCCAGTGCAGATGTTTGAGCATGGACAGTTTGAGCTATAAACTTCTTGGTGAAGTAAAGGACCTCAACAAGTCAGAGGGCATGCCAAGCTCTGTCTGTCTCTAGCCACATGTGTCGTGTGTGTGCTTCAGTAGCCAGGCAATGTGGATCACGCAGTGGAAAGCCTACAGTGATATCCTCCAACATAAGAGGTTAGTGATGTGTTAGCAGTTCAGGCCAGATTGTATGGAGCTCGGAGCACCCTGCTCCAGTGGAAGGTGTGCCTGCCCATGGCAGGGGGTTGGAACTGGATGAGCTTTAAGATCCCTACCAGTTCAAACCAATCTGTGATGCTGTGATTCAGTAAAGACATGACCACCTTGCTCTGAGCTTCAGGCTTCTTCCTTCAAGTCTGTTTCATGTTCCCACTTAGCAGTGGTGGCGAGCTGAATAAAGGAGTGCTACTACCCCAGACTGATTCTGGTTTATGCACTTATACATTAGCCTTTTGGTAGTTACTGTATGTGTCGTCATGGTTTGGAGTGTTCTGTATGCTTTTTGCAGGGATTAATTGCAGTTGAACTTCATTCCCCCTTTCTTTTCCCAATCCCAGGGGATTGTGGGCAACCTCGCAAGTGGCAAGTCTGCGCTTGTACACCGGTATCTGACTGGCACCTATGTCCAAGAGGAATCACCTGAAGGTATGTGGATTGCACATTTCTCTCCCCCCGCCTCTACGTCTTTATTCATTTTCAACCATGCAGAAATTAATCCGTAAGGAGCCTGATTTGCTATTTCCCTGTTCATGGAGGATTTGCCTTTAACATTTTCCAGACTGAGATAAGTATATCCGATAAGTGTAGTTGTAGCTTGTTCATAACTACTGAGCATCCTTAAATACCTTGGCATCCATGATGTGTCCATAAGGGAGACTTCTAGCCATGTGTGGGGAAGAGTTTTTCTGCTCTCAGTTGTTGCTGCTTTCAGTGTGGCTGTCAGAAGCCACCAATACTGTATCTAGTAGCTAATTTCTGCAGAATTGGGCCCTTTGGTTTGGGATATTGGGAGAATAACCCAACTTCACAAACCTTAATAAAGATCTAACTCATTCCTTATTTAATATATTAAATCCTTAGCCCTGCAGTTGTTTGTTTTGGTTGCTTTTCAGTTCTTTTGCCATAGAAAATGAATTTATACATGAAAACACGGTGTTAAACGTGAATGCAGGTTTATAGCCTGAAATCAAAGCCATTGTAGTACCTTATAGAGGTGTATCTCACACTAAATACCTTTTTGATTTTATTTTTTTTATCTATTCTCCTTATGAACTTTTAAATCCAACTCTGAGACACTGAATTTCTGGTTCCTTCTTTTCCTTACTGGCTGTTCCATTCTTTGCAGATATGGATGCAGGTAACTATACATTGTCTTCATGGCAGCTCTTGTTTAGAAGAGGCAGCCGACGGTTTCTGTACTAGAGTGTTTTCCCCTTGTTTTGTGTTTCATTTTGATTTGTTCCCTTTTGATTTCGAGTCTTTAGTACATCTCACTGTTTTTGTCTCTTGCTGTAGTTGTCTTTTCAGCAGTAGTTTGTAGCTTCATGCATCTACGATAACATTTGTTTCAAATTAACTCTTACCACAAGGAAGCTATTAAACGCAGCGCTTGACATTTTAACAGGCTTGAATTGCAGTTAAAATGGGAGGAGAGGGAAAGGGAGGGATGGACAAGGCTTTTCCTTGTGTAATGGCAGTAACGCTTTATGAGCTTGTCCTAAATATTTTTGCTGCTTTGTAGCCAGGACTGATGGGGCGATAATTGAGCCTTGCGACAGAATTGTGTGTAGATCACATTTATGCCTGCTGCTTCTGGATGCTGACACTGAGAAATGGTTGTGTAGCGTGGATATCCACTGAATACAGGTCTTGTGCAAAAAACAATGAGTATCTCTACACATCTCTGCCCTCCTTTCGTGAGCAGAAAATGATGGAGCCCTTTTTCCCGCAGGATTGAAATGTCTTGGTTGTTCATAGGGTTAACAGCTCTCTGCTCCGAGATGATGAATATTTTAGATGGTGTTCCTTGCGAGCGTTGCCATCTGTCCTCTTTGTCTTCAAGGAGTTGTATTTACAGTGCTTGAGTGACTTCCCGACTGTTTTTCCTGAAAGGATTAGGTTACAAAAGCAGTGTCAAATCATGGCTTTGCGCAGAAGTGTAGCTGACAAGCCCCACTAATGACACCAGCCTCGCTAATGACACCAGCCTCGCTAATGACACCAGCTCATTTCATTAGCTGTAGGAAAAGTGGAATAATTAAGAGCTCTAATTCACCTTGCGAGAGGTAGGGTCAAGATTTCTGATCCAAGTCAGTATTAAAGGGAACTGAACTCATCCTTAGTAAACATCTGCAGTAGTGATTTAATAGTGGTTTCATTCTTCCTCATCCAAGGCTGCTGTTCTATAGGAAAACCAGCAGCAAGCCACATGGTTCTGTTGCATTTGTGGTGGGGACTTTTGGGTTTCCTATTCTGTACAGGAACAGAGCTGTTGATAAATGGAGCTAGGTGGAATCCTCTCCCTTAGAGACCAACGTGGATCTGCCTCTTTTCTGAGGTGATAGAAATGTGCCAGGTTGTTAAATTGGCTAAAGCAGAGTTACATATATCAGACATTAAAGTGTCAGGTGCTTGACTAATTAAGAAACCCCAAGTTCACTGACTGCAAAGGGCTTTGCAACAGCAAAGTTTCTCAGGCATCATACAAGTAGTAGCCAGTTGGTAAAAACGAAGGATGCGTGCTTCATGTGAAAATGGTGATTGTGACCCAGGGTCACTATTTCTGCCATCCACTGCTTTCTGAATTGCTGCAATTACCATGAAACCTGCCCTGAATTAGACAAGTGCCAGACATCCCCCAGGCCTTTAAGGTAGCTTCAGCATTCCAGTAAATCCATCGGACGTGGAGAAGATGGTTTCATGTTTCCTTCAGCTCTCTTCTTGAAGACAAGGTATTTCCCTTGCTGCCCAGCACCACCTCTCCACTGAGAGGCAGGATGAGATCATGCTAAAGCATAAAGCAGTCTTGTGTCATTGTGCAGCCCTGCATTTGTTTCTGTTCATCATTAATCTGAGCCTCTGAGTGTGGTTGTAACATGAAAACCTTTGTTTTCTCAAAGAATACGCTTGCCTTTGGAAGAAAATTGACTTTTAGACTGTTCCTTTGTGTAGTTAATATGCACAAAGCTCTCCTCTGTTTAAATCGGGTGTATTTTGATGTAAGAAAAGAAATCATGTATTACGCTGTCACAAGTGGGGATTTCAATAGGCTGGGACTTGGGATTTTGTTTCTGTAATGATACAAATAGGAAGTGATGGGGAATGGGGTATTTTAGTGATTTGTGATCTTCTAAGAACCTTCCAAGTTGTTGTAAGGAAACCTGCTCCTGAGCAGTGTGCTGGGGTTTCTACATAGCTGGAACAAGTCAGATATGTGCAGCCTGTTCTCTTGGGTACTTGGAATACTACCCGTAGGGACAAAACGGAACGTGGTGGGCATGGTGTTTGACACCAGGTACTTTGCAGGTCTAAGTGAATTGCAGATTACCGGAATAGTGAGTGTCAAGAGTGTTCTGTTACTCTTTTGGGGGCTTGGTTCTGAAACGGAGGTGAAATATGACTTGTGTGTGTCTTTGTGAACGCCCCAGTTCGTGTCATGATTATTTCAGTGCATTTTTCCCAGTAAGCCTAATTCATAAAAGGGGGAAAGGGATAAGTTGTAGGCTGAGGGGTTTCAGCTGGGATGAGGAAAAGGAGGGGGTTTGTCTCTCCCATCCCACTGCCACAGTGAGGTGAGGCACCAGAGCAGGCAGGCAAGTGTCAACATGCGCTACTAAATCTGTCCAGGATGATCTTTTGTCTAAGAAAGCCAAGGAAGGGAACCTGAGCTCACGATTCCCCTTAAATTCAAAGATACACAAGAGCTGAAATGAGGGTTGGGAAGAAAGCAGGTTCCCTGCTGAGGAAACAGAATCATGGTGGTGGCACTTGTGGGGATTCAGCCCACCCTGGGGAGCTCTTCTAGCCACTAATAGGCCTCTCTTCCTACCTGTTTGTAGAGTAGACTCAGCAGAGTACCACTGTACTGGTACCCTCAGTGTGTCCCTTAAGGGTAAGTTGCATCACGTTGCAAGTACCCCTTAGTTTCAGTTAGAGGTCTCTTACATGTTAAGGGCTGCAACAATATATATTCCACCAGTAGCAGGTATAGAATAAGACCTGTATGTGTTTTCCAGAAAGCTGTCATCATGTCCTTGCTTTCCAAACTGGACGTAAAAATCACCTTTTTTAACCCCCAAATCATCTTTTCCAGCCTGGTTGGTTCTGTGATTCTCTAACAAGGTTTATTCTGGAATTTTAGTAGCATCTGCAGTGACATTTAACAGCTTCATTTTGAGATACATTCATTGACATATTTGCAGTGCATCTATAAAAGGCCAGACCTCCTGGGTCCACAAAACCTGGTGGTTGAGTTGAATGGAGATCAACTGAATCTTAAGTTTTGAGGCATTCAGTAAAATACAGCATCCAAAGATGATTACCTGTTAAAACTGCACAGAATCAGAGACTCTGATTAATGGCATTTAATATGGTTAGATAGAAAAGGATGAGGTGGGGGGCTTCATCCTGGGGACAAATAGATGCAGTTATGCTAAATGACATGTTAGCAAAGGTCTGTGGTCTCAGGGGTAGAAAATACAACAGATAGAGCAGTGCAGTCCTGAACTACCTGACTGGGACTGCATTTAAGCTAATGAGGAACAGGCTGATGCCCTGCTGCAGCCCAGTCGTGGCTAAACACAGGCCAGCTAGAATGAAATCCTCCATTAACCTCAACCAGGCACCAGCAGCATCTAAAGAAAACAGAAGCTGTGGTGCTTCGTAGACCAGACATGACACACAAATGTAGTTATTAGACATGTGGGTGCAGGGGGGGGGAATGCTTACATTGCACATTCTCCCTGGTAGAAGACTTGGTGAAAGGAAAAGGGGAAGCCCATAAGTACAGTAACCAGGCTGAGATTGCAGCCTGGTGTTATAATTCAGACAGAAGGAGAGGGAGGTGACTGATTAGCCTCCAAGTGAGTAAAAGAGGAGCCAGGCTCTAAGGAAGGTTAAAATGTTGCCTAAATTAAATATACCCAAATGGGGCCACAAGAAACCTGGAGAGGGGCTTTGGACTAAGGGCCTGTAGGGACAGGACAAGGAGAAATGGACAGGGCTTCGAGCAATCTTCTCTAGTGCAAGGTATCCCTGCCTGTCGCAGGGGGTTGGAACTGGATGAGCACAAACCTATCTAGGATTGTATGAAGTTTCTTTCACTATATTAAGTCAGGAAGAGTGGTGCATGTTGTATTTTCTATATAAAGCTTCTGATGGTCACTGGCACCCTGCTTGTAAGCCAATTGGAGAAGCCCAGGCTTCAATAAAATGACTGTCATAGGAGTGGAGATGTAGAGGTAAAGCCACACTTGGTACTTGTCAAATGACTCATCTTAAAGAAGGTATGATCCCAATGCAAGTTTCTGCAGGGGTTTCAAGTCTCACACACATACTTATTAATAACCTCAAAGATGGAAGTTACAGGCTATTTAATTCCTAGATAATGAAGCAGGAATGGCTGCTATTATATTAGGAAATTGGATGGTACATCAGCATTACCAGAACAGGTTGGAGTGGGGAGAAACAAAAGCAGTATTTTAGGGATAAAAGGAGTGTCCTCTGCCTATGCAGAACCGACCAGCTGCAGACAGATGTGGGAGGGTTGCAAACCGCTGGCCCTGTGGAGGGCAGACAGCAGATAGCTCATCCTAATCCTCACATCACCAGCAGCTTACAACTGGGAACCATTTGAAGTATCCTGCACTGCTGCTTTGTCCTTGTATTTAGTGTTCTCAGCAGGACCACCAACACTCGGCACAGCTTTAGTGCAAATCCCATTGGGGCACTCTCGGCATGTCAGATGTTTGAGCTTATTCAGGCAGTAAAACTCTTCAGATGAAGATGCTCGAGTATTTTTAGAGCTATAACTTGGTAAGTATTAAAAGGGAAGAGGAAAAGAAAGGTATCTGCGCATTTAGAGGGGTATACCTAGGTTCTGTGCTAATACAGTCAGCACAACTAATACCATTGGGTAAGGCAAACAAGCACATACAGTGTCACCATCCTCCAAAGGATCCCTGAAAGAACCTCTCTGTCCCCATAGTGCTAGGTGACAAGGGCCTACAATTAAATTAATGGGTCACTTCCTGTTGATAAGATAGGAAATCAGGCACATCCAGCAGCTTTTTGGTTTCCCTTGTGTTGCTGACAGCAGGGGCAGGCAGGTGCTTCCATGGCTCACCCACTGAGTGGATATACACTACAGGTCTCATTTTAAAAGGTTATTTTTATCAAGCCAGCTGCAGACCAACGAAACTCAAACAGCAGCAGTCACCTTCTTTGGGCAGGCTGTGACACTACTTTAGTACACTCCTAGCTGTTTCCATCACCAGTCTTTTCAAGCTTAAGAAGTTTACATCCCCAAAACACCACTTTCTAAAGAAATCTCAAAGAGAAGGCTCTGGGAGACCTTATTGTGGCCTTTCAATACCTCAAGAAACCTGGAGAGGGGCTTTGGGCAACAACCTGCAGGGCCAGGCCAAGGGGAATGGCTTGAACCTGCCAGAACAGGGGAGGCTGAGCTGAGCTCTGAGGCAGAAGCTGTTCCCTGTGAGGGTGCTGAGGCGCTGGCACAGGGTGCCCAGAGGAGCTGTGGCTGCCCCATCGCTGGCCGTGTTCAAGGCCAGGTTGAGGGGCTTGG
>NDXB01021891.1:4090-16033 GCA_002631895.1 Agapornis roseicollis | reverse complement strand
CCTGCAGGGCCAGGCCAAGGGGAATGGCTTGAACCTGCCAGAACAGGGGAGGCTGAGCTGAGCTCTGAGGCAGAAGCTGTTCCCTGTGAGGGTGCTGAGGCGCTGGCACAGGGTGCCCAGAGGAGCTGTGGCTGCCCCATCGCTGGCAGTGTTCAAGGCCAGGTTGGACACAGGGGCTTGGAGCACCCTGCTCCAGTGGAAGGGGTCCCTGCCTGTGGCAGGGGTTGGAGCTGGAGGAGCTTTAAGGTCCTTTCCAGCCGAAGCCGTTCCATGATGCAGTGAAGTTTCCTTGCAAAGTTAGCCCCATGACTCCAAATACCAGAGCTCTTTTTCACTTCAGTTCCCTAAAAGCTGGCTTAGCACGCATACAAGGTTCCAGACTCTAGCCCATTCTGCCTTTCAGTCTAACAAATCAGTCGTCTCCTGCCAAGGCTGCTCAGAATGTCTGTATGTAACTTCAGCTTTACGGCTTCCAATGTGATTTCCAGGGTCTTAACATACGTACTGACAGACCCTGAATGGCATAATCCAGATGAACCCGAGACTTGACTCCTATAAACACTGAAGCAGAGATTTCAGGTGCCTTGTTTTCCTTCCGCTCTCTGTTTTAAATACCCCTCCAGTTTTTATGCTCAGTTTATAGCTGCCTCCTATAATATCTGTCTTTTCATTATAGTGTTACACTCCAAACAGTAACCCTGAAGTTAAAATTGGACTTAGCTAGCTGTGATTACACTATAATCTGTCTGAGCACACAGAAAGAAATGGCACTGAGATCTGCTGAGGAGACCCAGACAAAGAAACAGTCATCATCTCTGTGTATGGTTTGGATTTCTTTTGTGTTCTGACTACCTCCCAAAACAATTCCCTTTCAAACAGGAGAATGGAAGGATGGAGTAGCATGGTGGATCTTACAGGTACATCTCTTTTCCATGGGTATTTCACTGGAAACCTTTCAGATTGGTATCACTCAATTCCCTCCCTGAGCTGCTGCTCACTCTCTGGGGTGCATCCAGCAGAAGGGGGGGTTCTGGGCTCAAGCACACACTGAAGCTGGGTCATGGGGAGCTTCTCCTCACCCAACAGCCCAAGTCCTTCTCAGGGCTGCTCATCTATCATTACCGGTATCTCAGGTGTTGCCTAGCACAATACGTGCATAAAGGAGATACCCGAAGGCCAACTTGACATGTGCAATAGATTGTGTGAGCTGCTGTGCTGCTGTTACCCGTCTGAATTGCTATGCAGCACTGAGCACAACTTGGCTTGGTGAAAACTCAGTTGAAATGCTGCTTGTGTAATAACAGGCTTTTTGGGAAATGCTGGGAAAAGCATTTTTCAAGTCCTTTCTTTAAATACAACATTGGGGTGGCAATGAACCGCCCCACGTGCGTTGGTTGCAGTTGTCTGTAGTGCTTCTGCTTAGTTGCAGATCTTTTCAACCATTTTCCTATGTTTGGTCCTGAAATGAGGTGTGTGTGAGCAGAGGGAATAAAGGACGTTTTCACATAGCCCAGAATAGGAGCCAGGTTCCCGGCGCTGTCTTTTCTGTCTGACAAGGAAGAAAAAGGAGAGAACCTGTGTAAGGCAAGTGAGCACTGTTGTCAAAATTCATCTCTCCTTGGGAATAGAAAATAAAGGCTTCTATGGCTGCTTCAGCTTTATCTCCTGCCTCCTCTCCTGTCTGCCCTGCCCCCTGGTTATGGGAGATGTTCAGCTGCTGCATGGCTTTGTCGTGTGGCCAGCCCCCCAAATTTATCTTTCTCATATGGCCAACTAACTTCATCCCCGTGACAATTTGCTTGAATAAAGAGCCTGGTGAATGCAGTCGAGCCTGGGGATACAGCATGAAAATCAGCCCTTGCTTCAGTGAGCAATTATGCAGGGGAGCAGCTCTCAGCCAGGGGAAGGGCTTCCAGAGCCGGATGAAAACCTTCCTTCATGGAATTCCCTCTGTAATAGAAAGCTTGCACGATATAAAGCACCTTTGATGACAAAGGTGTGTGGTCTTTAAACTGGGTCCCTGTTTTCCCTGAAGGACAGATTGATACTGCTGCTTGTTCACAGTGCTACCCTCGGTAGAATGACATGCATAGAAATGAGATTAGGGAGCTTTTGTTGACTCCCTCAGCCCGGCGTTCTGACGTGTGTTGGGTCTTTAGCTGTGGTTGTAAACCGCTGATGCACCGTGTTTGTTTAGTTTTATATTGATCAAAGCTGTGTTTTCATAGGGAGCATCCCTATAGTCAGAATCTGGCCGAATGCACGTAACATGGGGTAGGGGTTGCATCGGAAACAGCGCTCTATCTTCTGGTGGGTGCTGCGTGTGATTCCTGCACAGGAGGAATGTTTGCCTTGCTTTTGTACATGTCTTGTAAACAAGCCTGTGGGGACTGGTGATGATCTTGCCCTGGAAAACCAGGAATAATGCAGAGGTCCAGAGAAATAAACCATCCCCTAAACCAGCCCAAATGAGCGCTTCCACACAGATAGGGTGATGTGTTCGTACACAATTGCTGTGACATGTCATGAAAACCATTTCCAGCTCCATCTGGCTGGCTCTGGAGTCATTTAGGGATTCACTGGCGTGTCCTTTTAGATAGCTTTAGAGGTGGGGTTGGGGCTGCAAGTGAACATAGTCCCTGTGCTGACTTGCACACCTTGCACTCCAGCATCCTTGTGCTCTGATGAATCTTTAAGGACATAGCAGGAGCAAAATCTCTCCCATCCTTCAGAACTGTGGTCCAGGCTGCCAGTCTTCCTCTTACCAGTGACCTCCTTTGGCAGGTACATATGGGAGTTGAGAAATTCCCTCATTAAAAAGCTGCATGTGTCATAATACTGATGGGACTGGAGCAAAGCTGCCTTCCTCGGGACTGGTGCTGTGGGGTTTTTGAGCTCGCTCTTTCAATTAAGAAGGTCATTTCTTTGTTTCAGTGTTGTCAGTTTAGGCAGTAGGTTTTGGCTCCAGCAGATACACGGCTATTTAGAAGCATGGAGTGGTATTTTGTATCCAGGGGAGACTTCTTGACTGCTTTTGACAGGTTGTGCTAGTTCAGCATTTGAAATGGCTGATCTCTCTCGTTCCTCTTCCCCAATGGCTCTGTGATGCTTTACAAACTCCAAACATGGATTTTAAGAAAACAACTAATTCCAAGCCAAACCATCCCAAAATCACTGCCCTTGCACTGCTTTCACTTGTGCACTGGATGGATCATGTCAGGCCTCATCAGATCTAAGGCAGGCTCAGTCTATTGTTTGCCTTAGTCTTATGACACAGATATCTGCAGGGCAAACATACAGCCTTGGGTTTATGTGCTGGCAGAAATCTGTATATTCTTCACTAATTATACTTTTATTTATGTAAATTCTTGATATTGAGGTAGGTTTCCTCAATCTCTGTGCTGTGTAGAACCTAATGTAATGATGTGCTCATGATAAGGGCTCTTTAATGGTGTAGAAACCTAAGTTAGCAGGGATGCATCCTGCTTTGATCTCAGTTTGGCATAAAATCTTATTTGGGGATGAGCGAGAGTCTGCTGTTACATTTCTGCACCTTCAGATGGGATTTGAAATGCTTAGCACAGATGGGAAATGCAGGGAAGTCTTTTAAATGCTTTGGTTGGAGGGGTTATTAGATTGAAATGATTTCTCCTGAAATAATCTAAACCCAAACAAAAATCAGTGAATACATTCATGAGGACGTGTAAGGAACCAGTGCGTATTCTAGATAAGAAGCACACTCAGCTTTTAAGGATGCAGAAGCCACTGGAATAGATTAGGATTGACTGTATGCCCGTTGAGTGCAGCATTGCTCTTCAGTGTGACAGACTGGGGTGAGGTGGTGCAGCGTGTCAGGATGGGAGTTTAATACTGGGAATAACAGCACATGATCATTGTACTGAGCCCCAGATAGTGTTTTGGGGAAGGCAGAGTGTACAAGCAGGTCTCTGAGTGTGGATTCCTATAGGAGGAGTGCTGTTAGATAACTGGTAAATAGGGAACATTTCTTAAAGCTGCTCTCACAAACAGAATCATCAGTGGCCATGAAGCGGCTCTCAAGTATAAACCTCTTGGTGCTGATGTTTGTGATCTGTGGATGTACGGTTTAATGGCATCCATGGGGTGTCTCAGTTCTGTTTTGTCCAGTTCTCTGCTTAAGCTTTTCATTTCACCTTGCCTATATCTCTCCTGTCTGTGTCGGAGGGCTGTTTGAAGATCCAGGGAGACTTGAAAGGCATCCCATTGACACAAGGGAATAATGAGTTGGCTCTCAACTGTATGCAGTTGGTGGGGTTTTATAATTAGCTGTGTGAGCTTTCAGTGCTGGAAAGAAAGGAAATAGGAAATGGCAATTACCCAGAACTTTCACTCTTCCATCACGTACATACACCACGTTCCCATTGTTACTTACAGCTTTAAAGAGCCTCTCTGGAGGGCTATACATTAAGTAATTCTTCATCTTTACCACTTGGTTGTGAAGCGTATACAATTAATTGATGATGTATAGAAATAATGGTCTGGTTAATAGAAATCCAGCTCCTGAGAGCTGAGACTAGTTCCCTTTAAAAGTTGGATGCTTGGTTTTAATGGCTCTTCTCAAGCTCCCTGATGATAATGTGGCTTTATCTGCCACTTGATCTTGAGAGGCAAAATTTGGGAGCAAGAGAATGAAAATCTCTGCACCTACTCCTGTGCAGTTGAGCAGCCAGCAATGTGCCAGGCTTCATTGCTACATGTTTGGTGCTGCTAAGCTTTTATAACAGGGTAGGTTTATAAAGAAGACAGCCAACAAACAAGAGGCCCACAGCAAGAAAACCACAACCACCCACCCCTCTTCCTATGTCTCTTACTAAACCATGCTTAAGTACTGCACATTGCTGGACTGCTTAGTGATCTTAGTTTAAAAGCTGTTGTAATGGTCGGGTTGGGGGAATGGTGGGTCTACGCTGGTGTGGTGTGCCCCTAAGGTTAGAGGGTTTTGTGCAGAGGATCAGTGTATGTGCTGCCTGTCTTGCTGAGGGAGGTTGTTGGGAGAACAGGTCAGGGTTGTTTTCTCACCTATCGCATGTTACATGCATCCGTTTTGGTAGTATGACAAGTTGTGATGCAAGCGTAGTGGGGAAATAGGGTCCAAATTGGAAATAATTGCTGTTAAAACAATAGGGATGAAGCAAGAAGGTTAGAGTGTGTTAACAGACGTGTTTTACCTTAGTCTGGTAACTTCAGATGTGAGGTGGTTGGATGATGCTAAGCATGGGGGGGGGCCTGGGGACCTTTGTGCCTTAGGTGGACAGATATCAGTGGGTTTGCTTCCAGCCACTTAGGAAGGCCAAGTTTGCTAATCCTGGCTTAGGCTCGGTCACACCAGAAGCCCTAAATGTGATTTGTCGCTATCTGAAGTCTGGCATGAGACACAGCAGCGTGCCCAAAACACGCTTAACCCCAAAGGAAAGCAATCCCCATTCTGCTTGTGGGTCACGCTTCAAGTCCCCATGAGGCCAGTGGAGAGAGGAGGTAACGGTGCTGCAGCTGCTTCATCCTGATCTCCAGAGTAGGTCTTTCATTCCTCCTGCCAGTAAGCGGCACGGGGTTCTCTGTTACAGTGCATCTCCGCAGAGGTACCACCATTGTAGTTTTGTTGTCTAACATGTGTCTGGTATTCTCCCCTAACTGTGGTTTGTGAATATAGAAGTATCATTTTCATAACATCACGTGTGTGCTGCAAGAACTGGGCTTCTCTTGAGGAAATGCCGAGTCCCACAGGAAATCTATTGTGGTTACAGTGTACGATACCGGTTGTATGCAACTGTCCCATGTTTGCCTTTCTTGGGATACACTTCTCACCATTATATAAAGCAAAGGCGGCTCTCTCGTAACTGTACGTGTCAAAACGTGGGAATGCAAGCTTCTGCCTTTTCTACATTAGCCTTATTTCTTAAGAGTATGTGATTTAAATTCCACAAGTAATCCCTGTGTGTATGCACGTAAGCCTGACTGGGATTCACAGTACCTAATTCATTTGCAAAAGACCTGAAGGAAGCCCGTTTTTCCACAAGTGAAGCCTTTTTCTATGTTGTATTTCTCCCCTTTTCTGTGCTGTAACGAGTTACTTTGTGTGACAGGTGGGAGATTCAAGAAGGAGATAGTAGTTGATGGACAAAGCTATCTGCTGCTGATTAGAGATGAAGGTGGCCCTCCAGAGGCACAGGTGAGCATTGCATATAGAGCTTTATCCACCTCACAGCTGTTTTCCTTCCTTTAAGAGAACTGGCTTTGGTTTGTTCTTTCCTGCCTCCTCCTCATCTTCCTGCTGGGAAAATCTATCTATTGCTCTCAGGTGATAAATATTCTGTTTAGAATCCATTTGCAATTTCAGTTACCTTGTGAAGCTGTAGTGGAGATGCGCAGTTAACTTACACTGACTGCCTAGCCCATATGCTTCCACTGGGGACAAAAGTGCATGTTTCAGATGGCAGTTTTCTTCTGAGATGGGATCTCTAAATTATTAATGTGATGTAAGTTGAATGGCCAATTGTTTAATGGCTTGAACCTGCCAGAACAGGGGAGACTGAGCTGAGCTCTGAGGCAGAAGCTGTTCCCTGTGAGGGTGCTGAGGCGCTGGCACAGGGGCCCAGAGGNGCTTGAACCTGCCAGAACAGGGGAGACTGAGCTGAGCTCTGAGGCAGAAGCTGTTCCCTGTGAGGGTGCTGAGGCGCTGGCACAGGGTGATGGCCCAGAGGAGCTGTGGCTGCCCCATCCCTGGCAGTGCTCAAGGCCAGGTTGGACACAGGGGCTTGGAGCACCCTGCTCCAGTGGAAGGGGTCTCTGCCTGTGGCAGGGGTTGGAGCTGGATGGGCTTTAAGGTCCCCTCAACCCAAACCATTCTATGATTCATGTTATGAAAATACATAATAGATGCATGTCTAGTGGCACACATACTTGTGTCCATGTTTGCATGCCCTATTGCTTCCACTGGTTGTTCCCCGTGCTATTTAAGACTGAACTATGTAAGTCCCGGTCCAACACCATTGGGTTACCAGATTGCTAACTTGGTTTCTTTATAGGTATGTTACCTCCTTGTCTCGTAGAAGGTGACTCTTTGGGATTTGGCGTGGGAAGAGCTTGTGATTTTGTGTGCTTAACACTGTTACTCTATTTGGAGTGATGGGAAGTGTTTGCTTTTGTGATGCTTAAATCACTGCAGACTCTGCCAGCCTGCCTGTGGCAGCATCCTTGCCTTCAAGCATCCTCCCTTCTACCTCTTCTTACGTGGTCACTGTCAGGTTCCTCAGGTGCATTGGCTGCCCCTGGCCTTGCTTTGCTTGGCTGTTGGGTAGTGCAGCAGCTTCCACAAGAGATAAATAAATGAATAAATAAAACGTAGCAGCAGGAACTGTGCTGTGGCCAAACAGCTGAACGGGAGCGGTGCCAGCAGCAGCAGCTTGTGGTTCAAAGCTCCACTATTGCTCATTAGCAGCAGGAGGATTGGAGCATGGGGAAGGTGCCTGGACAAAGCAGAAGAGAAAGGAGGTGGAGGAAATGGGGACCAAGAGAGACATCCTGGAAGGAAGTTAAAAGAGAAACAGAAGATCAGTGTCACTGACACATCTGCATCTGTGTGAGGCAGGAGCCTACAAGAAGTGCTCTGTTGGAGGCAGTGAATAATTTGGCTGAAGTGCACAACAGTTTCTAGGCCCTGGTGCTTAGGGAGCATTCACTCATCTAAAAACGTAAAGAGTGGAGCTGTAAAGGTGCATGCAGTGATCTCAGTATTCTTCCACCTAAAGAAAGGGGTTTGCAGAGTTCACTGGAGCTGACTGCATGCTAATAACAGACAGGCTTTTGGTCTAGGCTGGGTAAATGTGGAGGTTTGAATTCCCATTGAGGCAGAGATATGTTCTTTAGCAAAGCATGAGGGCAGGAGGTTGGAGGTTTTAGTGCGGTTTCACCTTTCAGAAGACGTGTTTCACATGTAAATGATGTTGGATTTTGTTAGGTGTTATTTTGAGGCGTGTGTCTGTTAAAGATCTTTAAAATGCTTCTTCATCCCTGGGATAAAACATTTGCTTTCAGGTTCATCAGTATGTGTAACTGAATAATGGAAAAGGAACACCAGAATCCCAGACTGGTTTGTGTTGGAAGGGGCCTTAAAGTTCCTCCAGTTCCAAGCCCCTGCTCTGGGCAGGAACACCTTGTAAGATCTTCATTAGGAGGCTGCTGCTACACACTGATGAAGCATTAAGGGAATCTAGAGGGACTATTAGCTTCCAAACTGATGGAGGGATGTTGTAGCTGTTGTGGCGTGATGCTGCTGAGTCCAGTCAGTGAGAAACCTTCTATGGTAAGTCCCAATGATGCCACCTCTGGTACCTCTGGATAGACCTTCTGGTTGGAATAGTTTGTATTTAGCAGTGTGGTGATTGACCACCTTTTGGCAGTGACTGGGCTGTGTATAAGCAGTCCTGTTGTTGCCATCTAGAAGATTGTCCTCCTGACTGGCTTGGAAACCTCAAACCTTTCTTGCTTGTTATTACACTCCATCCGTAAGAGATGCAGTGGTGAGATTTGGCTTCAGGCACAATATGGTCATGATTATGCACATTAACTTAAATTATCACCTAATTTGCTGTATGAAAAATAGGCAAGAAATTCTACTAGCTCCTGACTCTGAAAGAGCAAAATGGGATGAGCTCAGCAACTTGAATACAGAAAGCGCTTTCCAGCTTCGTACTGTTGGCTCTTCTTTAGCTTCCCTTTGCCCATTCCAGCTTTGGGATGCCTTATGAAAACTGAGAGCATGTCCATCTACAGACTAGTGAGGGAAGCAGTGGAAATACTGCAACAGCAGAGAGAGAACTGCAAGGGTTTGTAGGGCTGAAGGTAGTGCTTACAAAGGTAAGGTAGTGGTGTAAAGCTTAGCTGATGGTTTCCCAGTGCAGCCTCCTTGCAGCTCTCTGTGTGTTCAGTGTGTCCCCAAGCTACCTGGTGTATTATAGTAGTAATATAATGAAGAGCATGAATACAAATGGTCAAAGGTTATTTCCATTGGTCTGAATTTGGGTAGGAATGGAGTCACTTAGGCAAAAACGAAGGCAGTGAGGTGAGGTAAGCTTAACTTCAGTCCTTTTTGACATCTACTGCTGTGGTAAATGTGTTTAAACTGTTTTATTTGTTGGGCTTCTTCAGCCTGGGGGAGAGAAGGCTCCTGAAGGGGAGACCTGAGAGCAGCTCCAGTGCCTAAAGGGGCTGCAGGGAACCTGGAGAGGGGCTTGGGACAAGGGGCATGGCTTGAACCTGCCAGAACAGGGGAGGCTGAGCTGAGCTCTTAGGCAGAAGCTGTTCCCTGTGAGGGTGCTGAGGCGCTGGCACAGGGTGATGGCCCAGAGGAGCTGTGGCTGCCCTGTCCCTGGCAGTGTTCAAGGCCAGGTTGGCCACAGGGGCTTGGAGCACCCTGCTCCAGTGGAAGGGGTCCCTGCCCGTGGCAGGGGTTGGAGCTGGGTGAGCTTTGAGGTCCCTTCCAACCCAAACCAGGCTGGGATTCTGTGATTCCAGTTGTGAGCTGAAACTTTTTCACTTGCATGGTCACTTCAGGAGCTCCTTGCCTTAGCCCTTGTATATTTATGTCTTTTACATTACTGATGCTGTGAGATGATAGTCTGCTTCACTCTGGAAGCTGAACAAGGCGCTCAAGTGCTGTTTGCTGAATGGGAGATCTGAAAGGAACGTGGTTTGGACATTGATCTAGGTGTGAGAATTACTGACAACTGTAACACTTATCCTGGCAGCAACTGAAACATCATCGTGTATGCATGTAAATCACAGGTGGGGCAATAACACCCTGAACGGGGCACTCGGTCAAGTGCCCAGAGGTAATTGTTACTCATTTAGAAGTCACAGATCAGTGGCTGCAATGCCTTCTTTTTCAGTGAATCAAACCCAGTATACACTGACAGTAGTTGGGTTTGTAGTATCACATACCCATGAAGGAGAGATGAAGTTGCGACCGTGGGAAGACCCTTTGCAGAGTGATGAAACTCATCCTTTTTGGCCACTTTTAAGGCCTTGCTTATTGTCACTAAGTTTCTCTGATGTGTATTTCCCCCCAAGTAAAGGTAAGACTGGTTATCTGGTTTCTTCTTCCTGCTTTCTCACCGTATGCCTTTTCCATTTGTATTCTGCAGTTTGCCATGTGGGTGGATGCTGTTATATTTGTCTTCAGCTTGGAAGATGAAATTAGCTTCCAGACTGTTTACCACTACTACAGCCGTATGGCTAACTATCGGAACACTAGTGAAATCCCAATGGTACTAGTGGGAACCCAGGGTAAGTGCAGCCCTGATTTGTGAGTGTGTTTCTATTCCAAGCTGGCAAAGCCATGTCGCATCCTTTCCCCTGTCTTCCTGCCACTCATCTGATGATGAGAGCCTTTGGGTGAACTGGCTCTTCATCAGCAGGGGGGTGTTCTGCCTGCTAGGCTTCCTCAGCTGCCTTCTGCAGGGCTGTAGCATTGCAAGGACTGCTTTGTGGTGGGAGACAGATATCCCTGCAGCACCTTTGGGAGAGGGATTATTGCAGAGTATGCCAAAGGAATCTTTTCAGTGCTTGCTGGTCCCAGTGGGTCTGTGGCTCCACAGGGAGGTGTTAATGCTGAATTTGGGCAGGTGAAGTAGCAGTGTAACAAAGTGCTGCAAGTCAGAGCAGTTCAGCTTGGTATCCAGGAGTGATCAATACCCTGGCATTCATAAGAGCAGATGGATGAGGGATCAGCAAACTTTAGCAGTGTACTAAGAAGCAGATGTGAACCATGCACTTGCTCAGTATCTCTGACTGCCCTTTAAATCCAATAGGAATGCTGCAGCAGTGTTTTGCCACCTGATACAAACACACACACCCCATCCTGTTTTCCCAAACCCCGTTCTGAAGCAGCGTCAAGCCATAGCTGTCCTATGGGGAAACGTGGCAAGGAAAAAGTGCCAGTAATATTTCAGTTTCTTTGCTATCTGGGCTGTCTTTTGGATATTCCTGCCTTGTTTTTCCAGTGCATCACATTAAAGTTGTGAGTTGCCCTTGTAGGTTTGCTTTTGGGCATCCTCCTGTTTAGTGTATACCACTGGTTTGGGGGATGTTGAAGCTTTTCAGTGCTCTCTCAGCTTATTCTATTGTCAGTCTTGTGGACAGAGAGCAGTTTGCTTTCCCCTGCCAGCCTGCCAAGCTGCCACATGAAGGCAGGGGAAGTGTGGGGAGCACAGAAGGAGGAATCACAACCAGGCTGTAGGGCGGAAACAGATGATACAGAAATGAAAAGGGAAGCAGGGACACAGAAAGTCCTAGGATAGCAAAAACTACAGCCAGAAAGCAGAAACGAGCTGCTCTGAAGAGCCACACTGTCAGCTCAAAACTGGAGTTAAAAAAGAGAGGGGGAAATGTTTTATTTTTAAATAATGTTTTATTTCTGCACTTCCGACGCCGGGGTTTTCAATTTTAGTCCCATTAGTCACAGTAAAGGATTTTGGTTCTTTATTTTTCTGTTGCAGCACTGATGCAAAAGGGATTTTTTCCAAATCACAGAACCCCAGCCTGGTTTGTGTTGGAAAGGACCTCAGAGCTCCTCCAGCCCCAACCCCTGCCACAGGCAGGGACCCCTTCCACTGGAGCAGGGTGCTCCAAGCCCCTGTGTCCAACCTGGCCTTGAGCACTGCCAGGGATGGGGCAGCCACAGCTTCTCTGGCACCCTGTGCTAGTGTCTCACCACCCTCCTAGTATCTCATCTTAGTCTTAACTTCTGTCACCTTAAGTCATTCCCCTTTGTCCTGTCACTACATGCCCTTATAAAAAGTCCATCTCCCAGTTTCTTGTTGGCCCCTTTAAGTACTGGGAACCTGCTTTAAGGTCTCCCTGGAGCCTTCTCTTCCCCAGGCTGAATAAGGCCAGTTCTCTTAGCCT
>NDXB01021890.1:0-29084 GCA_002631895.1 Agapornis roseicollis | reverse complement strand
ACAGCAAAGAATTTCTTCCTTAGATCCAATCTAAACCTCTCCTGTTTCAACCCATCACCCCTTGTCCTGTCGCTACAGTCCCTAATGAAGAGTCCCACCTCAGCATCCCTATAGGCCCCCTTCAGATACTGGAAGGCTGCTCTGAGGTCTCCACGCAGCCTTCTCTTCCCCAGGCTGAACAGCCCCAACTTCCCCAGCCTGTCTTCATATGGGAGATGCTCCAGTCCCTGATCATCCTCGTGGCCTCCTCTGGACTTGTTCCAACAGCTCCATGTCCTTTTGATGTTGAGGACACCACAACTGCACCCAATGCTCCAGGTGAGGTCTCCCAAGAGCAGAGCAGAGGGGCAGGATCAGTTCCTTGGCCCTGCTGGTCACGCTCCTTTGGATGCAGCCCAGGATATGGTTGCTTTCTGGGCTGCAAGCGCACACTGCAGCTGGCTTATGTTCAGTTTCTCATTCAAGCAGTGTGTCCTCACCTTCTTGAGAGGCCAGGACGAATGATAGCAGGGACTAAGTCTGTGACCCCAGCTCCAGTGAAATGCACTTCCATCCTGAGCTACAGAAGTTACTGTCAATAACTGGGTTGTAGTCTTGGAGCTGAGGGAAAAAGGATTGCATTTATTGAGGCGGTGTAATCCACTGATTTGACATTAACCTGGCATGGAGAAGTAACAAGATCCAATTTGTCTCCTTTCAACCTGGGGGAGCAGAATCTGTTTGGTTTGGAGGCAAAGACACAAGGCTAGGTCCCAGGGCACAGCTGCTATGGCTCTTTGGCAGTGGCTTTCCTCTTTGGTGGCAGTAATGGTTCTGTCAGGCCTTTTCACACATCCACTGCCAAGGCATCTTTAAGCAAACCACCACTGGAGTGCACATAGTGGTTTTCAAGCAGTCTGTCACAATCTAAATCTGATACTTTTCCTTACTGCTATTTGCTATGGATAGCTCTGCAAGCTGCTAGCAATGGTAACCAACTCTCCTGTCCTGCTGTCCCCACACTGACCCGTGATCAGGTCACAATAAAGTGTTATCTCCTCTAACACTGCTTACACAACATTATAGTGACTGGATCATTATTGTCCATGCTAGTATACAAGTGGAAAAAGATATTTCAGCTTCCCATTTTGACTTCTGAGGGACCAAAGGGCACCCCATTGCAGTTCCAGTCCTCTGCACTATGTTCCCAAGCCAACCCTACCGGTTCTCAACTCTTGTTGCTGCAGCACAGGTCCATGTAGCTGCAGAGCACAATGTCACCCCACACAATGATGCCACCAGCTTGCAATTGTCTTTGCTCTGCCTTCCTGTCCAGCACCCAGGGCCAGGCCCTTTCACTCAAAGAGATATAACCTGAGTATCAGTAGAAGAGTGTCACCATTGATACTCTGCAGACATGTGAGCAGGTTCTTTCTCCAGGGCTATGCAGAGATGTGTTGGCAATAGCTGTCATTTGCTTTTGTTCATTTACTGTGGATTAACTTATGGTGCTCTCGAAGAGCATAATCCAAATGGCAGGAAGAAGAAAACAACTGGAGCAGAGAAAGAAGAGAGCGTGTCTCTCTTCTTTCTCTCCAAAATACATGCTCCTCACACGTGCTTTGCTTGTTTGACCCCTAGATGTGAAATCTGAATGTAAAAAGAAGAATTTGGCATCCTTTTCACCGAAGTCAGCGGGATGATGCACGAGCTCTAGGGATTTATGACACAGGAGCAGAGCCACAGAAAAGCCCTTAGGGCAAACAGGGCTGCTTTTCCCCTCTGTTTCTCCTTCACGTAGTGATACAGTGAGAAAGAATATTGCTGCTTACCAGTGACAACCCCAGGTCCCTCCCGATTCTCCTAAGACGACCCCACTTCACTTTGTGTCAGGTGGATTCCTTCTGGATTTCTGGGCAGGGGGAGCAGGGAGTGCTGGTTTTTTCTTCACATTTACAGTTCAGACCTGGCAAGATGAAAAAGAGGGTCAAGGTCCCAATGCAGCTACAGTTCATGGTGTAGCACCCCAGGGACAGAGCTGTCTATCTGTGAGCACTGGAGGGAAATCCTATCCATTGTACTCAACTTGGGATCAGATCTGGAACAGGATGGGTCTCCGGATTTGCATTCCAAACCATTGTCAACTTCAAACCATTCCCTCTCACCCTCGTTTTAATTTAAATGTGTATATATTGCTGTACTGAGAGTGCACTAATGTAGCTCTTTCTTCTTTTGTGACCAAATGAAAGTTTAATCTTCTGCTCATTCTCATAGCATCCTCTTTCCCTCTTGCTTTGCTCTCTCCCTCTTTTGCCTTTCATTCTCAGCTTTATTTCCTTTTCTATTCCCTTTTCACTGTACTTTCCTCTATTTTATGTATTGTATGTGCCTTCTTTGGTGAGTGTCTGCCTCTGAAAGCAAACTCATGATGCCTTGTACTCCAGGAAGTTATATTAGCCTGTATTCTTTTCTAATGCCAATGCTTTTAAAGAGGCAGTCTCGTTTTCATTAAAGCAATTTGCATTGCATTACCCACATTTGCATTCAAATGCACTTTATCTTGATCCTAAAACATAGGTGTATTTGGGAGCAGATTAACAGAATGTTTGTAAGTAGTTTAAAATACAGCAATCATAAAAATTCCAGCAGCTTTGGGAAATGGTCTTGCTGGCTTTGGCTGCCTGGGCTCTGCACTAGTCTATACACCAGGGGTCCCAAATGGTTTGGGATAATGGACCAAGCCATTTAAAAGAGCTGTCACAGTGGTGGATTGCACAGTTTCCAGTGAATTAAGCAGTCACTTAAATTTGATTATCCCTCTCTCAGTTAGTGCACCTAAAAGGGTTGGGGAAAAGACATTCATCATCCAAATCCTGCCATTAAACCACTTTGTGGATCCAGCTTTCAAACATGGTTAACAAAATTAGAGCTTTTATTACTGCCCCTATACCGCCTTCTTCCATCCCTAGGACATCCAGAATGGAGCTTACAATGCCCATTGCCTGTTTTAGGCATTTGTATTCATGTGTAATACCAAAGTCTTTGTAAAGAACAGCAGTACAACAAAGGAAAGCAATACTGATTTTTCTGGGCATTATCATTCCTCAGATTTTGTACAAACAAAACTAGGCAATTACACTTATCTAGCTTCATCATCCCAGTCAGGTTGGAATCCTCTGAAAATGCATCTCTATCTCAACCTTGGACACACAGTAGCAGATTTGGGGCATCCCCTTAAAACCTATGGCAGAACAACCATTCAGTGCTATTCCCTACATGGAGCCCTGTAAATTTAACACCACCCCCCTGCCACACCATGAGTTAGAGACACACTGATGTGGGTGTTGCTGGGGGTGAACACACACACATGCATGTGCCCACTGGAAAGTGCTATGGGACGGGAAGGAGACAAGAGAAAAAGGAAAACCAGAAAGTTGGAGCATACCCAGTTTCCAAATGAGATGGATGGTGCTCTCTGCTTGTGCAAGACGCAAGGGGAAAATATCCAAGATTGATTTGTGAACGCCCAGCAGGAACTGTGCATGGTAGGGATTGCAGAAGAAATAAAGTACAGAAAAATACAGTTTTACTGTGATATGAGAAAGCCAATAAATCAAAGCACACTAGCAAATATCAGATGTATGAATAAATTGGCAGAGCCATTATGTTATACCAGTTTCATGTAGCTGAATGCAGATTGAGCAAAGTTCATTTCTGTAAGGGATTTGCTGGTCACAAAGTTTAAGTCATTTAAGTTTCCCTAAGGGGAAAAACCAGCTTTCATCCCTGCTCCATCTGATGGACTAAAAATGCGATTGTTTCTTTGAACCTCTTTAAACCTAGCTCATAAATCCTACTCCAGAATCACTCTTGCTTTCAGGTTAGCACATAAAAATCATCCCCCAGGACCTTGGTCTGGTGTTTTCCCCATTGCCCCAGTGTGCTTTCAGGAGAGCACACACTTGCCCAAGCCAGTGGGCAACATCAGCAGGCAGAGGCCTTGTGCTATTGGAGATGCACAAGAACGTCCTTTGGTATTATTAGTGAGCATTGGGACACATGAGTAAGTGAGTGCTGAAGCTGGTGGCAGGCAGAGAGAATGGCTGAAGGTTATCTTCCTGCTCCATATAATGAGCCACGTCCAGGTGCTGTAATCTGGTGGTGCAACCACAGTGCGCACGTCTTCTTCCTCAGAGCAAATGTTGCTCACACCTCCTTAAGACAGTGTAGATATATGATGCTCCTAACCACTGCTGAATGAGACAGAACCCAATTCTCTGTTCAATTTTCTGTTGAATGCTCTACTATTAAAGCATATTTGTATGGTGTCCAAGTGGAGAAGCTGTGTTTGACAGCATCTTTTTTCTACCAGCAGAAATACTAGAGAGAGAACACAAACTAAAGCACTCCAAAGTCTCTGCCCTGCCCTTTCATTGTTTGCATAAAGATGATTTTCTTCCCAAAACTGCTGACTCTGTTCTTCTGGGAGTTCTTTAAACTATGCTCATAATATTATCTCAGTAGGAGCATTGTCTTTCCTATACTACAAAAGAACTTGATCAAAAGAATTTGTTTTAATTTCCTATAGGCTCCAGAAATGAGATGCTCCATCCATGCTCTTTTCAACCTGGATGCAAGAGAGGGGGAAGTGAACTTCCCAGCTGTTTTCTTGATAATGGTTGCAACAATGATGGAGAATGGGAAGTTGTGGAAAAGGGAATGTTCTGTCCTCCAGGGGAGGAGAAAGATTCAGGTTTCCTGCTTCTTGGCCTTGTTTTGTAAACTCCAAGGTATCAGAAATTGGAGTTACTTCTGATAATCTCAGCTTTGAGTTCCAGCCAAAAGTACCTCTGTATGAGTGAACATGACAAGGAAAAGTGTTGTGAGGTCTCACTAGCTCATTAGGAGTCATGCAATTCTGTACAGTCTTGTCCCAAAATGCTGTAGGAGGAAGGCTTAGTGGTCAGGGAGCTACATTGAGATTTCAGACTGATTTCCATCTCTCCCAGAATCCTCATATAACCTGAGGTGAGTCACCCAGGCCTGCTGCGCCTCAGTTTCCCTTTGCAGAGGTGTCCCAAGGATAACAAAGTTCATGAGCTGTGTAAATGACATATCAATAAAGATCATCTAAGATATTAAGTAGAAGGATCCCTACAACTCTTGTCTGTTGGTGTGATTGCAGAACACCAACTAGAAGAAGAAAAATACCATCTCCTTGTTCTTAGAGCTACTGGAGCATTTCTAGACCTCCTTCTACAACATAACCTGGCACCCACACACAGACTTAGCTAGCACATTCAAATCTGGAGGCACTGCTCCTTTATACCACCATTGCTAAAGAAGCTTTTGGATTTCAACTCAGTGTTGTAGGGATAATCAGGAAATATATATGTATATATATATATATTTTTTCCCTAGACACAAAATGCAAATTGCTATTGTCAGCAAAAAGCCACATGAACAAACCATTACAGCATGGGGTATTTGTATTCTAGGGGCCTGGCTGAAAGCCCAGGAAAGCCATAAGAGCTGCCCAGGGCACAGAGTCATCTCACATAACACCAGCCACTTAAACAGTTTGTTTAAGGCACCCAGGCTCCTTCAGCAGTCAATGGGGAAGGATACACACACCTCCCTGGACATGCCTGTGGTCTCTCAGCATCAGAGATCTGGCTGGAAGCAGATGACAGACCAGGGGCTTACCTGAGGTTTGGAGACCTCTCACACCCAACCTCTGGCCATCAAACTGGTTTCCCATTCTAGGTTGTTCCTGTGATAAACATAAGAAAATAAGAGCTCTGGTAAGAATACAACAAATGTGCTTTTCCCAGCTATGTGAAACACACGGGAGGCTGAGTTGCCTGGAGCAAGTCAGTTTGATTTGATACCCACTGCAAGCAGGTATGTTCAGGAAAAACAGCAGTTCAATACATCGACGTCTAAGCAGTTATTTAGCACTGATGTTCAGCACAAAAGGAGATCAGACTCTATTGTGCCTTGAAATATTTTTGGCAGAATTCACATGCAAATGCTTCCTGTGAGCAATTTCAGTTTGTATTTAATACTACCTCCAAGTTGGATTTGTTTGCAAGGACACTGTTGTAGCCCATTTGGTTCCCAGGCCATTTAGAACTCACCTCTGAACGCTGTGAACACATCTGACACAAAATAGTGAAATGCCAGAGGTTCAAGAACTAATCAGCTGAGATGAGCATCCCTTCCATTTGTGAAGAACCATTGCATTTCAAGTGAAGCACTCATTAAACTCTCTTTCTTCTGCTCATATTTACCACTTGCTCTGTCCCGTTTAACTAGCTGGCAGTGAGAAATGACCCTTGATACCCTGAGAGGAGTCTTCTCCTTGGAGATCAATAGGTTGGAAGACACAGACTTAGACCAAGACCCTCCTAAGTCCAAAGCAAATTCCCTCCCAGCAAGGCTGAAGGAGTGCAGTCATTAACCCAGCCAGGAGCTCCCATACAGCCATTACAAGGCCACTTTTATTACAATAGCTGGTAGCACTGAGTGATGAGGAGTACCTCACACATCAGTAGGGCTTGTAACTGCTCCCTTAGGAAGGCAACTGCTCAGTTGCACAACAGCCCTGGTTTATTACTGCTTCCTCACCCTTGTTTTATTTCTCTCTAAAGCACCACTTCAGCCTTTAGAACAAACAAGTGTATTTTTTAAAGTGCCAGTGTGCTTTGCCCTCACCCACTGGCCCTCATTTGGTGTGCTGTGAACTTTGCAGATCATTAGCAGCTTCCTCAGAGAAGATGCAATCCTCACTTCCAAATCTTTTCTCTTTCTTTGCTGGACTTATGGCTGCCCAGACAAAACTGCTTCAAGACCTGAGGCCTTAGAGCAAAAGCCAGGGCTGGGCAGAGTTATCATCAGCCTGGCTCCAGAGCAGAGCTGCTCCAGCCCCTGCAGCATCTCCCATGGCCTCCTCTGGACTCATTCCAACAGCTCCATGTCCCTCTTTTGTTGCTGCCCCCAGAGCTCAGTGCAGTACTCCAGAGGTTCAGATGTGGAGGGCTGCCTAACACAGCATCTGCAATGTGAATTTTGGGTTCTGGTGCCTCCTGCTCACCCCAGTGAATCCTACATCAGGGACACCAGCCTCAGGTTGTCTTCTGATACATGGCAAGGTACTGGCACTGACAAAACCACTGACGCTGTCTTAACTGCAGTCACTGCTCTCTCCATGTGGACACACAAGGAGACCCCAGCTGTGGTTATCACAGCCAGGCTCAAAAGGTTCTGTTTATAAAGGAACTGAAAATAGCTCTTTGCAAAGCAGGGGACATACCTAGCCCTGGTGGCCCTGAAAGCATCAGTGACCTTTATTGACATTAAAAAATCATGCTTTTCCCGAGCTTATGAATGAATACAAACTCTTAAGGACAAATATTGCTCAAAACAAAAACTGAACAAGTGAGACAATATAGAATCTTTCCCCCTGGAACACTGTTAACCCCACTTGCCCATAGCAGCTCTATCCATTTTCAACCATCTTTGTCTTACTGCCTACATTTCTGGCTTCAGAAAACCAAAACACCATGAAGCAGATCTAAGGTGATGCTAGATCTAGCCTGAAGACCAGCTGCAGTCCTTGGAACTTGCAGCTCATCCTCAATCTGTTCTTCTCATCAATGTAAGGAGCCAGGGTTCAGAAGGCAAAGCCCCAGCTCTAAACCACAGCAGCAGAGTGTTTTCTCCCTTGGCTGTGAATGCTTCCCTCTTCTTTTTGTGCCTCAGCAATAGCTGAGTTGGTAGAGAGGGAAGGAATTATTTCTTCTGGCTCTGATGGTCGAATGTCAAAACAGAAGCACTTCAATAGTAGTTCCACATTAGAGAAACAATTAGAGATATTTTTAGGAACTGAGAAATAAAAGTGTTTCTAATCAAAATAAAAATATTCCATTTTTAGGAAGCCTGAAAATCTGAAGAATCTAAAGGATCAATTAGATTTCCCCTCACATTTTGGTTTTGGTTGAATGCTATTTGCACTGCTCCATAAAAAAGATCAGAGACAAAACTCGCTGTAAGGGAAAGTTCAAACCAGTACCACATTTTAAAACCTCTGAATATTCTGATTTCTTTTCTAATGAATAATTCTGCGTGCATTAGTGTGGCAGAGTTTTAAGCATCAGCTTTTGCAAAAGTGGAAATCTGCTTTTTAAAGTGCTTTGATAAATAAATGTTCATTTGCAAGCTGAGGACGCTGTTCTCAACACCGCAATACCCACTGTACTCTACAGGACATCGAGCTCTCTACTGCACGTTTTAGGAGATGCACATTTCATAGGTGAGTGAAAAAAGCGTAATACTGTTTTCAAAGACTGTTTCATAAGAGATCTTTAACTACAAATGAACTTTACGTATTCCAAACCCCATGAATGTGAGATGATGACCGTAAGCAACTACAAGCTTCCAGTTCTGTATCAAAAGTGCCCTATCTCCCATGAAATATTAACTCAAGGATGGCCACTTTAGACTAAGAGAGTGAGCAAATTGTTTTGAGCATTAGCTGCTAACCAAATTCCAGTCGTGGCTTAGAATATTGTGTTTTTCTATGATGCCAAAAGCCCTCATTTTCATTCTGTGCCCTAAATGCCTTATCATGCTTCTAAGTGATCTTTTGTAATTGCTGTGGTTTCTCTTAGCTGCGGTCCAGAGGGAAGATAACCAATTCTTGTATACTTTTAGTGCAAACCAAGAGTAATTCCCCTGAAGCCAAGAGTGCAGAAAAGCAAGGTGAGAAGACAATCAAGTCCATCTGTTTTCAAAGGGGTTTGGAATCTCTGGGAATAGAAAGGTGCTATATAAATCTAGGATATTATTAGATTATTTATTAGTATGTAATAAATCCACGTAGCACAGTAATGCATGTACAAAGTCTAAATACAAGGCAGAGGTCAGTAGGTTCCCCATATGTCTCTTTTCTCTCTCTCTGGAGAGCTATGCCATGTATAACAAGAAATGAAGAGCAAAATGAAAATGTGCAAGGGCCAATAAAAACAAGCTGGTTTTTAGCCCTGATAACTGAACAGTTTGTTTCAATGACATCTTCACTTAATACTTCCATTTTTTCTTGCAAGCCCACAGAGTAATGACAGGCTACAACAGAAAGCTTCAGTGCTAATTTCAGAATGCCTGAGTCAGCCACTTATCTTGCTTCATCCTCTTCAGCTGGAATCTTGTTAAATAAAAACCAAAACAAAACCCACTGCAATTTCATAATCCTCAAATAAATGGATTTCCTCCCTCCTTATGTTTTGCTAGAAATTAAACTCTGTTACACTATTCTCCTGCAATCTCTTATTAACTGCCTCTATCCCTAGCTACATTTAGTGCCAGGAGTCATATTGGTCTAACATGAAACCAGTAAAGGCTTATATTTATTGACAAAATTATGCTTTATTTAAAGATTACACTATGTCAAACTCCACACACCTTCCCTCTCACAGCAGCTTGAAGCTTGTTGTCTGCCCCTGTCGTGCTGAGTCTTGTTTTCCAATGGGGAGATCTACAGATTAATTCTGGTTTTTTACTACATAATGACCATTTGGCCTACTGCTCTTTACACTCTGGGTATGTCTGACCTAAGGTGGCTGTAACCCTTCTATCATGATAACTAGATAGACAGCAGGAGTTTGAGAGGGATCTTCCAGCTTAAACCCACAAATGCAAATGTTACTGGAGCAGCCAGTAAGCCTAAAAGAGTAAGCTCTTTTAACATAGGAACTAGATCTTTGCTGGCCTCAGGCACTGCTGAGGGGACTTGCTGAGATTTGAATGCCTCAACAGATGAAGACTACCTCAGTGTCCTCTGCAGGACTCATACCACTACACCAGTGCTGTTCCCATTCTCTAGAGAACATAAGGTTATAGAATCATGGAATAGGTTGGGTTGGAAAGGATCTCAAGATCATCAAGTTCCAGCCCCCTGCCATGGGCAGGGATGCTTCACACCAGATCAGGTTGCCCAAGGTTCTGTCCTACCTGCTTGGAATACTGCCAGGGATGGAGCATTTACCACTTCTTTGGGCACCCTGTGCCAGCGCCTCACAACCCTCACAGTAAAGAACTTCTTCCTTCTATCTAATCTGAACTTCCCTGTTTCAGTTTGAACCCATCACCCCTTGTCCTATCACTACAGCCCCTGACAAAGAGTCCCCCTCCAGCATCCAAAGATAACTTACACAAATTCTTTTTGTCATTCAAATAGCCACAAATGGCAATGATGCTTGGACACAGCCCTGCAGGATGCCCAGCTTTCCAGGAGATGTAGGCACCCCACCAAGCAAATGTAGAAGTAGCACTGACATATTAAGGCTGTGAGACACGTAATCAACTCACCTCGTGCAACTAAAGGTTTAGAATTTCCCTCTTTGTTTGAAGCAGTCTGGACTTGATCACTGTTTGAGATGCCACACTTCATTCAGGAAAGCCAGGTAACTGCTGGGATATTTTTTCCCTGTCCCTTGTACTTTTGCATGTCTTAATATTTGCTGTGCTCTCTGGAAATTGCTTCCATTCTGTATTCTATTCAGATAACAGCAGAGCAGAGGAGACATATGCTGTGCTAACACAAATGAGATTGTTGGAGGCGTTCTGAAAGCTGGGAAAGAAAATAACAGCAACAGCAAAGGAATATCTTCCCCTATGAAGAGTTTGTCCCTTTAGAGCACAAACAGCTAGGTACCATTCTGGTTTGTGATTTGATCCTCCTGTGGAAACAAGCAAAGGTTTTAGAGTGCAGCCCATCGCCCATCATTGTACTATCACATCCCCTGTGTCTCTACATGGAAGCAGCTTTTGCAGCAGTGTCTCTAGTGGGGCTCTTTTGCTTTCGATTCTGTCCAGCCTGGTGCAACTCTGAATGCTTTGTGGGTGAATGAAAAACTTGTCTATGTCTACACCATTCTGTTCCAGTTTCTGATCTCTCTGGTGTGCTATGTCACTGTACAGCTTCTCCTGAACAAGAATGGCTTTGTTCCTCCTCTGTCCCCAACAATGCACGTTGTTAGCAATTACTGCTTTGAGTTCTGCTGAAAACCAGCAACTGGAAACTCAGTAACTCTGGGTCATCTAAACCTATGATCAAACTTGTATTTTAAAGTGATGGCACAATACATCACTGGCAAATTGTCATTTCAGCCTTTCTACAGAGGAATTTCATGCGCCTTGGTCCATAGGAGCAACAGGAAACAAAGTATTGATCACTCAACTTCAGTCTCCAGAGTTTGAGATGATGGGTATTGAATGGAAGAGGTAAGAAAGAAGTACACTGGCAGTAACAGAAATGAGCAAAAAGGGGTTTGAATGAGGCCCAAGGGGAGCTCTGCCCTATTTCCAGATCTAAAGGTGACCTCTCAATGCTCCCTCTTGTTTTGTGCTTGGCTATATAGGGGCATAAATATTACTGGATTTAAAAAGGCAGCTGCATCAGATTCGGCTGGCAATGAGGGAAATGGGAGTTGAAATCTGAACCATTTTAAGTATCTCATTTTATGATATATGGTCTCCGACAACACATTGTCTTTCTGTGGAGTCTTCTGTGTGTGGTCCTCAAATCCCTTTTCATAAATAAAGCCATCTGTCTCTTTTGAACTATAGTAGCTCTAATTTAAAAAGTCAGTATTTGCCAATGTCTACAACTCATTAGCTCCAAAGCTGTGAAAACCTTCCATATGTGGGCGCACCATTCAGCAGTCTCTGGCAATTGCTGTGTTTTAAAAACCATGCCATTAGTTGTAAACATCCATTTTTACGCAAGATGTGCTTTGCTTTGGTTATCAGGTAATTGAAAAGATAAGAGTGAGATTAAGGAAAAAGCCAAGCCCTCAACCTCCTGTTTGATGAAAAAGATCTCACCTGGAGATCTACCTGCATATAAGTGCCGGTAGAATAGATGAACTATTTACATCATTTCTATGCATGTGGTTAGCTGCCTTCACAATAACAAAGAGAAAGGGACAGACAGCGTAATTCCAAAGAAGGAAGAGATTTGCCTCAGAACAGATCTTATGAGCAGGGTCTCTATAAAAGAAAGGACTCTCGATGAGCTGGGTTGCTGTCAGCAGGGAGATTGGCAGATGGACAATGAAGGGAAACATCCACTTGGCACATTTTTTTCCCCATCAAGATATATTTTCCAATATTTACACAAAACCTTTGTGGTGCTTAATTGCCAAGATCAAAGTAGATAGGTACATCCTGGGGACAAATACTGCCCGGTGCAAAGTGTTTCCTGAGGTGCTGGAACACCCTGCGATGCTACAAAGGATCCCCAGGAAGAGATGAAGCCCGGCCCTCTGAAGGGAAGCAGTAATACGTCTGCATTGCCTTGAACCAAAGCAGCTGTGCAAAGAGGATCATGGGGCTAACGCTTTGCAGACCAGAAAAGGTGATTGAAAATGAGAGAAAAAGCATACAGTGCATTCGCAGCTTTTGAATATGCTACATGTAGGGGAGTGCTCTTCTGAAAAGGGATTCCAGCTACACGACTCTGTGACACAGGGCCTTATGCACTTACAACTGAGTCTTTAAACCCCCTGGTAAATGCATTGAAAGAGAAAATCAATCCAGCCCTTTCTGTGTTTTGGCTGCGATTCAGCAAAGCACGTGGGTGATTCCCAGGGAATTAACAAGATTCAAACGTATTCATGACCTGTTTGTTGAACCGGGCTTTATTATAGAGGGCTTTAGAAAAATCCCTTGCCGCTTTGTAACTCTTTAAATGTCCATGAGGCAGAAGTGATGGTGATACACCATAGTCTAGCACCTCCCAGATGAGGTCTGAGGTGTAAACATCAGTTTAACCTTTTCTGAGAATCTTCAGAGGCATTCCTTAAGAAGAAAAGAAGCCTGCTCTAAAATAAGGATAAGGCCCACAGCCAAAGCTCACTGAAGCCAAAAGAAAGGTATTCCTTGCCTGCAAAGGATTTTAAGTGATACCAGAGATGTACTTAAAAAGGATCTTTGAAGAAATGAAAGGTCATGAAAGAGGCCGTGTGTGTATGTGGGTATGTGCAGGAAAGAGATTAGCTATTGGCTCCATCTAAACAGACAAACACAAGCAACTGTGGAAGAGGCTTGGGAACTTAGAGCAACACTTACGGTGCCGTGAAGATGCAGCTGGGCTGGCAGAGCCATTCCTGTTTTGGAGAAAGGTAAGTTTAGCAGAAGAAAAAGATGGTCTCACACTTTAAACACCATTTACTTATCACTGTCTCTTTTCCAATTCTGTCTCTCTCACACTTTTTTAGTAACAGGCTCTTTCTCACACCAGAAACAAAGCTTTTTTATGATGAAATTTGGCATATGAAAAGCAACTGCACATCCACCTGCTTCAAACGGAGTTTCGCAGTGAACTATCCTGCTTCAGAATCTCATGAGGCATCACAGGGGTGTTGACAGGGAAGCCTCCTTGTCTTTGCTGTGCAGATGAGTCAGGGCTGACAGTATATGTAACAAGAGGTCTCTCAAAAACAAATGAAAGGTATTGCAAAAGGTTACAGACCCCAGTGTGGCACTTGAATTCTGAGCTAGTTCTTACAAATCGTGGGTAACCAACCGTAGTTTCCTAGCGCTGTTTAAAGTACTGACATGAGTTGAGTTAAACCTCCTTGAAACCAAACTGGACACCCTGATTTAAGGCAGTTGAAGTGAAACTTCAGCTGACTGAAGCGGGCTATAGCTGGCTCCTGCAGACACTGAAGAATGTTACTTGAATAATCTCCTTGATGGTGCTGCAGGGTTATGGATGCTGACTAGTGGGACCAGAGATTGCTGGAGAGTCTAAAAGCAAAATGCAGCAAAGCAAGGAAGCACCAGAGACAGCCACAAAGACATCATCAGAGTGAGACCTCAAAAACTCATTGGTCTGCTACAGTAGGGACTCAGTTGACAGTCAAGAGACTACTGTGATCAATATGATTATTACAAATAAAAGAACAAGGCTCAACTTCTTACAAGCTGTCTCAAAGTCAAAATAGAGGGAACTTAGCTTATAAAAAGCAGTATTTGTTTCCCTAGATTCAGCAAAATTTTCTGTTTGGCACTGCTTTAGCAAGGGAAGAGACAAGGTGTGGATGAGCCTGTGTGCTACTGAACTCACAAGTTCAGGACAGATAAGGGAAGTACCACTCATCCATCACTTAAAGCACAACAGCAAGGAAGCAGGAGGCTCAATTTATCTGCCTGTGCTGTGCCTCTTTCTGTATGTACAGAAATTTCTATCTCTGGGGCTGTTAATATAGCACCTTTCAAAGACAGTGAATTCTCTTTAGAAATAGGGAGATAATGAGGCTGTTTCCACTCAACACTGCATTGAGATAGAAAAACAAAACAAATAACGCTGTCAAGATTTATAGCAATTACATTATAAAGGGCACTAGGACATTCGTATAAAGAACTAAAATGGACCTGCAGGAGAAAACACACTTTACTTTTACGACTTCAACTTTAGGGCATGAAAGGCACCTCACTAATGATTAGAGGGATACAGATGAGCCATAACAGTCTATATATCCTTATAAATTATATGCAGGGAGAGCTAAAAGACAGGGAGTTGCAGCCTCTGTGCTGTACCTTTTAACTCCTCACCTCTTTCTTCCTCAGTCTTCCAGCTCGAAGAAGGCAATCAGAACTTGTATTGACCAACTGGGTATTAACTCAGTCAAAATCAACCACTCCTAGCAGGTGGTATAAGAGGCTGCTCTGAACTAGAGTGTTATAATACCCAGGCACATGGAAAGAGGTTGAGGTTTTGCAACGGTGCCACTCGCATGGTGACCCTGGGTGCCATGGCCAACAGCTCATTGGCATGGGGCTGGCTCATCTCTCTCTACCCCCTCAGCCAGTTTACAGCCACCCCCTGGTAGCATTAGGGATTTGCTGGGTTTGCTGCTCAGGTGGAGCTGGGCCAAGTGCACAACTCACCCAAGTACTCTGAAAAACGAGGCTGAATTAGGAAATGAGCCTCTCCTCATTTCCTAATTGCAAATGCAGACTCTAAGCTGGAGTAAACTGTTTATACCGGTTTAATACATGTTGTATTTCCCAGCAAGAGCCAGCTAAGAGCACACACACGTACAGTCAGTTCTTGCTGACAGACAACTCATATAATTAACTCATTAAGACACAGTAACTCCTTCTCCTTGGATCACTTGACCTTATGCTAAAAGACAACTCATTCATCAAAGCCTGGACCTCCTTGTGGACAGGAAGGAGGAGGAGAAGGCAGGAAGGAAAGGGGGAGAAATGATGAAGCAAAGGAAAATTAAGTTACTTAAAGCCATAAAAAGTCTGCAGGACTAGCATGGCTGAGCTCAGCACTGGATGCCAGCACTGGGTCTGCAAGCCAAGAAAGTGCCTCCTCTAACACTCAGGGAAATGTATATTTCACATCAGGAGGCAAAGCACTCTTTTCCCTTCAAGACAGAGAAAAGGCAGCTGTGGCTACTAACCTAGGCTGTACTGACAGCTCAAACCTTGAGCAACCCCTTCAGAACAGGGCTAGCAGAAAAGTCATATTTCTTTCTGGTCAAAAACACTGAAAGAGAAAGTTTTTCAAATACAGGGATTTTCTTCATGCTTGGCATGTGAGAGATTCCTGCTGCAGAGTGGGCAACAACAAGTGAGAAAGCCAGGGTGGACAAGTCTAGGAATATTATCCAGGAAAAAAGAAGTGAATATTTCCAACCATGGCAGCTCACTGCACAGCTTAAAGGAAAGAAGCAAAATGGTTGTATTATAGAACCATGGATGATTTGGGTTGGTTGGAACGCACCTTAAAGCTCATCCAGCTCCAACTTTCCACTGGAGCAGCTTGCTCCAAGCCCCTGTGTCCAACCTGCCCTTGAGCACTGCCAGGGATGGGGCAGCCACAGCTTCTCTGGGCCATCACCTTGGGCCAGCGCCTCAGCACCCTCACAGGGAACAGCTTCTGCCTCAGAGCTCAGCTCAGTCTGCCCTGTTCTGGCAGGTTCAAGCCATTGCCCTTGGCCTGTCCCTACAGGCCCTTGTCCAGAGCCCCTGCCCAGCTCTCCCTCCACTATGCATCTGTCTCCAGCAGTGGTTTTTGGATGGTCCGTACATGACTATTAACAAAGAGTCCTGAGGCTGCTCTAATGCAGTGCAGTGAGACAGTCTGGGCAACCTTGCAACTTTGCACTGCCCTCTGCAGTCACCTTGGCCTGCAGCAGACAGACAGACACTCATACTAAGTTCAATGAATCCCTGGGGCTCCCCAAGAGCTGGTGCTGTGCAGGCACCTTGTGATTTGGAACCAAGTTCTTCATTCCTTTGCCGTGTAATTCTTTCTTTATGGAGTTTTACCTTGGGGGAAATGGGTTTTATTGCAAAGTCAAAAGGTATTTTTCACACAGACTCCATTACCTGTTTATAATTAAAACCATAAAATCCCTTCATAAGAGGCTTAATAACTTCCCCTCACCAAAAGAGGTTTTCATAAAAAGACTCATTAAAAGTACTCACAGCTAATGCTGGAAAATGAAGAGAATTATATAAAATTATTTGGTCTTATTTGAGAATTTAAAAATAGGCATTGTCCCCATTCGTTTTTACAGCTCAAATTGATACACAACTTGCACGACAATCTTAGCCTTTCTGGTCCTTCTCCCCTTCCTTTTCCCTCTTCCAGGAGTCCATCTGCCCCAAAGTGCCTGGGCCTTACAAGGGCTGCAAGCATGAGTTGTGAGAAGCAGCCGTGATTTCCAACCTTGTAACTGCACTGGGATGTTCAAGCGCAGCAGTTCCTGTGAGCTTCCCCATGTTCTGTTCACTTGTCTTGACCTCCCACTATTCCTGATCACAGCAGCATGGGGGTAATCGGAATAGCAAGCATGAATTTCTCTGAAGCTTTCTGTCGTTTGGGACCATGGAAGCTGAAAGATGGTTTTGGTTTCTAAAGGCTATTAAAATATTTATATAGTTCAAACACTGTAAAAAGGAAAATGGTTGTCAAGTAAAATTGTTATGTTCTACTTTGCAGTAACAACAAGCTAGGAACGTGAATCTTGAGCATTACCACAGCTTGGCTAGCACAGAATCATGGAATCATAGGACAATCTGGGCTGGAAGGGACCTTAAAGCTTTATCAATTCCAACCCCTGCCATGGGCAGGGACCCCTTCCACTGGAGCAGCTTGCTCCAAGCCCCTGTGTCCAACCTGGCCTTGAGCACTGCCAGGGATGGGGCAGCCACAGCTTCTCTGGGCCATCACCCTGGGCCAGCGCCTCACAGGGAAGAGCTTCTCCCTAATGTCTAACCTAAATCTGCCCTCTGTCAGTTTAAAGCAGCTGGTCAATGCTTGAAATTTCGTGCTCATTCCTTTCCCACTCCAGTAAGCCCCAAGACTTAACCAGTGCTTCAGCAGAGTCAGCTTCAGAGCCTCTTTGATGCAGTATCTGTTTGAGTTACAGAGCAAAAGCTGCACTGTTTGGCTTTCCTCAAGAAGATGAACGTGGCACAGTTCATACTTCAAACATCCTCCATCTGCATCTAAGCAAGATTCCTGCTCTGAGGCATCACAAGAGATGCTGCTACCTCAGCCACATTCAGGTGTCTGCAGCCTCTGTCCCCCAGGACTGTCTGAGCAGGGGTGAGCAGCACAGCTGCTGAAAGCCTTTGCAAAGCAGGTTATGGTGGGCTCTATAAGAGGTACAAAGTTGGTTATATGTAAGGATTATCCCAAATAGTCAAGGCTTTTACTGTTGTAGTATTCAGTGAAAAAGATCTGAGAATACAAGTATTAGAAAAACCAATTTGATTTCACAGTCTGAACTGGTCCTGGGACAGTCAGTGGCCTGGGGGGGCCCTGTTGGGCCTTTCCAGTTTTGAAGAATAAAAATCAAGCAAGGAAAAATACAACAACAACAACCAACCAAACCAAGTTACATGGCAAAAGTTAAACAGACATCTAGCAAGGTTCCTAAAACCAGCTGCGGGTATCATACAGTTTGACCTACATGGATTTACAATGATACAGGCACCACAACCAGAGACTAAAGAAGCCCTACCCTTCAACCACCTTTGTTTTGTGTTTCATTGCCCATTCAAACAACCTTAGCTCCTGCTCAGATTTCCAGCCTATGTTTATTCTTTTCCCTTGCCCTAAATGATGTCCTCATTGTCATGAGCACTCAATAATGTCACCTTAGCATTTAATTGTGTGTGCAAATGAGATAAAATTGGGTAACTTAAGTGCTAACACAGTGGAGGTCAGTGTCTGCTTATGCCAAGCTCATGGGTTAATGATTAGTGTCATGATGCCACATTTCTGCAAAGGAGGGTAGATCTGTGTGGGTCTGGGGCAGTCCAGGCCCTTGAAAGCCAGGCTTAAAACAGACCTTACCTCTAATAGAAGCAGAATGAGTGGAGACTCTTCCTGAAGTCAGGACGTTTGGAACCAGATTCTGGGGTACACCACACTCTGAGGTTTGCCCTGCTTACTGGATACTGAATATATTGTCCTGTTTAACTGCAGAACTGTTGCATCTTATCCCGCCCTTCCTCGCTAAGTACTGGTTTCCTCACATTTACATTCTCACAAAGATGTCCTTAATACCTCTTGTGTAAATCCTTTCCAGCCAGCAATGCTGACTCATGGGAGAGCTGAGGTTAAAGAAACTTTATTTCTGTCAGAGAAATTGATCCCTTGTAATTTAAACCCTTCCAGCACCACTATTTATCTTATGCCTCTCACTTCAGGTTTTTGTGCCACATCTGGGCCATGGCAGGTGGAGAGCCATGTATCTGTCAGAACACTAAAGCTGTCTCATTGTTCATTTCTGGCCTCCTTGACCTTGAGTGCTCACCTTACTTTATTAGTACAGTTCTTCAAAACCTCTCAAAAAGCAAACTATTCCCCCAATCTAATACAATAGCACTTCTAATGCCTTTTTTCAACATGTAGCAACCTCTCAACTCCCTTGCTTCTGCCACCTCTTCCCTTCCTTTTTCTTTTTCTCCCAGCCAAAACGCAAAGCCCACTTCTCTCTTGAGCTTCTGACCTTTTAGCTTCAACCTTATGTCCCTTTAGCATACAAATAACCATCATTATGTTCCTTTTATCTGACTGTTTCCTTCACCTGGGGGTTGTCTTACTTCAAAACCTTCTAACACATCTTCATCCCTGCAGGAGTGCGGCAAACAAGACTTACCAGTCATTGTCCTCTGTACATTGTCTCCTACCATGACTTAGGGTTTCTTGGTTTTCTGCTGTTCTCTTTGGCCTTAAGAACCTTCTGCTCTTGAATACATGCCACTTTTCACTTTCTAAGGCTTTATCATAGAATCATGGAATGGTTTGGGTCAGAAAGGACCTTAAGATCATTCCAACCCCGATTCCATGGTCAGGGACACCTCACACCAGACCATGTTGCCCAAGGCTCTGTCCAACCTGGCTTTGAACACTGCCAGGGATGGAGCATTTGCCACTTCTCTGGACAGCCTGTGCCACTGCCTCATGACCCACACAGCAAAGAACTTCCTCCTTCTATCTAACTTGAACTTCCTGTTTCAGTTTAAACCATCACCCCTTGTCCTATTGCTACAGTTCCTGATGAAGAATCCCTCTCCAGCGTCTTTGTAGCCCCTCTTCAAATGTTAGAAGGCTGCTGTGAGGTCTCCATGCAGCTTTATCCTCACAGGCGAGATTACAACAGTCCCACTTCTTCAGAATTCCAAGGGGAAGGCAGCCAAAGCAGTGAACTGTTGGCCATTAGCATCATGTATTCATCCCACACAGGACCTGTTTGCTCTGGAATGACATAACCATGATGGAGAGCACAGAGCCCATTAAAGTGGGCAGCCTTGGGCTATGCCTGTAGCCCATGTCTCTGAAAGACAACAAACCTGTCCCATTTGCTAACTGATGCAGTAAGTCAGCTGCTCCCATGGCAGCCAGGAGACACTGCAGTGATGGCTGTAAAGAAAAGCTTTCCATCCCATTTGTCTGTCCCTAGTACATAAAGGTATTCTGTAATGCTGGCTTGTAGCTTGCTGCTTTTTCTCATTTCATCTGTAACTCTTCTAGAAACTTCACAGTAATTGGCCTTGCTGGATTTCCCATCAATTTATCTTTCCCTACACCTTAACTCTCTTGAGAACTCAGCCTGTAAAGACTTTGCAGAAGGGGGAATGCCTTCCTATCACATCTGTAATGTGCCCAATTCAACTGGAGCCTGACCCATATGGGCTCATAAGTAGCAATGGAGCAATAGTCATGAAAAGCTCTCTCACAGCTGCTGCTGCTCGTGCTGCATCTTAGGTCTCAAGCTTTCCTCAGAAAGATCCTGAAGAATTCACACAGAAATCTGTGATAGACTGAAAGCTATATTGAACAAATTGAATTTAGCACAGCCTGGTTTGGGTTGAAGGGACCTCAAAGCTCAGCCAGCCCCAACCTCTGCCACGGGCAGGGACCCCTTCCACTGGAGCAGCTTGCTCCAAGCCCCTGTGTCCAACCTGCCCTTGAGCACTGCCAGGGATGGGGCAGCCACAGCTTCTCTGGGCCATCACCCTGGGCCAGCGCCTCAGCACCCTCACAGGGAACAGCTTCTGCCTCAGAGCTCAGCTCAGTCTGCCCTGTTCTGGCAGGTTCAAGCCATTGCCCTTGGCCTGTCCTTACAGGCCCTTGTCCCAAGCCCCTCTCCAGGTTTCCTGCAGCCCCTTCAGGCACTGGAGCTGCTCTCAGGTCTCCCCTTCAGGAGCCTTCTCTTCTCCAGGCTGTGTATCAGCTGGATTCAACATAACAGCAATCACAGTGGGAAAGAAACAAAAATGAGATTGGGTTAATGAGGCTGGTGATGGAGGAAAGAGTAATTCACAGCCAAATTAACCAAAGCAGCCAGGTTACAACAGGGCTTTTGCTGTGTATTATTTGTAGTTAGTGCATTTATATTGGCTTCTAAAGGAAAATGACATTAAACTTAATAGAAGATGGTAAACACTAGAGGAAAGTCTGATGCTATCTGAAGCACAACACAACTGCTGCTATTATGAACGAGAGAAATTCCAGCTTACTGGCGGGAAATCAGAGCCTGACTTCAGCAATCTGCCTCCTGCACTGTGCAGGGAAAGCTTAGCCTTCATACGCATGAGCTCAACTCTGCTGCACACAAGCACCCAAGCTTTGGACTAAGCTCATCAAATGCAGGAGGGAGCACTATGTTCAATAAGGCTGATATATCATTTCCAAGATGTTGTGAGATACCAAAGCACAGCAAAATAGAGACAAGACAGGTATGAAAAATTGCAGACCGGTCAGCAATTTGTCACAGACTTAGAAGGAGTTGACCAAAGTTGGAGGTAATGGAACAACAGGCACTTTCTGGGGCTCCGAACCAACAAGGCACCAACTTTTCCTTTCCAATCTCAGGAAATCAAATAGGAGCGATAATCATTGAACAGCTCAGAAATGTCTTCCCATGGTTTTCTGTGCCTGATTCCATCGTTCAGGTAAGAGAAAATTTCCCCAACAAACAGTTTATTAATGTCCATTAGACATTTTTTCCCTCTGAAGTTGTTAAATGTCGCCCAGATGTCAGAGATGAGATACTGAACAGCAAATCAGCACGGCAAGAAAAGTATCTTTTCACTGCAGCACTGTATCTGGCATTCAAGCATCCAGACACTGTTTTTACCCCTAGAACTTCACTTACCCTTGCTGCACCTTCCCATTCATAACAGAAAAGCAAGAACAATTCTAGTCCTGAACTTCCATGGCTTTTGATATCAAGTATGAGCAAAGTGAAATAAGGATCATGTTCATGGGATGGTCTGGAGAGTGCCTAGTACAAAAGAGCTTTGATTTGGGGGCTGCAGGAATGATTGTAATAAGAAAGAATAAAGGATAATAAAAGGTGAAGAGCATTGTAATTTCTGTGTCACACAGTCTGTCTCCTGTAATGGATAGTTCATTTTTCATTCTCCTTTTTGTTGTTGTTGAAATGTTTTCAGACACCTGCAGGCTGTAGCAATACCTATTTCTCCCTCCATAAAACAGCTTCACATAGTTCTCTGGATGATGCTCAGCAATGTGAGCAGTAAACCCACATACAAAGGCCAGCAAACACATGCAGGTACCAAAATACACACTGTGTGATTTTATTCCCCCCCCCCCCGCCTTGTTTTGCTAAGACCAAGTACTGACATCTTTTAAATACAGTATGTTAGTGCTTTTAAATGTAGAAATGTGTAATGCTGGCTAGCAAATTGCATTTAAGATACAGATACCTTCTGAAAAAGTTTGCCTGATCAGTCCTGCCAAGGCACCTCATTCCTGCTCCTCCTTGGGATACAGGGAGGGCAATTCCTGCCAAATCAACTATTGCTCCTGTAATCCTGAGTCAGGAAGCTGACCTCCTGCTCATCCCAGCTCGCACCCAATGCCTTCGAGACCAGATGACTCTTTTACCCAGCCTCGCAGCCCAGTGCAGCACCTCATCACTTCAGCTCTTTAGAAAGAGTATACACAAAGGAATTATAGAACAGTTCGGGTTGGAAAGGACCTTAAGATCATCCAGTTCCAATCCCCCTGCCATAAGNCCAGTGCAGCACCTCATCACTTCAGCTCTTTAGAAAGAGTATACACAAAGGAATTATAGAACAGTTCGGGTTGGAAAGGACCTTAAGATCATCCAGTTCCAACCCCCCTGCCATAAGCAGGGACACCTCACACTAAACCATGGCACCCAAGGCTTCATCCAACCTGGCCTCGAACACTGCCAGGGATGGAGCACTCACAACCTCCCTGGCCAACCCATTCCAGTCCCTCAGCACCCTAACAGGAAAGAATTTCTTCCTTAGATCCAATCTAAATGAGCATGAACCACCTCATTTTTCCATATAAAGGAAGGAGAAAGTCCAGAACAAACAGCTTCCTACTGGAGCCGCAGCTGCTCCAGCATGCAAAGGGCGACGTGCATACAAATGGTGCCTAATTAACTGCTTAAGGAGAAATTAGTTGCCATATGTTGCCAAGAATGATGGGTGAGCTTCCAGTGCAGAAAGCATCGATTACAAACATGCCATCTCATGAAATATACAGCCAGAAAGATGGGCTGTCACACCCTGGGAATGGAGGGGAAGGATTTGGAGGGACAGCATGTATGCTGTGCTGGTTTTCCTGGTGCTGCTGTGAGCAGTGCAAAAGGAGCAGGGGAGGAGCTCTATAGCCATGGACACCCATGTGCTGAAACTACAGGTTGTACCTTACTCTGACCTAGCTACCTGTGTTCGGGTGACTGCAGCAATGACAGCACAGAGGGTCTGCTCTACCAGTGGAAAGAGCAATTACTCTGTGGGCAATGCAGTAATTCAAGGAACAAGTCAAGTAACCAGCTAATGAAGCTTTTGCACAACAATTCACGCATCACAAGAAGCCAAGATGAAGAAAGAGCTGAGTCTCAGTACTGATATATTTCTTCATCCAAGCCAGGTACCTTTCATGGATAAATGCTTTCTCTCTGAACTTTGGGAAAGACAGGGAAAGAGGGAAGACAGTTCAGCTCCTGATGCTCGCAATGTGACAGAGGTGTGGCCACCACTGGAAGAAAAGGCTATGTTCTCCCCAGTCACCCCCTGGCCAGGTAGCTGCCCATTCCCATCAACCCTCACCTCACCCTGTCACTCCCTCAGCTACCTAAAGCTAATGAAGGAATAGTAACTGTGTTCTGCAGCTCAGAAAGCTCAATGCACTCATCAAGGGTTCAGCAGGGCTGGGGGGTTGCCGCAAGGACAGAAATGGTGGGAAAGGATCACACTTTTGAGCAGCAATGAGCTCATTATCAGCATCATCAGCTCAGCTGCCTTTCCCAACTTCATCGAGTATGTGCTAATCAGGAGAAAACATTTAATCCTTCTCAACAACTTTTCTGTAACATGGGTTATTGATATACCCGAGCCTTGCCTGGTTTGTATGGGTCAATCCATAATTCGCTCTTTACTGACACAGTTACAGGACCCTGTGAATGGGTGCATGTGAGAAAGAAATGTGAACTGTAAAGAAACACAACCTGCAGCTCACACAGAGTACAGAGCCCCCACTTTCTAAAATCACAAATTGCACCACTTGAAAGCCTTCAGCCAGGTCCCTGGAAAGGAATGAGAAGACTCCATCATGGTACAGATTAGCCTGTTAAAGTCTGAGCTCCACTATTTCCCCAGAGGTTTTCCCTTGCCTGCCAAGACCAGCAGGCCTGAAAGCATGTAGGGCACTGCCCCAAACGTTGGAGCAGCAGATTATACCACAGGCTCCATACCATTGAAAAGGGCATTATAATGAGGAATAGATGACAAAGTAGTTGCTGTGAGCATCAGAATGGTCAAGTCATCCTGGGCTTTCTTAGGAGCAATTTTTGCATGCTTTCATCTGAAATGGAATAATCCCTGGTAGGCATAGAGAGCTCTCGTTCTCTTCCTTCCTGGACCTCAGGAGGAGATGGAAAACCAAGGAGATTGCTATGTTAAACAGAAATCTGATGATGTTAACAAAACTGTTACATGCTAAACAAAAGCAAAAGAAATGATCCTCCTGCTTTCTCAGAGTGTGTTCAGCTTCTCCTCCCAGCCCAGTTTCAGATGCTTGCCTCACACACAACCTGAATCTCATCCCACTCCTTTACACACACAAAGAAGCAATATAGTAAGTATTCTATATAAATACTCATCTGCCTCCTAGTGCCATTTAGTGCTTGAAAAATAAGAAGGAACTGGTACCAACAACACTGAATGATGCAAAAGATAAGATACTACTGGATAAAAATACCTAATGTGCAAAATGGGATATAAGCCACTGAGATCTGGGACTTTGATACAGCTCTGGAAGTTTTAACTACAGGAGCCTAAGGAGCTAAGAACTGACAATTGTTAGGCTGTAAGAAAAATCTACTTTAATGCAGAAAATGTTAAAGTAACTTTTAAACCACAGCCAGGAGGCATCTAAATATTGCATTAGAATGGGGCATCGAGCATCACAGCAGCATCTAAAGAAGGGAAACTTATCTAAAGCAGAAAGAGGAAAACTGAAAGGTAAATGGAAAACAGGTATGAGAAAGGTGCAAAGAGAACTGAAACACAGGAGACTTGCTCCTGCAAGAGGCCTGGCACATCCTACATGCACAGAATGCCTCTGTACAAGAAAGTGGTGCTGCGTGGAGACCTCAGAGCAGCCTTCCAGTATCTGAAGAGGGCCTATACAGATGCTGGGGAAGGGCTCTTCATTAGGGACTGTAGTGACAGGACAAGGGGTAATGGGTTCAAACTGAAATAGGAGAGGTTTAGATTGGATCTAAGGAAGAAATTCTTTCCTGTTAGGGTGCTGAGGGACTGGAATGGGTTGCCCAGGGAGGTTTTGAGTGCTCCACCCCTGGCAGTGTTCGAGGCCAGGTTGGACATAGCCTTGGGTGCCATGGTTTAGTGTGAGGTGTCCCTGCTTATGGCAGGGGGGTTGAAACTGGATGATTTTAAGGTCCTTTCCAACCCGAACTACTCTATGATTCTATGACTTTAAACTGAGCCTTTAAAAACCCCACTGGTTTGTACAGAGGTTTGGCTATCTGCAATGGGTTGAGAGCCAGCCCTATGTGTGCAGTGTCACTTCTCAGTTATTGGCAGTAATTGTGATTGCCAGTTTGTCACTGTTGGGATCATGTAGTGGATTTAAGTAGAAAGAACATTAATAAACTGAACCCCATCAAGTAACATAAAAATATCAAATACCTTCAGAATTATTGCAGTCAGGCAGCAGATTAGCTTTGGAAGACAGAGGGGAATAAAGTTATTAGATCAGCAAAATCCCACAAAACTTGCCATGTTCTATTCAAATACAACTCTATGAAAAAGCTGCACACACCAGACAAGATGCCATTCTGCAGAGAGAAACAATAAACATGTTCATCAGAACATGTTCACAGCCTTCTTTATTACTATTACACTAGTTATTCTGGGCTATTCACTTCTGTCTTGCTCAATATACATTAAAATTCGAAAGACAATGTAGTAGAGTATCCTCCCCTCTCTTTCCCTCAGCCCATTCCTTCTGAGAACGTTGCTAAAGGCTTTCTCTTAGGAGTCTGAAAGATGCTAAATACAGACAGACAAGAGACTGTCACTTACACTCTGGGTTTTTACAAAATCCAGTAATTTCTAGAAAAGCAAAGTTCTTCAGAATGACCTTTTAGGTACTAGACAATTTATGTGAAGTGGGAGAAAGAGGAAAAAAATCAAGATGACTTTCTTGTGATCGTATGAAGTGCACTTAGTAAGAGAAAGCTGTTGAAAACGCTTATGCTCTATTTTAGGTCTTTCTACTGTTGCCCATCACCATGGTATCACAATATCTAAAATGTAAAGCAGATTAGCAAACTCGAAGTCCCTGGAGGGTTCTGGCTCTTTGTCATTTTGGGTGTATGCAGAATCCTACATGAGGCAAGTCCACGTGTGCTTATTTCCAGCAAGGCTGAAAACAAACTTCATTTTTCCACAGCGCTGCATAAGAGGATGGAGCTACAGCAGTTTCCTAAATCAGACAGACTTTGGCTTTGTCCATTTTCCTCTGGAAGTTTATTCTATAATCAGGCCTTTGATCAAGGACTGTTCAGTCTCTCATGCTCTGCCAGTGAGGAGTAACACAAGAAGTCAGAGACAGAACACCTGACCCCAACTAGCCAAAGGATATTCCACTATAGCAAGTCATGCCCTGTACAGAAACTGAAGGGAGTTAAGACAGGAGCCACTGATCCTTGATTGAGGACTTGCTGGGCATTGGTCAGTGAGTAGTAAACAACTGTGCTGTACATCACTTGTCCTTCTTGGGTTTGATTCCTCTCTTTTTCCTATTATTATTATATTTTACTTTATTTCAATTATTAAGTTGTTCTTATCTCAACCCACGAGTTTTCCCTTTTTCCGATTCTCGTCCCCATCCCATGGGAAGGGAATTGTGTGGTGCTTAGTTGCCAATGGGGGCTAAACCCTGACAACTTCAGAATTTGAAACTGGTATTTTGGATTCTCTGAGGTATCAGATATGTGTCTGACTTCAAATATCTTTTTTCTAGGCCTGAAAGGGTTAATTTCCCCAGTGGTAATTCTGGGAAATCACTCAAATGGATGTGAATTCATGACACACATGCTTTATAGCCTTTTCTTTTACTAGAACAAAACCCCAGCCCCTGTCACATTGCGGCACCTCTCTTAATGTGACAGCTAGGACCATCACTGTCACAGTTACATGATGTAGTTATTATCACAGCGAACATCACATCTCAAATGTTGGGACTGTGGTCATCTGGTTGCGCTGCACAAAATTATGTCTGAATAGAACTAATGATGGGACATTTAGAACCATTACACGGAAGGATGAAAGAACAAAATAAACAAGGGAAAGGGAAAAAAAGACCTGGGGACATTCACCAGTGCTGCTTGTACCCTAACACAACAGTTCTGTTTCTCCTACTGCTCATGGTTAGAGTGGCATAGATGGTCTGAGACATTCCCAAAGTCCAGGAGGTCCACTGCAGCAATGCAGTCTCTGTGTCACCTAACTCCAGATCCCAGAGGTGGGGTCTGGAGTTCTGGTGATACTGAACATCAGAGCCAATAACCCTGACCATCTATAGGATGCTATGTGTGAGTAAGCAGAGCACAGTCCCAACTTAAATCACAGAATCTACCTGGTTGAAGAACACCTTTAAAATCATCCAGTCCAACCATTCCCAGCACTGCCAAGGACACCACTAATCCATGGCACTGAGGGCCTCGTCTCCATGGTGTGTGAACACTTCCAGGGACAGTCACTCCAGCACTGCTCTTACCAGCCTGTTCCAATGCCTTAGCACCCTTTGGGGAAGGAATTGTTCCTCAGCTCCAGTCTAAACCTCTCCCGGCACTGCTTGAGGCCATTTCCTCTTGTCCTGTCACTTGGTCCGTGGGAGAAGAGACCAGCCACCTCCATCTTGTGTGCCAGAGCATAATAGTTGTGATAAAGATTGTGACCACAGCATACAGCCCATCATCTAATCTGGCTACATTCATGCTGCTACACAGTCCTGGAAACCAAACTTAGGTAAATAATTATTCCACTGATTGTAGGGACTGATTTAATGCACAGTTGGCTGTATGCTATGAATGCAAATTTGCTGCTCTGTTGAGTCAAGAGCAAGCTCCACATCTGCACATGGATTTGCCTTCTTGTCTCTGCAACTCTTCTGCAAGGCCCTGACTTGCAGTGTACAGAGCATCTGTATTCTCCAAGGACTTAGCGAGCTAAGTCGTTGGCTCAACTCTCCATCAGAAATCTAGGAACATTAAACCAGACAGCAATGCATGCACCCTCTGAGCCCATCAATCCTGGCACCCACTCCCCCCCACCCCAGGCAAGGCAGGGCGACAGCTCCGAGGGTCTCTTGTGAGTGCTGTTATGTAGGAAAGTCAGGAGCTATTCCACAGAAAAGGGGAACAATCCATTACTGTACCTAATGCATTCAGTGAAACCACTAACAAAGCCTTCTGAGGGTACAAAGTTATCCTTAGGAGAGTTTAGTCTCAGGTTTTTGCAGTTTTTAGGCACTACACATAAAAGTACAGTCTATTTAAAATAATTACAAAGCCAGGGTAATTGGTTCAGAATTTCTACAAAATAAGTGTGAAGAGAAAGAACTTTAAAAAAAATTAAAAAGGAACAAAATCAATGCCTCAAAAATAAATGTAATTTAAAGAAGTACAAGACAAAATCATTACTCAAGGAAGACAAGTCAAATTATTACTGCTTTGATGCATACAGAAAAGAAAAGCATCTTGGTAACAACATGGAAAAACAAAGCATCACCATTACCATTGAAGAACATGTTATCAAAAGAGAATTGGGTCCCTGTTTTGTCTGTTGCATTCTGAAATCTTCAATAGTAGTGATTTGATTTCTCTGACCTCAGAAGAGGTTCAACCAGACCCGAAAAATACAGGAGATGAAGTTTAACCATGCCAAGTGCAAGGTCCTACACATGAGTCAGAGCAATCCCAGGCACAGCTACAGGTTGGGCAGAGAAGAGATTCAGAGCAGCCCAA
>NDXB01021889.1:0-13182 GCA_002631895.1 Agapornis roseicollis | reverse complement strand
TCCCTGGTTATGGCAGGGGGGTTGGAACTGGATGATCTGAAGGTCCTTTCCAACCCTAACTATCCTATGAGTCTATGATTCTATGAATTGGTGGCATTCCTAGCTGGGAATGTTGCACTTGGGATGGAAGATAGTTAAACAGTAAGTTCTCTTCCACCTGACAGCTAAAAGAAACCAGCACAAAAAGGCAGCAGAGATGTAAAACGCAATGCTCTGCAACAAAAATCCACTCATTTAAAAGGAAGAAATACTTCACTGAAGCAAAATGATAAAAAGCAGAACAGGAAATGGCAAAGTTTCAATCAGGTTGAAAATACAGACAAGTAATAATGGAGATTACAGAATTCAATGAAAACTTCATAAACTTCAAGAATTAAGCATAATAAAGAAGACAGCTTGAAACAGAGAAATCCCAAGGGCCAGGTACAGTTTTATTGTTAGATGTTAATGTCAGAGTTGTAAACACTGATATAAAAAGGCAACTTAATGTAATCGCATTAGTGGGAGATCAGAATCAGTGAGGCTTTTTCCAGCAGATTTCCCCAGGGACTAACACTCGGCTCAATATTATTTAATATTTTATCAATGTTCTAGATGTTCATATATAAAGCTCTGTAGATCACAAATAGATGGGATGGGAGAAAAGGATAAGAACTTTCTCTTACAAAATAAACTGGTTTGCGGGTCGGTTTATTGGTTGGTTTGGTTTTGGTTTTTTTCTGACGGATCATAATACAAGAGAATCAATTCAAACATCATCAAACACAAGGAAATCCTTATGGGAATTTTATCAACAATGAATTAGAAGCCAAAGCATTATGAATTATCTTCTGTCATGGGCATCTCAATTCGACTGATGTTTGCTTGGGGAACAAGAGTTTAGTTTCATGACTATTTCATATTAACAGCCTGATCACAGAATCATAGAACAGTTCAGGCTGGAAAGGACCTTAAGATCATCCAATTCCAACCCCCCTGCCATAACCAGGGACACTNATCACAGAATCATAGAACAGTTCAGGCTGGAAAGGACCTTAAGATCATCCAATTCCAACCCCCCTGCCATAACCAGGGACACTTCACACTAAACCATGGCACCCAAGGCTTCATCCAACCTGGCCTTGAACACCCCCAGGGATGGAGCACTCACAACCTCCCTGGCCAACCCATTCCAGTGCCTCAGCACCCTCACAGCAAAGAATTTCTTCCTTAGATCCAATCTAAACCTCCCCTGGTTCAGTTTGAACCCGTTACCCCTTGTCCTGTCACTGCAGTCCCTAATGAAGAGCCCCTCCCCAGCATCCCTATAGGCCCCCTTCAGATACTGGAAGGCTGCTATGATCCAGCCAAAGGCTTTGAGTTTGGGATTAAAAATAATGATAATAAAGAATACCGAAGGCCTGTGATACGCAGCACAAACCCACCAGTCTAACAGCCATCAATAACATCTCCAAACAAAGCAGTCTGCAGCTACAGAACAGCAAATGTCCAAGGTCAAGGACAAGGAAGGGCTACATCAAAAGCAGCCTGGCAGCCTGCACAGGGCAGCTCCTGAGGCACATCAACAGTTTACTCTCTTCTAAAACATGCCAGTTTGAAAAGTACATGCATATCCTCCCTCAAATTTCAAGCCACAGAACTAAGAACAATAACCTCATTAATTCCACAGAGCGCTCTTGTGTTTTAAAGACGGAATAAGCCACTGTATACTTACCTGCACATGGGCTGTGGCTCTTTGGAAGTTAATGCATTTGTAAACCCCTCCTCTACTCTCTTAGAAGGCAATATTTAAGTGGTTCAGCACTTAAGTTTTAAGACAATTAAACTAGAAAGAAAGACCTGGGCGATGTTGACCTTCCCTTGATTTGTTCCCATTTTTACAGCCAAGTAACAGTCCCATTCTGGAAAGTTTCTTACCCATAAAAGCCACATCAAACATTACTGAGAAAAAGACTCATAGGCAAGGCAATAATTTCTATGTCTGCATATCTAACGGGGCACACAGCCAGACCCCAATACTGCCTGGTGGCAAGTGAAGACCTTGTGAGGCGATCAAAGTCACAAACACAGATTGTACCTTGTATGACAACTGTCCATGACTATGTGTAATTATCAACCAAGAAACCCTTCCAGCCTCAGAGGCCAGAGACTCGTGCAGCCTTTGTGCTCAGAGATGTTGTCGCTGAGTGCTTTTTCATCATGGTTATTGTTATTTCTCTGAAAGAAGCCTGAGTGAAGAAGTCTCACTTCCATAGGACATCTGGGTCCTCCACCTTCCACAAGCCTTTGTTGGCGTCTTCATCCTTGATTTCAATGCTCCTTTATATCTGAGGCCTCTGAACCAAAAGCTGTAAAGAACTTTCAGACATATAACAAGTTTATTGGAATTAATACAATTCATTTCCCTTCTGCTCCATCTTTGCATTGTGCGATCACTTCAAACACAGAGCCCACTTAGCTTCTGCAAGACTTCAGATGTCAAGGCTACAAGATTCTTGAGCCTCTTGGAGCAGTCACAATAAAAACCCCATTTCAAATACATGCTTTTAAACAACATCTTTGCAGGAAAAAGGAACCTAAAAACGTTCTTCAAGGTGGGTTGATAAATGTGTTGCAGAGCAACAGGTTCATCTAACCTGAAGAAACTGAAGTATTTGGCATCATGCACAGAAACTAAGAGAGAACCCATACTTAGTCCAGTACTTCTGAGCAGCCATAAAAGCATCATCCCACATGCGTGTGTGTTCAAAACCACCTCCGAATGAAATTAGAGACGTGTAATTTAAAGGACAAATGGAAATAAGATGCAGGAAGAGCCGTTTGTACCTCCACAAAATGCACCGCTCACAGGTACAAAGACCTCCCCATAGCTGTTAATCTCAGGCACCAAACATGTGAAGATGGGTTTTTCACCCTCACACGTACATATTCCAGCACTGCTGAGCCCAGTGGGCTTTGTATTTCGTCTTGAAGGAACTTTTGCCATACAAGGATGGAAAGGCATCTCAAGCAAGCACAAGCTAAGAAGTAGGAAGGTCTAAGAGACATTCAACCTTGTGCAGTTTGGATGGGGCTTGGAGCAAGCTGCTCTAGTGGAAGTGTCCCTGCCCATACAGGGGGTTGGGACTGGATGAGGTTTAAAGTCCCTTCAACCCATCCCATTCTGTGCTTCTGTGACATCAGGCAAGAGCAGCCACCAAAACCTGTACCAGCCTTTGCTGCACACCTGTGATGGGTGGTTTCTCAGTCAACATGGTTAAGCAGAAAGTGACCAGGGTGGGCATGGCACAGTGCAACAGAGGACAATGGACCCTAGGCATCAGGTAAGCCTGTGACCAAGCTTACACAAGCAGGGGCTAGGGTGGCAGAAGAAGGGGCAGAGAGAGAAGCCTTGGCAGGCAAAGACAAGGCAGGGCTGCAGAGAGACTAAACCACTGCTGTAAGGGGCAGGGAGCAGACATCCCATGGTGTCATCCCTCTGTGGATGAAAGGGGGCTGCTCAGAGCTTGCAATAACCCAGAAAGACACAGCTGGGTTGACTTAAGCCCAGGAGGAAAAGACCTGCACAGGAAGAGACTTAATGGGCAAGGGCAGAGAGCACTTAAATATTGAAGAATGCTCCTCGTCGCTTTGAATTCTAATTAAGATAATCAAGTATTCCAGCTGATGCTCTAATAAAGCGTTATGAATTCAAAAAGCCATTCTCATTTCCTTTTGTAAGCTCACCATAGCGAGAGGTTCAAGGCGACCCACCTCAAAGCACCACCAGCATTCTCCAGGCCTAATTCAGGTCCTAGTGAATAGACAAGAAAAGCAGCTAGTGACAGAAGAAAACCATGCCTCAAGCCAAAAGCAGAGCCAGAAAGGTCAGGGCAAACTCACCACAAAACGATCGGATAACAGAAAAATATATATATATAAGGAATGAAAAAGAACCGAGAAAAGAAATGGTTCAGCAGAACAGAATGCAGTTAGAGAGCTACCGTAGGAACTCAGTGTGGCGAAGCACGGGTGACACCTTACATCTTGTTAGGCTGACAAGCATTTATTACTTTTTCCCAGCAAAGAGGGAATTTCTCCCCGAGAGTCCCCATCATTAATACATGGAGCTAAAAATAAAAGGGCTGCAGGTTTTTCTTATAAACACTAGAAAAGAAGTGTCAGACACAAGCTGCAGGCTGCAAAGGTTTTATGGAGTGCCTCAGCCACGGGCTGACGGTAAAAGTGAGCATCTGTTAAATGCCAGTAATATAAAGATAGGATTCCTTCCCTGCCTTTGGAAGCTCTTTGGACATTGGCTCCTCAAATTCTATGCAGAACAGCGGGTGCTAAGCCCCGTGAAAAGGTGGACACAAGCTTTTTGGCCTGCTTCGGTCATTTACAGTAATTAGACCCACGTCCCTCACAGGAGAACCATCATGAAGAGTGCCCTTTCAGTGCTGCATAAACATCGAGGGCTCGCTTTATGGCTGGAAACAGCCTCAACCCCATAGCAACCGATTGCACTGCTTAAAGAGAAAACAACTGCCAGACAGGAGTTCAGGCAGTTCGCCTTCCTTATTCTGAATATAAACCCCTTAAAAACGACTTACAAGCCCCCAGTGACCTCCATAGCTTGTGGTTAGGTTTGTAGACGGAAGCAGAGTCCTTGCTTTACCTCTGGAGACATCCACTGAGGTGGCCAGCTCGCCAAGTCAGATGTTACTGAGCCCCCTCCAGTAAACGGTGCACACAAGGATGAACCCTTCTGCATTTGGTACTCAGAGGATGTTACAACAAAGATAACTCAAAAATAAGCAAGCGCAGTTCAAATACCTTGCTCGCAGCTGACAAGTCTATTCAAAGGCATCACTAATTCTCCACCTCTGAATGGGCAGTAAAGTGATTTTCCTTTATTACTCCAACCTGATGATAACAGAAGTCACACAAGTTTGAGTTCCCTCCTACAAGCCGCATTAGTCCAGCTGGAAAGGAAATTTGAGATCTCAGCTTAGGGTCATTCTAAATATCAGAACATGATTCACTTGTAAAAGGGGAGGTAGACAAGGGAGCTTGTCCTTAGAGTTCATAATAAAGTAATTATCAGGGTTGCATGAAATGTTATTCTGCAACTTGAAGGCCTCTGCAAGGAGCCACTTAAATCAACAGGGGAAAACACCACCTGACCAACCCTACTGAGTATAACATGAGGGTTATAATAAAAGTGATCTACTTATGTGCCCAAAATCACAAGTACTGAAAGCATTTCAAAGCCTTTCAGACATAACATTTACAATGATAAATGTGTGCACAGCGGGACACCCCCCCCCCCCTTTCACTGAAATCATGCCTTTTTTATAGTGCCATTTAAAGAGCAAAACTATTTTCTTCCTTGCCTGAAGTTTTGCCACCAGAACGTTTCTCTGTGGGGAGCAGATAGAGCTGCACAACTTCCAGCAACCTGAGTCTGTAGATGCAGCCTTCCAGTATCTGAAGGGGGCCTATAGGGATGCTGGGGAGGGACTCTTCATTAGGGGCTGCAGTGACAGGACAAGGGGTAACGGGTTCAAACTGAAACAGGGGAGGTTTAGATTGGATCTAAGGAATAAGTTGTTTGCTGTGAGGGTGCTGAGGCACTGGAATGGGTTGGCCAGGGAGGTTGTGAGTGCTCCATCCCTGGGGGTGTTCAAGGCCAGGTTGGATGAAGCCTTGGTGTCATGGTTTAGTGTGAGGTGTCCCTGCTTATGGCAGGGGGGTTGGAACTGGATGATCTTAAGGTCCTTTCCAACCCTGACTATTCTATGATTCTATGTTTAAGCTAAGGAGAATTCATGATCTTCCACTCCACATTAGTGTTTGGTGCAATTTAGGAAGAGCAGGGAGAACCAGGAGAAGATGTGAAAATGTCCTTAAGCTTTAGCATAAAACAAAACCCCAGAATACCCAAAGCACAACAAGCACGCAGGAGGAGCCACACACGCTTAAGAGGAGACAAGGGGCTGATTTCTTTCACTGCGAGACCAGGCACGCTCCACCAAAACCGAGCACATCAGTAAAACAAGGGCTGCAGGCAGGACATGTGCTACCAGCCCTGCTGCCCAGAGGCACAGCAAAGAGAACACCTGAGGTTAAGGTCACATTTGTACACATTACACAGCAAACTCACTGACTCACAGCATCAATAATGTTGAGGTACAGCTCTGCACAGCGCATGAACTCCAGCAGCTACAAATTCCTTTCGATAGCTGTGAGTGCACTAATTCGATGGCTAGGAGAGACTATTGCTTTACTCACTATACGTGATTAAGTATCTACAGAGCTCTGCGCTCAGCCACCAGATAAAGGCTGCCTTGATCCTTGTGCTGGCCAGCGTAAAGATCTCAAAGAATGGACATAACTTCACATTCAAGCAAGGTATTCCCAAGGGAAAACCCCAGCAAGCAAGCAAGAGAAGGCAGTGGGGAGACCTTAGAAAAGCTTCCAGTACCTAAAGGGGCCAGCAAGAAAGCTGGGAAGAAACATTTTACAGGGGCCTGTAGGGCCAGGCCAAGGGGAATGGCTTGAACCTGCCCCAACAGGGGAGACTGAGCTGAGCTCTGAGGCAGAAGCTGTTCCCTGGGAGGGTGCTGAGGCGCTGGCACAGGGTGATGGCCCAGAGAAGCTGTGGCTGCCCCATCCCTGGCAGTGCTGGAGGCCAGGTTGGCCACAGGGGCTTGGAACAAGGTGCTCCAGTGGAAGGGGTCCCTGCCTGTCCGTGGCAGGGGTTGGGGCTGGAGGAGCTTTAAGGTCCCTTCCAACACAAACCATTCTATGACTAAGCCACTTATCCCAATTGTTCCAAGTAAGCAGATAATATATAAGCGCTTATACCACTTTTCATTATGTAGGTGCTTCATTCTGTAAAGCATAGCACAGCCACCAAACAGGTCTTTTTAAAGTGTTTGTGGTTGCTCCAAGCCCCTGTGTCCAACCTGGCCTTGAACACTGCCACGGATGGGGCAGCCACAGCTTCTTGAGGCAACCTGTGCCAGTGCCTCAGCACCCTCACAGTCTAACAGAGTATCTCATCTAACAGAGCCCTTTGTTCTAAAAGCCAAGAGAGATCTGGGTTTTTCCCAATGGGTGATACTGCAGATTATTCTGAGACGATGTTGAACTCGCAAATGAAACATTCAGAGCGTATGGTTAGAACCAGAAACCAACTCGAGGGCTCCTGAGTAAGAACAGCACAGACATCCCAGTAAGAGCTTCTATTCTCTGCCTCATCTCATTTCCAGCACAAAAATCTGACAAAGGCAACATATTATTGGAAACAGGAGGGTATTTACCTAAGCAAAGCCAGCATGTTGTAGCTATATCTGACCTACTGTCTGCCTGAGCTGGCTTGTTTCTGGGGCACAATACAGCTTCTGGCAGAGAACGCTTGATTGGCCCTGCGTGTAATACAGCTTTTGTTGCTCGATACCGAGCAGAAGCAACCTATGACTTTGGATTGCAGCAACTGTACGAGTGCCTCCACACTACAGTGTCCTTCAGCAATCACTAAATTAAACCACCTTCTTGGGGAATTTCTCACCAGCTGCAATATTGAGAATGGAAATGATTTGGGGTTTCTTTAATTTGCACATTGTCTGGAGGGAGGAGAAGCTGAAGAGGCGAACAGTAACCTCTGATACTAACTGCTCGATCACGCTCCCAAAGAACAGCAGAAGCAGCAGCAAAAGGGCATTGCAAAAGCTCTGAAGACCGCAAGTTGGCACATTCACCAGAGGAAGTGAGGAGACCGAAGAATCAAGCCGAGCTCACCTAGACAAGGCTGACAATCAAGTCAGTAAAATAAACATATTACAAAGAAAACAAAGAAAGAAAAGCCAGAACCAGGCATGCTCCTTTTCAGATTATTCGGAACATGCGGGTTTGAATCTTCTGAAAGCACCACTGATTTTCTACTAACATAGAAACATAGCATAGTTCGGGTTGGAAAGGACCTTAAGATCATCCAGTTCCAACCCCCCTGCCATAACCAGGGACACCTCACACTAAACCATGGCACCCAAGGCTTCCTCCAACCTGGCCTTGAACACCCCCAGGGATGGAGCACTCACAACCTCCCTGGCCAACCCATTCCAGTGCCTCAGCACCCTCACAGCAAAGAATTTCTTCCTTAGATCCAATCTAAACCTCCCCTGTTTCAGTTTGAACCCGTTCCCCCTTGTCCTGTCACTGCAGTCCCTAATGAACATCTGAACTCCCTAAGCACAAAGAAAGGCAGAAAGAGTCAAATCACTCAGGAGAGGGACCTACATGTCCCCCACTGCATTAAGAAGCCTTCCTGGCACAAAGCAGCCAGAAAATGGTGTCTTTCCCCAGCTTGCCAGACTTGGCAACCACTTAAAGCTCTCTTGAAGTGCCTGCAATTGTATTTCCAATTCCATTAGCTGGCCTAGTCATCTCCTTACTGCAACTATGCCCTTAAAAGCATTTGGATTGTCTTAATATTGCCCAAAAGTAAAACACCCTGCAGCAACCTATGCTTTGTGCCATCTAAAGAGGAGCCCGAGTGATACTTGGTTAAGTAACAGCTCAACTGTAACTACAGCACATTTACAGAGCTTTACAAAGATGCAGTGTTTAAAGGACTACAAGAAAAGATGATATTTCCCTCTTGCTCAAGTATTAAAAGCAGAATGTACTCTGCTGGAGATGCAATGGTGGGCGTTTGATGGCATCTTTTAAACAGTATTCTTCTTTGTGCATGCAGCGTAATGCCACCCAAGGGGGAGATTAAAAAAAGCCTCTCATTTGCAAGTCCATTTCAAAGTCATATTGAGGATGATGGGAAATTCAGGATAGGATTCTTGAGAGAAATCTCCTTGGAAAATGCGCATATACTTCAGGGAGGCTTTGGATTTGCTTCCCTACACTGGAAGGCTGCTCTGTCTTTTGACATTTCAGTGTTGTTTACTCTTTGCATCCAGTTCTGGAATTATTGAGTGGTTTATTACAAAGGTGTATCTCTCACTATCAATAAGGTATTTCTCTTCTGCAACCTCCAAGATTCCTAAAAATCCCTTAATATCCCCTTGAAACTTTCATTGGTAGGGAGGATAGAAGCAGTTCTTTTTACAGTAAGGGACTAATCCTGCTGTCAGATATGATGGAGGTAACTGACATTTACATGTGTGAAGGACCTTCCTTCTCCGCCCCTGGGAAAAACAGGATTGTCCACATCGGTCTGATTCTTCAACAATGTCATGTTAAGGCTTTAGGTAGTCATCAGCAGGGATTAGAAGGGAATAGTCTCCTTAATAGACTTCTGGTTAAATGGATTTCCTGTGTGTTGCCTTCCCTGAAGTGTTAGACTGGCCACTGATGGATCTGGGGAGAGGGAAAGGGCACGATCGTTGTCCTGAGGTCAGATTCTCTTCCTTGGATGCCTGAGTGGATGCTTAGTTTAAATTCATCCCCAAATCTGTGTTAGAAAAGAATCCTCCCCTGGGGCAGATGATGCAGGAGCAGGGATGGCTTCTCTCTTCATTTGCAGTGCATTACACAGCTTGATTACAGAGATAAGCAACTGATCATGTAATTACATCCCACTCATAAAAAACATTAGGAATACCAGTGATAACCAGGATCCTTCCTCTATTTTCCCCATGGCCACAACAATGTGTACTGGAGAAGACTGAAGTGCTTCCATCCAACACTGAGTCTTTGGATTTAATCTGGCACGTTATCAGCGTTGAAGGAAAAGCAAGCACAGAAGCATACACTCGAGTGATTTCATTTTCCTCTTAAATTCCAGTTTAATTTCACTTCATTTTTGCCATACAGGACTTGGCCATCTACTCTTACTTAGACTTCTGTGTTCTTCTGTCAGTGGAGAGTGTGTGGCACCAATTACCCTCCAAAACCTGATCCTGAACTTGTCTCACTAACCACAATGAGAGCCCTGACAACCAACATGGACAAAACCCTACAGTGCCTGTAGCTCAAAGCAGGCAAATTTTGGAACACCATGAAACCACCAGAAAACAAGGTCTCAAGTATTTTATGTTGATACTTACCACTTGGACTGCTTTCAGATCAAAGAAACCAGAGACATAAAAGCTCTTATGACACTATCTAATCCATTACACTGAGATGATTCCCTCTACCAGCAGAGCACTGGCACAGTTCTGTCTGGCTTTACCCTGCACTGAGGAGGTTTCTGTTAGTGGTATGAGTGACAGACTTGAATTTGGCAGTACCTTTAGCTGGGTTTGTCCAGTTAAATGAAGACAAAAGGGTGTTTTGCACTACAAACAGATGACACTAGGCTTCCTTTAACTCTAGACCATTCTCTAAACACGCAGGAGAAGCAGCAGCCAATTATTCTGCACTTTGATCAATACAACTTTGCAAGCCTCTCATGCCAGTAATTCTCCTCTTTTGAATTGGTATCGGGTGAGATTATTAGAACAAACCCAGAAAATTATGATCACAGTTTATAGTCCTCGTTTTTGCTAATGACAGGTTAAGGTTTAGCAGTGCAGTAAACTATAATCAATCATCTGGCTACTTCTGTAATAATGCAAAAGCACCATATGGATTGTATCCATACTGCTTAGTCTAAAAACGAACATGTACAAATTACATAGGACATACATCAAATGTATACATACACGATTCGTTCATGAAAAGCTATTATTTGGGCTGAGAAAAGCCCAGTTTTGAGCTAATCATTTAAGAATAAATACAAAACAGCATAAGCTTAATTATTATTATTTTAACATGTTAAAAATACAGTCACATCAAAATAGGATACAGTTATAAAACCATTGCAGATGAGATAAGAAAATAGTGTGTATATATTTTATATATAAAAAAACTCTACAGTATGTACTAATGCTGATACATATTTTGGAGCCTTGTGTTGCTTGCACAAATAAATTGTACAGCTCTGTTATGAATTACAGAACATCAGTTAGACACTGAGGTTATTACACTTAGCCACCATATTATATACATACATTTCTAAGCTGCTGCAAGCAATCAGAACTGAAGTAAGCCTAAGTCACCTTTATCTTCACAATTTTAGTTTCAGTGTAGTGCTTTGCTGCTGTTACTTGGCTGCAGTTTGCCAGTTTAAAATAGAAAATTGCCCAGTTCATTAAAAATTACATCTGACACATTATATACACACAGGGGGTTTTGAACTAGACTAAGTAAATGTTACTTCCATTTGTAAAAGTTGCTTTACTTCTGTACCTTAACACTTACAGAGCCAACCTGCAGCAATAATAGGCACTAAATCTCAGTCTTTAAAGGAAAAACAAAATCTCCATTTCTATGTTTTCAGTTAACAACTCTTACAAAACAAACGAGAACAGAAGAACCTTCCAAACTCTCCAAACCTGGTGTTGATACCAATGCTTGTATTCAGGGACCCCTTCTGGTGAGACCCTTGTCTATCTTGACTCCACTGGTTCCCATGAGGAGGGTGCTTGCAGCACTCAGCAGCTCACAGGACTGCATGCTACATGCACCACTTAACCTAGGATCACAGAATCATAACCTGCTTGCTTTTTATTCCACCCCCCAATTCACAGTCAAGGAAAGGAAAACACGAAGCAGAAAAGGCTGTAAATGCTAATTAAAAATACTTACATTATCAGGAGTTTAAGCTTCCTATTAACAGTCAGGGTCATTTTAGTGTAAAACACCACACAGCTTCTCAGCAGCCCGACAACACAGCAGCACACACCTGATCACAGACATGAACCTACAGGCTCTTTGGGGGGAAAAAGGGTGACATAAAACAGCATTGACATGACAAAGCTTGGGAGACGGGATGCTGCACACTCACACAGCTCAGGGAACATCAAAGGCTTTGACCAAATCTCAGACTGCTGTGTGGACTTCATAAGTGTGGAGGAGCTGGTCACTCTCTGATACCTGTGAGACTTGGCCCTGCTACCAGCTCGTCTAGTTTTGACAGCACAGCATGGCAGCAAGTGAAGGGTGCAGCACCATTCCTGGGTTTAGCATTACTCTGACTGTACGCCAGTATTTTGCATATAGGATGACATTCTGAAGGTAGATTTGGTAAGAAGATGAAAATTCCCCACCTTTCAGCACCAAACCAAACACTGCCCTGAATTTTAAGCACCGTTTCTGAGCCAGATTTGAGAGGCATTTTTGGACGTTCTGCTTTTTGCCTACCTGCTCCGTCTTGATGAGGAACATGACAAACAGTAGTCAAAGGAGAGGAAATTAACTCTCACATAAGATTACATTAACAATGCTGAATTGCTGAGGTGAGCAGCTCGAGAGAGAACGCCTTCAACACCGGAGATCAGTGTCCAGGAGCCTCAACTCAAAGCAGCAAGAGCCACCGAGGGAGCCTCAAGTCCTCCATGTGATCCATGTGGGTGCTAGGGATGTAGATAGTAGCCTGGGTGACATAAAGAAGGACCACAGAGCCCTGGGAGAGCTGGTTTGGGTCTCTGGAGCTCAGATTGTCTTTTTGTCAATTCTCCAGGGTACAGGGGAGGACCTTATAAAAGCTAGGAGGATTGGCCAGGTTAAGAAGTGGTTACAAGGGTGGTGTCACAGCCAGAGATATCTAGAACACAGGAGTGAATCTAGGAGGCCAGGTCTACCTGGGACTGGTGGAGCTGGTCTGACAAGGAAGGGGAAGAGCAGTTTTGGTAGGAGGCTTGCCAGACTGCTCAAGGATGCTTTAAACTAGATGTGTTGGGGGAGGGGGCATCGTTCCATCCCAACACACCCAGTCAGTTGCCAGCACCTATAATAAATGCTTGGAGCAACGTAGAGATATCCCAGCCGCTCCAGCCAATGGCTTCATTTGGAGCAAATGAAGCCTCCAAGCTGGCTTCATTTAGCGCTCAGCTCAGATGCCTCTATACAAACACCTGTAGCATGGGAAACAAACCAGAGGAATTAGAGATGTGTGCCTGTCTATGGGGGTATGATATAATAGGCATCACAGAAACATGGTGGGATGGCTCCTATGACTGGAGTGTTGGAATGGAAGGTTACAGACTCTTTAGGAAACAGAGGACTGGCAGGTGGGGAGGGGGAGCTGCCCTTTATGTTAGGGATACGCTGGAGACTATGGAGCTCTGTCTGGGGACAGGAGCAGTTAACAGAGAGTTTGTGGGTCAGGGTTAAAGGGAGAGCAGCGATGGGAGACATAAC
>NDXB01021888.1:75679-88789 GCA_002631895.1 Agapornis roseicollis | reverse complement strand
AAAAAAAAAAAAAAAGCTGACTAAACCACAGACCTAACAGAGGTTTACACAGAATTCATAGAATCGTAGAATAGTTAGGGTTGGAAAGGACCTTAAGATCATCCAGTTCCAACCCCCCTGCCATAAGCAGGGACACCTCACACTAAACCATGTCACCCAAGGCTTCATCCAACCTGGCCTTGAACACTGCCAGGGATGGAGCACTCACAACCTCCCTGGGCAACCCATTGAATTGTGAGGTTATTTTTGCCTTTTAAAAATAAAACCTTAATTATTGTGATTGCAATTTTTATTTGTGAAGTGTTTTAAACTTCTATTACAATTAAAAAAGAAGGTCCTATGATCTCTAAAATTCAGATTACTTTATTTTTAAACCAGATCTGAACTTCATCCTCTTACCAATTTAGAGGAATTTTCATATTCTTAGTACCCATATACGTATAAAAGAAAGACATTATAGTGTTTAACCTCTTAAACTGTCCTTTCCAATCCTAGTCCAATCTGTTCTTATGTTAGATATTGCAAAGTACTGATGGTTGATTAAAATCTAGATCTGTAAGAGCTTGATAAAACCCATGCAACTTGTAAGACGATTTTATTTTTGTTTTAATAAACAGAACAGGGTTCATCAATCTGCAGAGAGCTTCTTAAAGCTGAGGGAAATAGAGAATGTTGCAGAGGAAAGTGAGAATAAAATCTTCTGCAAGTAGAAGGGAAACAAATGGTCAAACAACAGTTTTCTAATGGAAAAAGAGATTAAGACAGGATTACATTTTTTCCACAGATAACAGACAGGAGGGATTAAATATGTCAACAGCAGACTGTTCTGAGTACTAAAGGGTGTCTTCTTCTACAGCCCTCATACCCAAACTGGAAAAAATAGAATGTGTTCATGCACAGAAAATAAAATCACCTGGGTGAAAGATTCTGTAGGGTGGTGAGCTCACATCCTTTGTGGAAGTTGAATGAAATAGTATCCAAACCGTTTTAACTTTCAAAATGAGCTTTAATTGAACTTGTGGAATCCCCTATGAGAAAGATTAGATGGAAAGTGGGTGTTCGGTAAGCCAGTGGCAGAACTCACTAGGGTGCTCTCATAGAGGACTCTTCTCATTACACCATTTAATGAAGAAAAGGTTTCTCTCCTTGCCTCCCTCTAATCTGACCAGAATCCTAACTATACCTGAAAATGCCTGTCTTCATGCCTCCCTGATGGGAAGCATCTTCAGAAGCCTGATGGATTAGGCATGCTGCCAGACAGAACCTTCTTGCCTGAGTACTCCTTACAAGACTACAGACAGGCAGTGGTCATTCCCCACCAACCCTCTTAGTTGCTCTTTCTTCTCTGTTTTCTCTGCCAGGATGCTGGACACCCCATTCATACGGGTTAGAGTAGACATCAAGAAGGAGCTTTATTTCCATATAAATGAACATTCTCTTGGTGGAATTTTAGATGATACCTGCAGAGGAAGAGGTCTGCCTGCTAAACACCGTGTTGGAGGATGCAAACAAGACAGCTAAAGAGACTAATGCATCAGTAGTTTCTAACAGTAGGTAACAACTGAGACTGCACAAGTGTAGTACTAAAGTAAAATACTTTTCTCTATTTGATGACTTAGGGCTTAAAACCTGGAGGATTTCTTTCTGATTTGAGTTTAGTCCCTCCCAATAGTTTAGCCTGGCAGTGAGAGTGCAGCTTTGCTGGTGAGTTCTGCACACCAGGTAAGGAATTTTCTTTTCATGAATGATGAAAAGCCTGCTACAGTGAGAACATGAACTAACACCTTGCCAAAGGACATATATAAGCACCACACACATCTGGACTGATTTCACCTGTCATCTCAAACAGCAGCAGAGAAGATCCTTCTTTCACAAGATACTATCAGGTGCTCTAAATCAACCAGAAATAATCTAAACAAAATGTTTCAGAGGGGCTTTATGTTATTTTTCCTTTGAAAAATAGTCCATTTTCACAGGTTATTTATGTTAGTAGGATACAGTCTAACAACTTTGCTTAGCTTGAAAGCAGCCTCCCACCAACATTTCCCTATTGATTTATTCAGGCTTCATTAGTCTCACTGGTTGACTGAGGTCTTGGATGGACAGTAGAAGTATGTCGGTGACAGATAAGTCTTATAACTATAAGTAAAATGACTTTTCCATAAATAACAATGATGTAACATTGCAATTTTATTGCAAGGCAAGATCTAGGAATTGGACTGATTTTTAAAGCCATTTAGCTCCTTAACTTCTGTGATGTACCCTTTCCAGTCATTTTAAGCCTCCATTTCCATCTTCAGTCACAAGCAATTTTGTAAGTCAAATGTTAACTTTCTTGCACAATGCTTGTTTTCGGCTATGTATAACTTGTTTGTATGTGGTGCAGGAGCAGGCAGAGTGACAGTATCTGGAAGGCTTTCTAATTAAATTATAATATTTGAGGGTTTAAAATGTTAGACAAGTTTCAAATGAATATGAATTGCTGGAGAAAGAACAGTTAAGAACACCAGAGATAGATTATGAATTCAAGTCTTCATAAGGTCATCACTTCAATATGTGCCTGGATTTAATATGCCATTCATCTAAAACGTAGGGATTTTGTATGATGAAAAATAGAAATGAAAATGAAATTTAACGCAGGTTCCCCATTAAGGCAATTTCACAGTATTCTCACAATGAGGAGAACTGCGTATGCATTGTTTTTTGAAAGTCTTGCAGTATCTAATTAAGAAAGTAAGCTATACTTTCTGTTTTCATTTCCCAGATGTTATGAAAGCAGGACTACCTGCTGTGTCTTTATGATAAAATCAAGGTAAAAAGTAAGACAATGTTTTTGAAGTGGTTATTAACAAAGGACAGTGCTGGGTGTCAACCTTTTTGGAACATACAGATATCAAAACAACATATTAATGCAAAATTCCAAACAGGTGGTAGAAAATGATGATATTGTTGAAATGAAACCATGGAATCAAAGAATGGTTGACTGCACCACGCAGCTTGGTATCAGCAAACTTGTGAGGGTGCACTGAATCCCATTGTCCGTGTCACCAACAAAGATGTTAAACAGCACCAGTCCCAATAGCAACACTTAAGAGACAACATTCTCTACAAATCTCCAATTAGACATTGAGCTGTTGATCACAACTCTTTGAGTGTGAGCATGCAACAATCCCTTATCCACCAAGTGGTCCATCTGTCAAGTCCGTGTCTCTCCAATTTAAAGACAAGGAGGTCAAATACTTTACACAAGTCCAGGTAGATGATAGCAGTTACTTTTGTCTTATCCACCAAAGCTGTAACCCCACTATAGAAAGGCACCAAATTTGTCAGGCACAATTTTCCCTTAGTGAAGCACTGATGGCTGTCATAAATCACCTCCTTATTGTCTATGTGCCTTATTTCCAGGAGAATCTGCTTCTAGATCTTGCTGGGCATCAAGATGAGACTGACTGGCCTGTAGTTCCTAGGTCTTCTTTTTTTCCCTTTTAAGAATGGCCATTATGTTCTCCTTTTTCCAGTAAGTATGAACTTCACCAGACTGCCATGACTTCTCAAATTTGATGGATAGTGCCTTTGCCATTTCATCCATCTCTTCCCTCAGGACCTGTTGCATCATTTGTTGCATCAGATGCAGTTGCATCTCATCAGGTCTTGAACACCTTCTGGTTCCTTAGATGTTCTTGAACCTTATCTTCTCCATCAGCAGGCAGTTCTTCATTCTCCCGGTCCCTGCCTTTGCCTTCTGTGATTTGGGCAATGTGGTTGAAGCTCTTGCCAGTGAAATCCAAAGCAAAAAGTTGTTGAGTACCTCAGCCTTCTCCATGTCCTGGGTAACCAAGTCTCCTGTTTCCTTCCAGAGAGGGCCCACATTTTCCCTAGTGTTCCATTTATCATCAGTGTTCCTGTAGCATTTCTTGTTGCCCTTGACAAAATGGGCTTAAGAAATCTGAGAACCTCATGTTTGCTGTTTATTCATAATTGCAATATATTGAACACAAAAGTGGAGGAAATTTTAATGGCTGCCATTTTTGGTTGGCTGATGGAGGTACATATCTTAAGCACAAGCAACTAGCTACAACTTATTAGAAAAATATTTAAATTAATGATTTGATCAATAACTGGTAAACTGGGCTTGTTTTACTATGTGTTATTTTGTCTGTGCTACCTTCTGTAGCTTGCTTCTCTGATATTCTATCTTTCTACGATGCATTCTACCTTGTACTCATTAGCAGTGGAGTCTCATTTATCTAAGCCAAGCTCTGAAATATTTTAGATCCTCACCAGAATTTTAATATTCTAGTGAAAATTGGGAAAGTAGAAACAGATGTTCCCTCAGTTTCACAGGGCGCTGGGATTTTCAAATGGTGTCACACAGACAATACCATGCAGTTAAGTGCATAAACATCATTAGCAATGACTGCTGGAGTAATTCTCTTCTGTATCCACAGTACTGTTCAGTTTATTAATAGAGTAATTAGAGTTATAAAATTCATTGTAATTGAAAATGCTAATATGTACTCGGTAACAATGCCAGGTGCTTAAAAATAAAAAAAGTAATAATGAAAATAATCAGATCCTTGTTGAATCAGTCACTTTTGAAAATACAACTGAAGCTCTTGACTTTCTGAAATACTTCTGGAAATTTACTCAAAAGTTTGTTGAAAGCAAATGGTGATGAAGGAGGAAGGATGAAAAAGAGATGTAGGAGTTTAACTGTATGGAGTTTTGGAAACAGAAACTCGAAATTGTGTCACTTAAAAGCCTTAAAAAACTTTGGCCAGGCTCCTTAAAAAAGACTTTGACTGCCAAACTAGAAAACTTCACAGCAATACTGAAATAGAGCAAGGAGTACTTAAACCTTGAAAATCATAGAATCATAGAATAGTTAGGGTTGGAAAGGGCCTTAACATCATCCAGTTCCAACCCCTCTGCCATAAGTAGGGACACCTCACACTAAACCATGACACCCAAGGCTTTGTCCAACCTGGCCTTGAACACTGCCAGGGATGAAGAATTCACAACTTCCTTGGGCAACCCATTCCAGTGCCTCACCACCCTCACAGGAAAGAATTTCTTCCTTATATCCAATCTAAACCTCTCCTGTTTAAGTTTGAACCCATTACCCCTTGTCCTGTCAGTACAGTCCCTAATGAAGATTGAAGAGCCCCTCCCCAGCATCCCTATAGGCCCCCTTCAGACACTGGAAGGCTGCTATGAGGTCTCCACTCAGCCTTCTCTTCTCCAGGCTAAGCAGCCCCAACTTTCTCAGCCTGTGTTTGTATGGGAGATGCTCCAGTCAGAGGGAAGACACTGATGGAGAATAATGATATTTGGAAAATAAACCATCATGTCTAACTGTTCAAATTTCAGCTCAGGGTAGCACAAACACCAGTACAAAAGAATTTTTCACTCCTCATAAGATTCTTTTTTCAACACGTTTTACAAAAATTATGATGGCAAAAGAATGAAACTGCTTTCACTGAAAAAAAATCATATTATCTGTATGAAATTCATCTAGACATACATAAAAATATTTTGGGTTTGACCACAAAATGCAATTCTATGATTCTGTATCTAAATCATTTATATGAACTTTATTAAAAATTGGAATATTATTCTGCATTTCCTTGTGGAAAAGCATATCATTCCTTGTTGTATTTTTTAACTCATGTTCTTTTTTCTTACTTTAATTTTACTGGTCTTCTGATTTAAATGAATGATAAACCCAGATCCTATTGGACCTACCTGGCAAGTTGTCATACTTCATATGATGCATCATATGTCAATACAATTAACCAGTTGTAATTACCTATTAGTTTCAGTTTAAGAAGTGGAAGCTGTGTGGGATGGAAACAGACCTTAAGAGATTTTGCTTATGATGTCACCCATTACTATGAAAGGTACCATCAATGAAAGTCACAAAAAGCTTGACTCTGCTGTAAGAAACCTTATGTGTAGACAGTTTACGGGAACTGGAGGAGAAATAAGTCAAAGTGGAATAGAATTTGTAATTCTTGGAATTATTATCTGGAATAATTACACAAATACTTATTGCTCTACTTTCTTTGCACATTTTTATCTCCTCGGGCATATTTTTAGTAATTTTCATAAGCTACATCACAACAATTTGCCTGCACACATTTTTTTTCGCCTATCAGTCCCTCCATTTATTTATCTGAGTTATTTTCTATATAGCCATAGAATGAATTTATTAGGCTTCATGAGTATTTAATCCTTACTTTAGAAATATGATATGCATTAATGGGTAATATAATTTTTACAGTCATGTCAACTACAGACTCCCTGCATCATGAAATACATGTCTTCAAAATAGAAAAATGCTAACGCTCACTGAATTACTGCCTATGGATATTGGTCAAGTAAGCATAAACAAACTATTGAAGAAAAGCAGTGGTATTGCCAGTCTCCTTAAACAAAATATGTTTAGAAATTTCTTAAGTGAGCTACTGCTGCAGAAGCAAAGGAAAAGCTAAAAGACTGAGGGAACAGGCTCTCCATTCAAGACATTCCACTGTCGGAGTATTTTCTCCTTGTTTTCCCAAATACAAATTAAAAGTTGAAAGGAATAAAACTTGTATTATTATTTATATATATATTTATAGGTGGGCATACAAGCACAGCTTCAAAGTTGCAGCAAGATTAATAAGAAATATTTCAAAATGTTTAGTTCCTAAATTTTGGATTAGCTTATAATTAAATCAAGAGATCTTTCATTTGGTGTCTCCAATGTCCGTCTTTTTTTCTGGTTGGCATTTTTCTTGGCCCAAATATATTTCCCATATGCATTTCCAGTTATATGATAGCCATGTTTTTGCTTACGGGTGAGTTTCAACTTTGTTTGGTTATGGGTGAGTCTCAACTTCAATGAGGTAACACTTCAGTAAGTTCTGCCTTCAAGGGACAGCACAACCCTGAAGCCTTGCAAGGCACTTAGCCACAATGAAATGCAGAGTTCAACATTAACTGATTAAAAACAAGTATTTCAGATCCAACTCCTACTTCACCCCTTACCAAAAAAAAAAATCCCAAACCAAACCAAAAAACCCCAAAGTCTGATTCTTTCTAAGCCAACCCAAATAGAAAACATCTGCCTTAAATTTCCTAATAGAAAATAAAATTTCAGCAAACAATTCTAATGGAAAATTTTCAGAATCATCTGGAACAGGGAGAAAATACTGCTAGTGTTTTATAAAGATTTTTACAACAAACTTCCCATCCAAAAATTAAAAAAGTCAACTTTACAAAACATTATTTTATAAAAGATTAAGAAGGAATAAAAATGCAACCCCCCCAAAAAAAAAAAAAAAAAACACCAAAAAAAAACCAAAAAAAAAAAAAAAGCAAAAAAAAAAAATAAAAAATGGGGTTCTCCAAAAAAAAAAAAAAAAAACACCAAAAAAAAACCAAAAAAAAAAAAAAAGCAAAAAAAAAAAATAAAAAATGGGGTTCTCCAAAAAAAAAAAAAAAAAACCACCCCCCCCAAAAAAAAAAAAAAAAAAAAACAAAACACCAAAACAAAACCAAACAAAAAAAATAAGCAACAAAAAAGAATTAAAAATGTGGTTCTCCAGATAAAATGACAACAGAGCATCCCAGATAACATCCCTCCAAGTCTCTTCAGTCAGCAGTGGCTGGAAAGATCATAGAGTCATAGAATGGCTTGGGTTGAAAGGAACTTTCAAAGGTCATTTAGTTCAACCCCCCTCCAATTGGAAGGAACATCTTCAACTAGATGAGGTTACCCACAACCACATCTGACCTGGCCTTTAATGTCTCCAGGAATAGCACATCCACCACATCTCTGGCCAACCTGTACTAGTATTTTACTACCCTCATTGTGAAGAAGTTTTTCCTCACATCCTGCCTGAATCTCACCTGTTCTAAGTTTAAAAGCATCACCCCTCATTCTATTGCAACATCTGATGCTCTGGCACAAGTAACTTGAGTTACTCAGCACAGTCATGCATTCATATTGAGTCATTAGTCAGTAAAGTCTAGAATACGACATCTTCCTAGATCTCTGAATTACTTTGAAGAAGTAAGTGAAATAAAATTAAGAAGCAATATATTCATTATACAACAGGACAAAATGAATGGTTGAGTTCATGAAATAGCAGTGTAACGTACATATATATATATACACACGTCTTGATGTAAGTTTTTAAACAGCAGGGAACTATTGGATATCGCAGTCAAGAATGCAAAACATGTATGGCATGCTACATCTCATTTATGTTCTTTTGGTATAAAAAATAAACAGCAAACTTTTTTCTTTATTCAATATCTCTTATTCTGTATTGGAAAAGATGATGTTTCTAAGAGCAGCCATACCTGCTCGGATAAAAAGTTTGCCTAACCCAGTATGCTACTGTACACAGTAGCCAAAAGCAGACTTTTAGGGAAGCACTAAGAACAGAGAAAGCAGATAGTGATACTTCCCTGCAATGGCCTCTCAGCTCCAAAAATCCATCTGTGAGCCAGAGGTGATGTTTTAGTATTTTCTCTGCCTAGATAGAGTTCAATTCCATGAACTTGCTTGGTTTTCTTTTAACTGACACGAGTTTCAATATCCACAACACTCTGAAACATGAAGTTCCCCAGTTTAACCCCTCATGTAAAGAACCAAATTTTAAACACTCATCAGTTGCTGTTTCATTTGATGGCCTTTTCTCATATGGGAAAGAGCAATGAACAGCCATTCTCTATTCATCCTGTTTCCCAGCAAAGATCTTTAAGATATCATGTCAGTTTGATACATACCAGCAAAATAACAGCATGAAACTTGCTTAACCTCCACAAATCAGGTGGCACTAAATGGGAGTCAGCAAGCTCAGTCTTGTGCAATTATAAATTCCAATTAATTAAAAGATAGGATTGTTTATCCAATACCTGTCGCTGATTTTCTGTCTCTAGTCTCAGTCTGGCTTCTACACATCTTCTGGTCTCCAGGAAGGCTTGACGTTGTGCTCTGTCTGATAGGTAGCTAATGAAGATTCCTGCAGTGTTCATACACATAAATAACACTGCCTGAGCTGCTATCTGCAATGAACAACAAATAAGGTTTGATCACACAGGTGAAGAAACAATATCTGTTTAGAAAGAGAAAGAGATATAGAACGACTGCTCTGCAGTCATACAGGCTTTAAAAACAATGGTTAGGAAAGTTTGTGTAGAAGAATCTCTTGGATCTTAACTAGAGGCATCAGAAGTGTAAAAGTCTCTCTGCCTTGACAGAGAAATATGCAGTATTTGGGGGCATTAAATTCTACATGAACCACAAATGATGTTTCCAAGGAATGACACACAGGGCTTTAGTCAGGAATGAATACAAACATAATTAACAATTTGCTTTTGCACTGGCTCTTTTGCAAAAGCAACTCTGTGATTTGTTCCATGGCTTAGTTTGAGAAGAGAGACATACTAAGGAAAACAAAGAGTGCCAGTTAGCTAAGAATTAATATCAGTGGTAATAGTTATTCTGTTATTATCGACCAAATTAAATAAATACATTTTCAGCTTATGCCAAAGCGTAATATTGCACAGTCTGATTCTGAATCACTCAACAGAAGAAGCTGAAAGAATAACCAAATTCTTGCATATCTTATGCCTGTGTACACAGACCTTTTCTTCACTGAGGTCTACATCAGAGATGCACTCATTTTTCCTTGTAGAGGGTGCATCACAGCTTCTTTGCACTATGAACTTTAAAGAGCCAAATGGGAGTGTGTCCTTGGACAATGTAAATTGCAGTGGATTATTTGTCTTTCATTGCTACCTCTTTGTGCTCTGGATATTTGTAAGACAAGGCACATTGACACCATTGAAGCAGAGATTGTGTGGGAAACTGAGTAAGAAACTTTTAATATCTTCACACACTAGAGGCAGAGCACAGACCTGCAGTTTCAGCAGCTTCATGCAACACCTCATCCCTGTTACAGGTTGCAAATTCATGTGAACTCCTCTCAGTTTCCACTTCATCCTGCTTTTTTTCCCCCTAACTTGTGAGAGGGTTGAGAGTCAAAAACAAGTCCAGAAGACATTAGTACTGTTCAAATGCAGCATATAAGGCCAAGCTGCTCTGACTGCTGCCTTAACTAGAGAAGTCAATGGGACACAGTGAACCAGCTGAGAGCTGGCAAACCGCAGCTCCCCATCTTCCTGCAAAGGTTCAGTCAGAGCCACTGTGCTGATGAGGTCCTACTGAGTGCACCCTGCCTTGTGGGATCACACTTCTCTCCCACCAGCAGACCAGCCGTGGAGCAGGAGGATGTTACATTACCCTGCGGCCACATCATCTGCCCAGCAAAGCCATCAGGATCATGACACAAGAACAGCCACGTCAGGGCAGATCAAGCATTCATCATGCAGGATGCTGCCTCTGACAGCAGAAAACAGAGTGCCCAGGTAGGAGTACAAGGATAAAGAGTATATATGAGTACACAAATAAAGCAAGCATTCAGAGATGTTTTGTCAAAGTATTCTTGAACACTCCAGAACTGGTGGTTGCAGAACACTGTGGACTAGAGGCTGCATTTTTTTAGTATTATCTTATAATCAATGTTCCTTATCCTAACAGAAGAGAGAAAACATTTAGCAAAACCACCTAATCTCATTGTGATGCTTTGCCACAGATCTCCAGGTCTTACTCCTCACATTCATGTGGTTTTGAAAGTAAGATTTGATATCAAACTGAATGCATCTGGAAGACACTTTAGCTTCACATATTCCAGTATTTCTGAATCTGGAGTATTGTTCTATAATAGTATAGGATATTCATCTACAATTTATATGCCATGATTAAATAAGAATTTATATCCTGGCTCCAGCTGAATTTTTAGTTAACCTTTGCTAGTAATAGATGTCTAGATAAACCTTGTGAGAAATAGGGTGCAATTAGCATGATCCTTGCATCTTTCTGGCGTTCAGGATTCTGTGGTTCACAGCATCTCTGAGCTGAAGGTGGCATACTCTATACTTAACTTTTTCTGATACCTTTCTGACTGGAAGGTTAATTGTACCTTTGGCCCTATAGTGTTCAATGACAAGGATTTCTACAATGTTATTAGGCACTTTCTGAATAAAAATGCTTCCTTTATTGTTTTTTATTTTTTTTTTTTTGCTTTAATTCACAGCCTTATCACTTGAGGGCCTTGTCATGCTTGGAAACAGTGACTAATCATTCCCAATTCATCTTCCTCTTATTCATTTTACTGACTTAGAGCTGACTTATAGCATTACCCCTTTTATTTTTTTTAAAGGGACAAATTTGAGACTACTTAGTCTCACTGTTTTATCTCTATTCCACTTCTGTCCTTACTGCTTCTTCCCTGTTATCTCCTTTACTGGAGACAGGTTGCCCCAGACATTTTCTGCCCTTGCTCCAAGATAAAACAGTGAATACAATAATTCAGTTCATGAGATAACTCCTTTCTGGTGCCGCCTACTAAGACTCATATGATGAACTGACATTAGATAAGACCAGTTCAGAATTATGTTGCTTGGGAGAACAACTGAAATCAGCTGTAGGTGGCTGGAGAAGTCTGCATTTCATGGCCTTTTTGACTGACTTGAAGATAATCAATGCTTACGCATGTGGAAAGCTAGAATATAGAGTGAAAAGAAAGAAAAGCCTTTCACAGCATCTGAAATGTGCATTTCAACAGTGAAAGCAGTGGCAGGAAGCTCTTGTTTGCTTACAAATTGAATTGCAAATTCCCCATGAGCCCAGTTCAGTCACCCACTTCTGCTAATACTCAGGACTAGTGCCACTCACTTCAGCAGATCTCCTTAGAGCAAATGCAGTAGAATTTGACCTTCAATTAGATTTCATGAGCATGTAATTTGATTTGGACAAAGGGAATTATGGAAAACATGTTACAGGTAAAGCAACAGCTTAAGCAGAGGCAGAATCTGCTTTTCTTATACATAGCAGTCTGACTGAAAGCAATCTAAAAATTAAAGCACTATGCCTTGCAAGGATGCAATCTATTGCACTTGTTAACAAAAGAATGAAAAAGATGTGTAAGAGCTGAATCTCTCATTGACACTCCTTTTTCTACAGTTTATTGTGGCCAATTCCAGAAGTCGTGCAGGTTTTTCTACTGCCTATCAGGACCACAAGCTAGGGCAGACTCTTTATATGATGTACACAGTTTCATGTCGTTTTGATTGACCTGAAGATAATCAATGCTCACACAGTAGGAAATCCAAGGTATAACATGAGAAACAAGAAAATCTTTTCACAGCATTTTTGAGGGATTTATGTAAGAGGTCTCTCTGTGCTTTGCACAGCACACAAATACGCAACTGTAGCAGAGAAGGCAAGTGATCTTACAAAGCCATGAGTGACGTGTTTCAAGGTTAAATAGGGCTCTGGGGAGGTCTGCTCTTTGAATACTTAATAATGCAAACAAGAAGGTATGCATCACCATGCTGCTTGGGAGTATCTGTTTAAGGATCAGCACTGTCCCTGTTGAACCTGCAGTTGTATATAACTGCATAATAGAAGAAACAGAGCTAAAGAAAGTTACTTGACAAGATAATGCAGATAACTAGAAGCAATCATTAAAATTTTTACTCCATGTCCTGGGTTCAGCAGTTGCAGTCAGTTTTTCTTCTCTTTAGTAGCTGTGTTTTGACTTAACCCGGGAACAAGGCTGATAAGGCCGATGTTTTTGGTTGTTGCTGAGNATGTCCTGTGTTCAGCAGTTGCAGTCAGTTTTTCTTCTCTTTAGTAGCTGTGTTTTGACTTAACCCGGGAACAAGGCTGATAAGGCCGATGTTTTTGGTTGTTGCTGAGCAATGTTTGCCCTGACCAAGGACATTGTGAGCCTCATGCTCTGCCGGGGAGGAGTTGGGGCTGGGAGGAAGGAGGGACAGGACTGTACTGACAGGACCAAACTGACCAAAGAGGTATTCCATACCATAGCACGTCATGCCCAGGAGATAACTGGGAGCGATCCGGAAGGCCTAGTTCTCTCGGGGTGATTGGACGAGGTGGTCTGTCAGCACTCGGTTGGTGGGGTGTCGTGAGTTATCTGTTGTGGTTGATGGGATGCTGTATTATTTTATCATTATTTTATTATTATT
>NDXB01021888.1:47967-75649 GCA_002631895.1 Agapornis roseicollis | reverse complement strand
GGTTGGTGGGGTGTCGTGAGTTATCTGTTGTGGTTGATGGGATGCTGTATTCTTTTCCTGTATCATTATTATTATTGGTGGTAGCAGCAGTGATTTGTGTTATACCTTAGTTACTAAACTGTTCTTATCTCAACCATGTGGAAGTTGCATTCTTTTGATTCTCCCCCCATCTCTCTGGAAGCAGGGGAGGGCAGGAAAGGAGGGGTTGAGTGAGTGAACGAGCTGCCTGGTAGGTTGGGTTTAAACCACAACACTCCAAAACTCTGATTCTCATATTTCTCATATAATGTGATTAATAGGTTAGTTCACAGAGAAATCACTTACTTGTCAAATGAATTTACATTTATAAAGTGTTCCTCATACAAACACCTTGGAGCCCTTTGCAAAATTGATATGAAAACTAGCCAAAACCAAAGACAATGTAAGGAGAGGGCACAGGTCAGAAAAGCAAGCCAAGATTAAGTTGGACAATACACATTGTTTCAAATAATTTCATTTTTATCTGTCACTCTATGTATAAACAGGGCTTTGGCAAGACATCTGAAACCAAGATAATATTGTGAGTTGATTTCGGAACAACCAGATCTCAAAGAAACTATTAAAAGGCACTAGACGCAGCTGGTCAGGAAGAAGTATCAATCAGAGCAGGTACAAGATAGTAATGTAAGAGAGCACGAAAAGGGAAATTAATTGAAAAGACAGTAAAGTAGCTCACAAGTCTTTAGCAAAGTGGTAGGTGAATCAGCCACAGGCAGCTTTTTAACAGAATTGAATGTAATTCAGGAAACAGGAAATTCAGAAGGATACAGGTGAGTTACTGAGAGCAGAGCTGGGCTAAGCATAGCAACAATTTGTAAGCACCTAATTGAGTTTGCCTTGATTTGGAGCTTACACAGAATTCTGTGAGTTTATAAACAACTGGGAGCAAGTTAAGGAAGAGTTTGCAAATGCCAGAAGTTTCAAAACTTCAAAAAACATAACTAAATTTCACTTCAATTTCACTGTGATTTTCCTCTTTGAAAAGGTACAATTTTCCATCAGGGAGTATAAAGCCATTAGCCTGGCTGTAGAGTCTCCTTATTCAGTGCTTTCTAAGACCTGCCATTAGTCAACATGTATGGAGTGTGTAGTGATTGACTGAGTCACTGACCCCAGTGCTTCCCAGAGCCTGTAACCTGAGGAAATATGAATACATAGGAACAAACCCAACAGACTGGAAATGGGTTCATAGCTAGCCCTAAAAGACAATAATTGCTACAGACAATTTTCATTATGAATAGTTGAACCAACAGTAGTATGCATTCACATGGAAAGCATAGTGGAAATGAAGGAGAGAAAGCTAAAAAAGTTTAGAAACAATTCTGAAATCCAGGAGGACATGGAACTTAAATGTTACTACAGAAGCAAATCTTAGTGTGCTCTGCAGAAATAAACGTATTATGAACCTCTTCAGCAGGTTATTTTGTTCTGCTGCATAGAAACAGAGTAGTGTTGGGGCTGAATTGGCAAAACACAGCTGAAAAGTGAAGAAAGTGTTTCCAATGTAATCTCCAGTTGGACATTCTCAAGGCAGATCAGTCCTAAAGAGCAGGAATTTCATTAATTCCTGAAATGAACCTATGGGAATTATTTAATTGGTTTTCTATTTTGCTTTCTTATTTTGGATTGTCTTCAGCAGCAGATTAGAGTAGTTCTGTTTGTTTTGGGAAAACTGGGAAAGTAAAGTTGTTGTGCTTCTTTAAGAGTGCTTTCAACATATGTTACATAAAGAACTGGTTGCTATGGTAATTATTATTGGTTAATTAGGTTTGCAGAAACATTCTGATTTATTATTAGATGTTTAACTAAAAATAGCATCTTGTCACAAGGTTGGATTTTGTAACTAAAATGTCTCAGAAACCCCATTGCCTTCTCTCACTTCTCCAACATCCCCTTGCTTAGGTTACTTCAAGGGAAAACAAATTATGGTTTTATAAGAACTGATCATCAGGAATGAACTGGGGTTTGTATGAAAAATGTGCAATTCGAGACAAAAATGCTCTATTTTAGATAGAACAGGAACATCTAACAACACGGACTCCATCATTCTCCTGCTGGGCTGCATCAAGCCTGTCTCCAGCTGAGATTATGATTTTATGAATCAAAGTTCCTGGCAGCAAAACTAGTAAGTACCTGTATCTCTGTACTGCCTCTTGCCCACCTTGATCCCTCAGGACAGATTCCCCTTTGTTGTGCCAGATCAATTATTTGTGGGACCATACTGTGAACTATATCGGGGAACTTAGCCAACTTAGAAAACAAACATTTGGCATTGGCAGTGATTTTCCCATCTAGAGCAGTCATCTTGATTGAGTTCACAGCACAGCCTCCACAGGGAGAGGAAGCACGTGAACATTCATAGTTGGCACTGCTTCCAAATCACTAAACTGAAATCATTGGTGCCTTATTGTTAAATCATCTTGTAAGGAGGTTTTTTATTCGCCAGGTTCATTCCTTCTGACTTCTCCTCAGTCCAACTGCTAAATGCCATAATAGAGGGGTTTTTTGTTTGGTTTAGATTGTTCAAACTTCTCCACCAACACTTATTGGAAACCAGCTTATTCCACAAAGGTGCAAAACTGCTCCTATAACATTCAAGAAAGCTCATCTGTCCCTGACACTCTATATTGTCCAATGCACAAATATATCTGGAGTGATCTACATATACAATTTACTGGAAGACAGGAACATATCACACACCTGCTTTGCTAAATGTGAAAGAAGCTATTTGTGTCACTGTCATCTCCTGATTTTGTGTTTAGAACTAATTCAGCTATGCACAGCTCCCACAGAAACATTGTCTGATTCTTCAAGAGCTCAGATCTTATTTATGCCTCTAGTAGAAGTGAGATCTTTTAAGAAGCCTGGTCTTGTTACTTTAGAGCAGGTATTAGAGGTGTTCACTGTGTGCTTGAGGACACAGTCTGGTCTTTAATGTGCATGAAATCCTGCAAGACAGGTTAGTCTTATCAAAAAACAGGGTGTACCCCAAGGAATTACTCATACTCAGTGAGAGTAACTGGTCTTAGACATTGTTTTCTCCATTTTATTGCAGAATATCCTAACACGCTTATTGCTCCTGCACTGCTAATGGTTTATAAAACAAAGACCATTTTCCCTCTGAACAATGACACTTTTGCATAAAATCAGTAGTTCTAGCTCAAGACATCATTCAGAAATATGTATCTTGAATATTCAGAACAAGAGTTTAATTCGATGTTAGAAAAACAGCTATTCCCTTTTTGCTTTTCCTCACATTGAATACATTAGAAATGTAGGAAATTGAATGTCTGATTAAATTGTTCATAGGCAGCTCAAACTATACAATTTGATAAGTCAGCTATCAGCTATAGCAAGACTTTTGCATCATGGTGTGGGGCAAAAGATCTCTCAGAAATATCATATATCATATCACGTCAGACACATAAAGGTTGACAGAAACTGAATGATGCACAGCAGCCGTCGAGCAAATGCATAACCCTGCTAGTGCCATCAAGCAGCCCCAAATGGTAAATAATTTTCAGCACATCTCTTCTAACTGCCCTTGAGTTTGTCTACAATTTAGGATTCAGGCATAATCTTCATAAAACAAAATGTATTCTGTGACTTTGGATAACCTTTTTTGGGTGTTTGTCTTTTTATAGATGTTTAAGAAGGATGTGGAAATGATTGAGCGTGTCCAAAGGAGGGCAACGAGGCTGGTGAGGGGCTTGGAGCACAAGCCCTATGAGGAGAGATTGAGAGAACTGGAGTTGTTTAGCCTGGAGAAAAGGAGACTCAGAGGTGACCTTATCACTCTCTACAACTTCTTGAAAGGAGGTTGTAGACAGGTGGGGGTTGGTCTCTTTCACCAGGCAGCAACAGACAGAACGAGAGGACACAGTCTCAAACTGCGCCAAGGAAGGTCCAGGTTGGATATTAGGAAGAAGTTTTTCACAGAAAGAATAATAAAATATTGGAACAGTCTGCCCAGAGAGGTGGTGGAGTCACCATCCCTGGGTGTGTTTAAAAAGAGACTGGATATAGAACTTGACGACATTGTTTAGTGGAGGTATAGGGCATAGGTTGGACTTGATGATGTTAGAGGTTCCTTCCAACCTAGTGATTCTGTGATTCTGTAAAGTGACTACATGTGCCTAGGACAATGTCAGTAGTAGGATCATAGCCCACGGATACAGGCAAATGGAGAGAGATGAGTAAATGATCTTAAATTTTTAGTAACTTTTCCATGGCTACAGGGTAACCTCCTGAACTCCCTGACACTCGTCTAGGAACTGATCCTGAACCACACAATGAAATCTGGTGATTATGTCTCCTGTGCACTGAGCAACACAGCACTCTTTTGTCATCATTTGGCACACAGGATGCTATTACAGATACCTGAAATGTTCCTACTTAGAATGAACAGTCTCATCCTTTGACCTCTTTATTCAGTGTTTTCTGTGTGCTGGTTAGGTACCTTCTCCCTCTACTTGGACACAACTGCAATGCATGGCAATTACAAGGAGAAATATAAAGCCAAACTTTCCAGATGTCATTATTTTATTGTCCAAAAGCATCACCTCATTTGGTGTGCTTAAGTAAACTTGAAGGGCTCAGACAGGGATCCATCTTCTTCTCCAAATATGCATAACCTTGAAACCATAGTACATGTACTACAGAATTACTTTTAATTGCCTGTGTTGTCAAACCAGGAGTAGATCCTGTAACAACCCACAAAAAACCCCAGCAAAATACAAGACACAGCACAAATGCCTGTACCAGAGAGAACACACTGAGAGCAGCCTATGGCAGTCAGGGTAGCTTAAGAAAGGAAGTAATGGTAGTCTTCCTCTCATTGCTCAGAAGGGAGTACAAAGCAGCTGTGGAGTTTCCCTTCCTGCATTTCCATATTTTGGACTCTTTAATCTCAATCTGACACTGAAAGTTTCCCTACACTTTCTCTGTGCAGAAGTTGATCTCCCTTACAGTCAATAGAAGCCACATTCCATTTAAAGCCACTAGAGAATTAATTGCTCCTAATAAAAGTTACAGCATCTAAAAGAAGATTTATAACAAATTACTCTGAAATGTGGAAGCACATTCACAAGATTCTAGATATTAAGAATCACAAAAACAATTCCTGTTGACTTGTTTTTTTAAATCAACACTTACCAAAAGCTATTTTTTTTCCCCTTTGCAATACATACATGGGAATCTGAATTCTAAATAACTGTCTCCTAACTCAGATAGACCAGTATTTGGGGACCAGGCATTACACATTGAATCATAGAATAGTTAGGGTTGGAAAGGACCTTAAGATCATCTATTTCCAATCCCCCTGCCATGGGCAGGGATGCCTTACATTAGACCATGTCACCCAAGGCTCTGTTCAACCCAGTCTTGAACACTGCCAGGAATGGAGCATTTACCACTTCTTTGGGCAAGCTGTTCCAGTGCCTCACCACCCTCATAGTAAAGATCTTCTTCCTTATATATAAGCTTAACTTCTCCTGTTTAATTTTGAACTCATTACCCCTTGTCCTATCATAGATAAATTCTCAGTGACAAAAAATTCCAGCTAACACCTGATCTGGAAGCATCTGAGAACATCACTGAGTTTTAGGGCGAGCAACATCCTAAATCTCAGATCTCTAAAGTGAAAGTAACTTCTGAAAATTTTCCTCAAATTATCTCAGTATTTCTACCTAAGTGAATGCAGGACAGCCAAGGCAGATGAACTTTGAGTACTTCCCTTAACGAATTATACAATTTGTTAGGAGTAATGGTAGGGGAAAAAAAATCATTCATCAAAGCTGCTCTGCAGCATTGGAAAGAGTTTAACTACACTTTAAGGAAAACAGAATTAAGAAGTCTGCACTTCTGCTAAGGGAGTTGGGGGTGGTGTTCTGCACAGCTGTTTTTATTGCTATAGATAATGGCTTTTATCCGAAGTAGAATGTCAAAACTGAGTGAGCAATAATTACGTTTGCAGGGCTGACAGCAGTTCATCTTTTCTGACACACTTCACTGCTGGTTTCATCTGATCAATTGTATGCATGTTCCAGAAATTACCTGCAGTACATACTCCATGTCTCTTTCCAACAGAACTGGCAATCGTTATGATTTGTGTACAGGTGACCCTTCCACAGTGCATTCTACAGTGTTATCACAATAGACTGCACAAGAGAAACAGAGAAGCTTTTTGTTTTTATTCCTATTCAAGTGTGCAGTCCTCTGAATTTTCAAGCTGTGGTCATAGGTGGAAGAAAGAAGCAGGAGTTTGCAAATTATTTCCCCCTTTTGTAGTGCAGTGGAAAAAGAAAGCAATATCAAAATGTAATGGTCTTAAATTACTCTCAGACTCTTTATCAAGAAATAAAGGCAGCCTTATGAAAGTCCTTCTAGTTGGGGTGAGAATTAAGACTAATACCTATTAAAAAGTAAATTTGTTTAATAGGAACAGTACTGAAAATAGTGGTAAAGAAAAATATGGTGTTTAGTGTCCTTTTCCAAACAGCCCTTGTCCTTCAAAGCCTGGTTCTACTCGGAAACTCTGCTGGTCAGCTGTTTGTGTTAATCAGTGGTATCTGTTGTCTAGCAAACCTCTCCCACAGCTGTTCTTTTTTTAAAGTATTCATTCCCAAATCCAAAACAGTGCTGGATATACATATACAATACACTTTATTATTGGCATTTTAGACTAAAGGCCAGCAGCAAGGCTCAATCTTTTCCACAGCTGCACCTGTAAAGGTGCTGTTGTTTTACCCTGGTGTCATTAGAGATGGAGCTTACCATTGAATCTACAACTGATTGAAGCAGGAGACAACAAGAATGGTCTTATAGTTCCCAGATCAGGCTATAAGCTTGCTAGCCCAGAAATAGACAAGGAAAACACCTCCCTTCTCCAAATTTCCCATTCTGGATGTCCTGCTTCCATTTTAAACTGATTTTGGAAAGTGACCTGAAAACCCCAATGAAAGCAATTTGATATTCCTTGTGTTTATTTTTCACTCGGTTTCTCCTGTGATGATCCCCTGAAAACCAAATTCCCAGCAATTCCCTTTTTAGAGTACTCTCCTAGAAAATATTAAAACCAAAAAATGAACAAAACCGCCAAGCACCTACTTCCTCAGACGTCCCTGATGCTAACACTGGCTGTAAACATAGCAGATCACAGCACCTTGAGGCCTCCTTTTACTTTGGAGAAACCTTGAGTAGCATAAAGGTAGTGGATGGTAGTCGGACTTCAGTGAACAGAGAATTTCAGGCACCCTTAACCACACAGAAAAACAGTGCTGATATGACCTTGCGAGACTGTAGGAAATGGAAAGCATTTGAACCAACAAAGAAAACTTTAGGGTAGTTGGAGAAGGGGTAAGAGGGACCAAGAGCCTTTGTTCTCCAGAGCTGAGCCAAACATAGCTTAGGTACACTTAGTGGAACACATGAATCACTCATGTTCAAAGGGAATTTTATTGCTAACTATCTAATGTGAATCAATTTCCTCTTTAAAGACTTCAAGAAAACTCTTTATCTCAAGATTTTTAACTCTTAAGTAGGAACTATCCTGGAGAGAAAATAGAGAAAGGGCATGGAAGCAAATGGAAATGTACCAGACAAAAGCTGTGAGGTTACAGCATTCCAGACCAGCTATCTCAGAGAGTTAGGCAAGGATAAACGTTTTCCTTTGTGAAACCTGTGGGTGTTTTTTTGCTATTAGTCACAGTGAATGCTTCAGTGTGGTGAGTTGGAAGAAGTCAGACAGACACCAAAAATACAGAGAGTGCTGTGGGAAAAAGTTGATTCAGTCTTTTAGCTGGCAAAATACGTCAGACAAATAATGATGTCCCTTTGCTAGCAGAGGAGACATATGGTACAGGATTCATTCTGCATTGGCAGTGGTGTGACCTAGGACTAGTTCTTTTGAAGGCAGTGACTTATTCTGGTATAAAACAAGGATGGGATTAACATCAAACACTCATATTTGCTGTGGGTTAAGTTCCCTTTGCCTGACAATATAAACCATGCTTTTGTTCTCACTGCTTGTGTAAGCATAAGAAACAGAAACTGGACTCTTTGTGGAATATTAAATAAATGATGCAAGACAAAACAACCACTGTCTCTGATGTTGAATGATGAATCCTGCTGATACCAGAGAGACCTGCTGCAGACTATTAAATCTTGATGGACATAAACAAGAGAAGGCCTTCAAACAGTCTACATCAGGATAGCTGTGTGAAAGTTCATACAGGGTTTGATCCAATGCGCAGCCACAAATGCCATCCACATTTTGCAGTTCAGGTTGTTTAAAGACACCTGCTCAGTGACACAAAAAACATCCCAGAATTTAGGTCAAGAATTAGCCGTCAAAGTGGATTTCTAACTGGAATTTCAGGCAATGAAGAGAACATAATTTCTGATCCTTACAAAAGAAAACCAAAGACAATCAATTTTATAAACTAATCTTCCCAATTGGCTGATGTTTTCTAGAAGCCATACAGTGCTAATAGTTAAATCTATGAAAGGGCTCAAGGAGAAAGGACACACATAATGACAGGGTGACATACATTCTAGTGTTTAATGCTTGATCTGAAGCCTGTTGTTTGATGTAGATAGGCCTTCTGGCTCTGATAGCTTTTTAAGCAGTTTCCTCTAACAATGTTGGTTTGTTAGTTATCAGAACACAAGTGAAATGAAGCATTTCAGATATCCTAGGGAATCAGTTATGTGTACTTCTTGATAACAATGTGATTTTTTTTTCTTGGATGGATGAAATCAGTTCTTAGTGCATAAGTTTTGCCATCCAGAGAGTCAACATTGGCCAGATACACCCCTTCCAAGGTACATGCAAATGTTTCAAATTGCAAAATATAAGGATTTCTGTTCTTAAAGGAAAGTAAAGCCCCAAACAGGCCCTACTGTTCAAGTATTTTTTCTTTCTGTTTATATAGTGCAGTGCTGAAAGCAATTAAAACCATGTCATACAGACAGCACTAAAAACATATCAGTTGTCAGTATTAAGCTGACATCTGATGGTCGACACTGTCCAGGACGTGCATGTGCAAACTATATTAAAATCTGGGTAAAACCAAGAACAAGCATAAATGACTTCTTCATGTTGCCGTCCTCATGAACATCCACATCCGTGTGTTAAGGTCAGCTTGATTAATCATGATGTAAGCTTAAATGTAACATGCATGAAATAAACACATAATGTAGTTGTATTGTAAATTTGATCTTCTTTCTTGCCTTCTGACATTTTTTTTTGGTATTATTTCCACAAAGGTTTTCAAAAAAATGAGAAAAATTCTAAGTCATGGCAATAATTTCTTTCTTTAATGAGAAAATTATTAATATAAAAAGTAGAACCAGTCAGACTAAATACCTCACAAGATAATACTAAAAAGCATTTGGGAACAATATCTGAAGATAGACAAGCCAAACCTGGAGAACTAGAAAAGTGTTATGAAGGGCTACTTTAAAGTGTTTCTTTAATGAAAACCAATGAGTATGTGTGTCTGTGTCTGTGCGTTTTAAAATCTTTAGTTCTTGTCAGATTATATAAAAACCCCTCAATCCTCATATTTTCTTATCTTTTTCTAGTTAGTAGTGAAGAGGTTCAACTTCTGCATTGCTGGGTAGCTTAGCCCTGTAGGTGTGCAAATGCCTTTCTTAGATTGGAACAATTCTGGTCACACTCAGGAGTGAAAATGTGGCTACCTAGAGATATAGATTCAGAATATACCAAGAGAATGTGGGCATCATATGATAGCTCTCTGCTTCCAGTTTCCACTGAATTTAACTGGAAACTGAGATGTAAGAGTCATGGCCACCCATAGTTACAAAATCCTTCATTTGGGAGATGAGGGCTCCTGCTGACATCAGTACTGAATAAAAAGTCTTTGCTGGATCACAAGGGCAGGTATTGCTGATCTTCAGGACTTCCAGTTATGAGAGGTGGCCACTCCACTCCAGGACTTGCAGTAACAGCAGCAGCACAGCTGGATTTGGATGAGATCACCCAGGAACTCATGGAAAAAATGCATCCTAATCTATAAAATGTCAATAATGTGCACCTTCAAAATGACTGTAACAATAAAAAGACCAAGGATGACCTACCTCTACCACCTTACTTTCACTTAGAAGAACAAGAGCACTTGTATTTCACATGTGTGATCTATACCATCCTTTACTCTGAACAGAAAACCCAGCATGAATCTTCAAAGTATCCATCTTTCAAAGAGATTCCTGTATCTGGCAGGATTAGAAATGGTTGTCTAAAAATCTTTCATTAAAAGTGTCTGTATAGTTGCTCTGAACTGCTGATACTGATTTTATCATCTGGAAATAAAGGGATTTTGCTGAAAGACTGAATTGCCCTTCACAACATGAAAAAAACATGATTAAAATATCCCGGCAAGGTTAGATTTTATTGCTCATTGCTCTTGAAGAGAACATTAGCCACCATGTTCCCTGAATTTCAACTGTGTTCTGCTAAGGTCTTTTTCTTTATTGGAGAAGGAATGCCTGTTCATAAATAAAAGCCCAATTCCCTGCTTTCCAGCTGAGTGGGATGCTCAGCCCTAGGAAAGGTGCTATGCTACTCCAGTAACAGAAAGTAGCCTCAGGTCTAATGGACTGATTGTGGATGTTGCACATGGGGAAACTTTGCAAGAGACAAACTATCTCATGAGGTTTCCCAGAGTGTAGGATGGGTACAGACACAAAAGAAAACCAAGACTCTTCCACCTCTTAACAATGTTCCAGCTATGCAACAAGCGTGAACTAATCTCTGTATTCACTTATGGCACAACATGCCTATATTGTTTCCAATATTTTCATGTGTACCATGTTATCTGAGGATAGTTCTAAAGCTGGCTGTACTCCTAAAGATTTCAGAGACAATATCCATATCTTCTAACGTACACAGATATTTACATTCTTTGCTTAGAGCAGGAACAACCAGGAAAATCCTTTGTGATAAGTGGCATATGCATCACAAATGTATATAATGAACAGAATCTACTGATGGTCCTCTGAATATATTTATACATATATTTAAGTATATATATAAAAATAAAAAAAAAAATCAGACCATCTTAATGACACAATGACAGGCTGAGACAGTTGGGACTGTTCAGCCTGGAGAAGGCTGCATGGAGACCTCAGAGCAGCCTTCCAGTATCTGAAGGGGGCCTACAGGGATGCTGTGGAGGGAATATTCATTAGGGACTGCAGTGACAGGACAAGGGGTAACGGGTTCAAACTTAAACAGGAGAGGTTTAGATTGGATCTAAGGAAGAAATTCTTTCCTGTTAGGGTGGTGAGGCACTGGAATGTGTTGCCCAAGGAAGTTGTGAGTGCTCCATCCCTGGCAGTGTTCAAGGTCAGGTTGGATGCAACCTTGGGTGGCATGGTTTAGTGTGAGGTGTCCCTGCTTATGGCAGGGGGGTTGGAACTGGATGATGTTAAGGTCCTTTCTAACCCTAACTATTTTATGATTCTATGATTCTACAAAAGGAGGAAGATTGAAGGCCAAATAAAATGAGCTGATGATGACCTGAAAAAGATTTTTCTTTGGGTAAAAATGACCCTTCCTTCTTCAGCAGATTCACTCCTTGCTGTTTCTTAGCCTTCAGCAGGACTTTATTGATAATACAGTCCTTTTACCAGTTGTTAGCATCTTGGAAGAGGCAATTAGATTCTGCTATTTTTTTGTACCATCAGTAATATTTCTGTTTAATAGTTCATCTAACATGCCATTAGTGAACCACAGATATAAATCCTTGATACTGTAGTATTTCAGGCTACATAAATAAAGCTAGTTCAGACCGATCCATCAACCACAGTGTAGCAATCATTAGAAATGCAAAATGGTTTACTCCTTTAGAAACTAGCAGTGAGAATACTTTGCAGCGTAGCCAGAATTAGGAGCAAGTATCATTTAATTATAGAAGGTAGGGCACAAGATGACCTTGACAGGTTACTCAGCCCAAGGTCCAGGTCCTTAATCATACCTCAGGGTAAAGTCTTCCAAGAAAACTGAGGTCATTAAATTATTATTAGGTTATTATTACAAGGTTTCTCCTACTATTTAATGTATACATTCCTTACAATAACTTAAGACCATCATCTTTTGATAGCAATAGATGAAACAAAGAACAATTCCTCTCTGTAGCAATCACCATAGATATTTGAATGCTGTCACAGTCTCCCTTCATCTTCCTTTTCTCTAGAGCAATCCTCCATCCTAGAGACACAAGGAAATGAGCAGGATCTACTGCAGCTGAAAACATTAAGTTTAAAGACCATCATTATTAACCAGATTTCCCTTTCCCCCTCCCAGCCCTCCCGAATGTTCTCATCTCCAGGCAGAAGAGTCCCAGCAGTCTCCTTTCCTTATTTATCAGATGGTCCTTTATAGCCCTTCTCTGAAATCACATATCCACATCTCTCCTGTACTGGATAGTCCAGCACTGGCCACAGCACTGCAGATGTGTTTCACTAAGACCAAGTGGAGGGGTAGGATCACCTTCCTCAGCTTGCTAAGAATGTTAAGCCCAGGAGGCTATTGGTATTTGCATTGTTGGTTCATGGTCAATTTGGTGCCTACCAGGGCCCTCAGGGCCACGAGATACTCTTGTAGCCATTTAAGTAATTTAAGCATTCCCTAAGCTTGTGGAGTGTTGAAAATTTCACTTGGTACCCCCCTGTACTTTTAAGTCTCTAAAGCACCCTGAAAAGCAGCCTCTAGGCCAGATGACTATCCTGGGAATAACTGCTATGACCACCACCTATTCTTCCATGATTTGTAGATCACAGGCTTCATACAAAGTCTGTGAGAATTTGGATTTTTAATCTTTTCCTTATTTTCAGGATACTCTAAAATTTCCTTTTTTTTGTCTGATATTCTTTGAATTGTCACTATATGGTAAAGACCACTAAGCTCTGAGTAGGCACATTGCAGGTTCTCTGAAGATCTCCAGCTGTTGAACCCATACTGCTATTAGCCAGAAGATGGCAGTTTGATTTCCAGATTATAGTTTAAATTTCTAATGATAGTAATTAAAAAAATGTCTCTTAATTAATGGTGTGTGTATTTTCCATTTTGAAATTGCACCTATAAACTCTCTTTAGAGATACACAAACTTTAGGAACATAGTAAATATTATTTTGACTTGCAAATGTAATTACTGAACCTGAAAGCGTAAGAGTAAGGCATGAAATTACACAGCATTGCCTTTGCTGAGTGTTTCTATCTATATAATACAAATACATGCAAATCTATGATGTGTTTTGAACCTTTAGAAATTTAAATATGGGATATTATTCAATTTTATTTGATATACTGGTTGATTTTGCATTTTAAAAAAACAACTGTATCAAGTTTAATTATAGAAGTCTTGTGTTGCAGAAGAAAGCCAGAAGTGATCTCAAATATTCTTCCTTTTTGTGCATCATAAAAAGAGTTCTTCAGTAAATGACATGTGGATAGCCCATTTATAAATTCAACGAGGAAGTTAGTATGTTCTGGTGCCATGGAAAACGATCTGGCCAGCAAATTTTTGTCAGCTGCTTGAAGAGGAGAGAACAGCTACCTTAACATTCTCCGTGCCAAGTTTCAAGGCCTCAGGCCATCAAACAAACTTATACGCTTCTTTATGCATTTGAGTGCTTTCCTTGACTTTTAAATAATTGACATAATGTTACAATGCAGCCTTTTTACAATCCTCCAAAGTCACATTACCTCTGAGAATCCTCTCTTTAAAGCTTGTCAATTGTTTTTATTGTTGATGGGATTTGGAATAAGTGAATGCTGACATTAGATATTTTGCTATGGAAGAATAGCAAAGAAGAGCGGTTGCCATCACGACAATGTGCAAAACTACCCCTTAAGAATAAGTAGACACAAGTACATTTTTACAGGAAAGAAAGTGATAAGTCATTGAAAATTCTTTTCTGAGCATGAAGAGCTATTAAGAAGATTACTGAAGGCCCTATCATTCTGTACCATCACATAGAAAATGCAACATTTCATGTGTTCTTCTGCCATTTCTTATGGCCATTCAGGTGGTTATTGAAACATAGCACACAAAAGCAATTACATTAGCAGAAATAAAATACATGCAATAAATTCTTTTTCTCTTCCCACTGTTGTCAACAAGCTGCTATTACTCTCAGGATTGGGAAGGACATACAAACTACCGTAGCATCAGAGTGGCATTTAGCTACACTCTAGAAATGATAAAAAAAGATATTTACAGTAACATCCTTGGGAAGATTCATATGACTTAAGTTCTGCCTGGGTCTTAAAGAACAATTTTTACTGGCTACTCTCAAAGACCTTCAGGTCTTGGAGGAATCAGCTACAGATCTTTGCATCCATTTTAGGATATACTGCTTCCTTAATATTTCAAGTACAGGCTACTATATAGAATCATAGAATTATTTAGGTTGGAAAAGACCTTTAAGATAATCAAGTGCAATCATTAACCTAACACTGGAAAGTCCACCACTAAATGATGTCCCTAAGCACCACATCTACTCATCTTTTAAATACCTCCAAGGATGGTGACTCAACCACTTCCCTGGGTGACCCATTCCAACACTTGACAACCTTTTTGTGGAAGGAAGTTTTCCTAATACCCAGTCTAAACCTCCCCTGGTTCAACTTGATGACATTTCCTCTCATCCTATCACTTGTTACCTGAGAAAAGAGACCACCTCCCACTTCACTACAATTTCCTCTCAGGTAGTTGTAGAGAATGATAAGTTCCCCCTGAGCCTTCTCTTCTCCAGTTCCTTCAGCTGTTCACCATCACACTTGTGCTTCAGACCCCACACCAGTTCCGTTACCCTTCTCTGGAGCCACTTTAACACCTCAATATCTTTCTTATAGTGAAGGTCCCAGATCTGAACACAGGATTTGAGGTGTGTCCTCACCAGTGCCCAGTATATGGGGATGATCACATCCCTGGCCCTGCTGCCACACTATTGCTGATACAGGCCAGGATGTCATTGGCCTTCTTGGTCACCTGGGCATAAGCTGGCAACCAGCCTTTGACCAACGTTCCCAGGTCCTTTTCCATCGAGCAGCTTTCCAGCCGCTCTTCCCCAGACCTGCAGCATTGTGTGAGGTTGTTGTGGTTCAAGTGCAGGACCCAGCACTTTGTCTTGTTGAACCTCATGCAATTGGCCTTGGGTCATCAATCCAGCCTCTCCAGATCACTCTGCAGAGCCTCATTATACTCTAGCATATCAACACACCCAAAAACTTGGTGTCATGTGCAAATTTACTGAGAGTGCACTCAATCCCCTCATCTTGGTCACTGACAAAGATATTAAACAGAACTAGCCACAGTGCACTTAGCATCTTCATCAGGTATAAAAGTGTACACCATCCCCTCAGCTTCTTTACAATTCAGAGGAGGTCAGGCAGGAGGGGAGGTTGCAACCCTGCAGCACCAAGGAATGTCTTTGGAATGAATCATCTATGCTGCTAAATCTCCAGAACTGTCACAGCACTGTTCTGGCCTTGGTCACACAATCCTCCCTCCACAATTCCTACATGTATTTCAGCAGTCATAACAGACCTGCTTTTTACACCTGGCAGGTTGGCACCCTGTTTGGGATTAATACAGTTACAGCCTTTGGGGAGAGGGATTGACTGAATCTTGAAATGTGTCCTAATTTTTCTTAACTCTTTGAGCTGCACAGAGCTCAACTTGAGACCTACAGTCTTCAAACAAATTCACTCAGTGCCAGAAAGGAGGACATTTCTTCTTACTCACAGGTTTATAGTATTCACATATGGATCAGGGCTTAATTTCCCTCAGTTCTAGGTGTGGCAGTTTGAATCAATGTATCCCAATCCTAGGAAATAGGTTTATTAAGTCAACAAATAAATTAAAGTGGAAAATTTCTCCATTCTTCTCACTAAAACTGGCCTACTGCATGGATATGAAAGCAAGAAGTATGTGGTCACAAGAAAGCTAGCTAAGGAGGTGTCTGCCTCTTTAGCCCAGTGCTGCAAGCATAACCTTGTATAAACTATGTGGCATCTACTTCAAAGTCCCCTCAGCACAGATGGACTAATGTAAAGGAATCAGACTAAGTAGACTGGAGTAGACTACACTATTTCAGTTGAAATGGACCTAACATGATCATCTGGTGCAACTGGCTGACTGCTTCAGGGCTGACCAAAAATAAAAGCATGTTATTAAGGGCATTGTCCAAATACCTCTTAAACACTGACAGGCTTGGGGCATCAATCACCTCTCTATGAAGCCTGTTCCAGTGTTTGACCACCCTCTTGACAAAGAAAAGCTTCCTAATGTCCAGTTTAAACCTCCCCTGATGCAGCTTTGAACCATTCCCATGCATCCTGTCACCAGATACCAAGGAGAAGAGATCAGCACCTCCTTCTCCACTTGCCCTTCTCAGGAAACTGCATAGAGCAATGAGGTTGCCCCTCAGCCTCCTTTCCTCCAAACTAGATAAAACCAGAGTCCTTAGTTCTTTCCTTTAGGACATGTCTTCCAGCCCTCAAGAGGATTATGTGGAACCAGGCCTTTCAAGAAAGAATAAAGTTATATGCAAAAATTTTTTTAACAAAAAATGTGTTTCTGTCCAAAGTCAATGAAGTATTCCTTTCTTGATGCATCGCCAAAGATGATGGGCATGTTTTGCACAAAAACCTCAAAGCAATTCAACGTATTAGTCACAAATTACAGCAACTGAGAAAGGCAAATTTTCAAATCAAATAAAGCCCAGAAACCTAAAGTGATGTGTGTGGGTCAGCACAGGCCAGTCATAAATTCAGTGATGAAATGGAAAACCGTGGTGAATATTGCTCCTTCCTCTGAAAGAATATACATACCCAGCACACCAAATTAGATGCATACTGAACATGTGTGGGATGATTTCTATGTCAATTATAACCGTGTCTAGTATGTTTATGAAGATTACTAAGTCTAATAAGCACTAGAGGTTCTTTTTCATGTGATAGAGAATCATAGGATAAAAGAATGTGTATACCCAGATCTTGTACAGTTATTTGTATAACTGCTATGAGATCTAAGTAATTTTGTTACCTATGAGATCTAAGTAATTTTGTTACCTAAGACCCTTACTCCAGAGTTATAAAACACCTGGTACACAGTAAAATACCATATAATTCTTCTGTGCTGATTCATTGTCTTAGTTATTATCATTTTGTATTTGCATTGTGATGATACCTCTGGTTCGATGGATGAGGCTCCTGTTGTGGTAGACCTAAAGCAAGCAGCACAGAATAGCTAGCTCTATCCCTGAGTAGCTCCCAGGTAAACGAAGCAGGAGAGTTTGAACAAGAGAAATAATAAAATGTCCCTCCAAAGAAACAAACTGCTTTTACTAATTAGGATTCTACCACTGTTGAATGTTTCCATTGATTTCACTAAAGTGAGATCTCTGCATTTTATTTTTAAGGGACTGTGCTGTTAAAACAAAAAGAAACAAAGATACAGAAAAATCCAAAAGATAAAGCAATGATTAAATCATAATTATATAAGAAAAATGAAGTAAAAGAATTAAATCATCAAACTAATTCAAACAGTATTTCATTTATACCTGGTGTTACTGTTCTCTAGATTAAAAATGAGAGCAACATTGGAGTGATAACACTGACAGACTATTTGGGAGAAGGACAGTTATTTGTTGGAGTTTTGGAAAAAATATTGCTTGGGTTAGTTTGCTTTCTTTTCACACTAATACGCTTCTGCTGTTTTTCAGACTGCAGCAATGGTTAGTTAATGAACCCAGTAGCCTTCCTCTCTCCTCTAGGGCTAACTGCGTGAAACCTTGCAGCAGAAGAAGCTGGCAAAAGAAATAGCAGCACTTCTTAAAATAGTTGCTAATAAACAAAACCCACACAATGAAATACTGCTCTGTCAGCCAGTGGCTGCCTGGCTTTGCAGTTCACCCTGTGCACATTTGTGGTATTGTTTGCTCTAGATTAGGCAGTACCACACATATCTATGTCCACAGACCTGGGTGTTCAGAAAGATAACACTGACAGAGCTCACTCCAAGATGTTCCTGGAGGAGCGTGATGCCCATGTTTGTGTTCTCTTTCAGAAGAACTGTGGATGCAGAGCAGTGATTTCCCTAGAGAGGGTCCTGAGAAGTTATCTTCTTGGTTCACTGAAAAATCCTAATGTCTGATGGATTCTTTCTCTTACACTCTGTGGGCTTTACATCAGTTCCCTAAATCATGCTGTTGGGAGTCTCTGATTCAGTCAGGCCTTAGTAACATCCTTTAGTAAGGTAATTAGTTCCAAGTAATGTGAAGTACTCAGTACTTTTGTGCCTGATCCCTTTTTGACCAACCAGGTGTCTTTTACCCCTGGTGTGAATGAGTGAGGCTGATACCAAAATGCCAAAGATTCATTGCACCATTAACTCAGAGATTTGCATTCATCTCCATCCTTGGGCTAGACTGCAACTCTACAGTCCCTTCTGCATTGGGGATGGGTACAAGCTGCACTGCACCAAAACCAGAGCAAGTGAAACAGACTCCGCCTCTGAAGGAAGGGCTAGGAGGAAAAAAAAAGGCCAAAGGTTCCAAAATCACAAAGCCAAGGTCCTTGTGCACCTCATTGGCAGACGCATGACTCCTGAAGTTTAAGCTAGAAGCCTGCATTGAATGTCACCATGCTTTTAGGGATCCTTCCATAACATGCAAATGGAATCTAATGTTTCAGATTGAACATAAAATAGTGTGGTGAATGAAAGGAGAGCTACCTTGGAGGGAACTATAACATACAGGGAGTATGTCTTAAACCTCATTTCCCCCAGGATTTAGAGATTCACTGTGAAGTTTTTCCCCTATATTTGGGCTTCTCAGCCCCAAGCTCCCCTTTAGCCTCACCCCGTGGACACTGCCTGTATCTTTCTTTTCAAAAGCTGAACAGGGACTCCCATTGTCTTTTAACATAGCCATATATCTTCTGTACAGCAGTTCAATGACTGGAAGCTCACCCCTCATCCAATATCTCCTGCCTCACTAGGAGCTGCCCTCCCTGTAGGCTGTATTTGCTTTTGAGGAAATGGATAGGCAGCAGATAAGGAGGGAGAAAAATTCTCTGGGGAAGCTGAAACACTCTGAAAAGGGTTTAAGACTTCGCTCATCGGAGACTGGGGAGCAGACTATACAGTCTGCTGGTTGGGACATGTGCTTGAGGGAATGATTTAATAACATTATATTAAACACTAAAATGTTCAGCAAGGACATCATCAGAGATTAATTCCTTAATCAGTTGGTTACAGACTCAGAATTATTTTTTTTTTTTTTTTTTTTTTTTTGACCTGCTGGATCTTAGCCTCTTATCTTTCCAGAAAAAAACAGTTATGCTAGGAATGGGGAAGGTTTGCTTTGGAAACTTTCTGGTCAGGTAGAGAGGGAAATTTCAGTCCTCTCTGGGGGGGAAAATGTTTAAATCCTTGGTCTGCCATATCCTAGGAACATCATCACCACATTTGTTGCACAGAGGAAGAGCACAATCCCCTTCACATCTAGCTTTGACAGCAGGCAAGCACTATGTGAGTAGTATAACCGCTAAAGGTTTTCCCATTGGAACAGTGGATTCTAGCTGGGCTGCATGGAAACTAACACTGAGTCATTAAGGTACTTCACAGGACAGCTAGAAACAGAAGGGGAATTTAGTGCAAGAAGACTGCCTCAAATGTGATGTTAACAAGGTGCTTGCTGGGATGCGATACTAGGGAACTGAGTAAGGCTTTTGAGGTTTGGAGTCTCCATCAGCCTAAGCATCATTTAAAAGCTTGATTCTTTTATGCTTGCTAAATTTCACCTTTTACACTCTAGTTCTCCTGGTGCTTAGCCAGATACAACGGAAATAAGGAAAATGGAGGAAGGAGTCCTTCCACTCCCCACCTTCTCTGCCCTCTGGAAAGAGAAGAATCCACTAAACTGTTCAAGCTTTGCATTTTATTTCCCTGTTCAGATCACATCATTGACAGGTTGAGAAGTGCAATAAGAGGATGGACTAGAGATATTTATCCCCTTCAGTCTTCTATACAGGCTAACAAGGATCATTCCAGAATGATCTGCTGTTAACTGTCAGCTGTGTGCAGCTCCCATGTGTGATTATTTTGCATTAGATGCTGCTGTTTTATGGTGTTTGCCTCTTTCTAAGCCATGAGAAACAGCAAACAAGCAATAAACAAAACCTTAAAAACAACCCAGAAGTGTTCTGACAGCAAAAATATGTCATATCTGATCTAGCAAAGTAACTTTCACTGTGCACTAACTGTTGTAGGCTGAAACTCACTGATAAAAGCAGGTTTCATTCATGTTTCTGCCTGAGTTCATCCATTTTGCAGGAACTCCCTGAAAGCAATTAATCACCAAATTGTAAATATAACTAATGCATTTGCCCTACTTAGCACAACAATGATGCAGCTGCTTCAGAGAAAAGTGTACCCAATTCTAATTTAATGCTGTGACCCACTGATACTGGTCAGGTGACATTACAGGATATAAAAGGAAAGTAGATCATAATCCAGGCTAAAATCACACAATCAGGTTAAAGTCACCCACTATGGCAGAAAAATTAACAGTAAATAATGCCGTAAAGCAGCTACAGGGGTATAGGTGGAGCATTTTGATTCTGATTCTCAAATGGTAGCCAACTTAGAAACACCCTTATACTTCTGAGATTTAATAGCTGCTCCAAAAGCATTTGGCAGATATTTTGAAGAGATGAGTGTGTTTTGTGCATATTCATATCCCAATATCAGTGATCAGATTTGGGGAAATATGTAACTGAAATATGAATGTAAAAGCTGTCAATTGCCATTGTATAATTATAGATTTATCTCTATGGGACTCCTTGTGATTTCATGAATTCTGCCTTTTCCTCTATTAATAACCATGACAGAGGGTTTGGGGAAAATAAAAAAAAACACAATCAAAAATCACTATTAATTCACAGAACTGCCTAGACCTGGAAAGACAGATTCTAACTGGGGAAAAAATAGTTTCCTTTGTATTCATATTTCCCACTTTGAGGTTATTTCTAAATGCATTTTTAAAGTTTTAGTTAATGTGTTTCATTTAGGACTTGATCCTTCAAGGCACCCTTTATGCAGGTGATTTACTCACAAAAGTAGGCTTACTGACTGCTGGAATTTACTCATGTGAGTGAAGAGTCACAGGCAGAGGGTTAAAAGCTAAAGCATGTTTATATCTTACATAATTCCAAGCCTGTCAAAATTCATATCTATATTATCATCTGCCTATGTTACATAACACTAAGGAGCTCTGAGTTGTTTGTTCTTCCCCATATGTCTGAAACACATATATAGGAAAAAAATAGTCTTTGAAATTTTGGATTCTATACATTATCACGGAGGAAAAATGTAAGAATAAATGAATAGAAATGAAATTTTCATTTTGGGGAATGTCAGAGGCATATGTCGCTCCTAGAACAGTATCTGACCAGGCATGCAAATCAATGCACTTGTTTACCAGTAAGATCATAGAATCATAGACTCATAAAAGGACAATGTAAAAGGACATTAAAGATCACCTAGTTTCAACCCCCTTGTATTGGGCATGGGCACCTTCCACTAGACCAGGCTGCTCCAAGCCCCATCCAACCTTGCCTTGAACACTGCCAAGAATGGGGCATCCATAGCTTCTCTAGGCAACTTTTGGCAGTGTCTCACTACTCTCACAGTAAAAAACTTTTTCCTATATGTAGTATAAATCTGCCCTCTTTCAGCTTATAGCCATTCCCCTTTGTCATGCTATTGTTTTTTGCTTCCTGACAGAAAATAGTCAAGTCAGTACTAGTGTTGCCTTTACCTAAATCGTGGCATCAGGTTATTTTTCATGGCTCTCCCCTGGCTGAGCAGCAGCACATTGCTCAGTTTCACACACTGGGGTCAGTTGGCTATAAGGGCGGTCATATCTCCCCATAAGCACTGAGCACTTGGCAGGATTGAAACTACTGAGTCTACATGCTTGGTTTGTTGGGTTTTTTTAATCTAATTTCTAGCCAGCCTTTTTTTCCTTCACCTTTACCAAGGATGCTGGTTTAAATTAATTTTGAGATGCAAAGAAAGAAAAATCCAATGACCTATTAGGTGCTACTGCAAGAAAAAGTGGTGAAGAGTGGACATTATTTGTATTCATGACGATGCATACTTTGTTAACTTCAACAAACAGCTGAATCAGGTGTTAGTACTGCCTGCTTGTGTTCAGCGTTACTAATGAGTTGAACTGCTTGTAAACATATTTACCAATGAAAATAAGATNCTTCACATCCACAGCACCAACTTTCTGTCCCATGACGATGCATACTTTGTTAACTTCAACAAACAGCTGAATCAGGTGTTAGTACTGCCTGCTTGTGTTCAGCGTTACTAATGAGTTGAACTGCTTGTAAACATATTTACCAATGAAAATAAGATTAATAAAGAGATTAAGGGAAAACACATCGCGGCACCTGATTTTCCTCTTGCATGAACTGTTACATCTTCATGAGGTTAGGTAGACTTATAGGTGATTTATACTCATGTGACTGAGAAAAGGATCAGAACCTTGTGTTTTTGGATGCTGTTGGGTATGGTAATAAACTGACTTCAGGGTAAATGATTCCTTCTGTTCAGAATTGGATTCAGAAGTTTCTCTGCAGGAAATCCTGGTCTCATAAAAAACAGTGGAAAAAGCACTATCTGTACCATGATCAGAGTTTTTCCCTCTGTTTTTTTGTTCATTGCATACTTTAATTCCTGGGTTTGGTTGAGCATAAGCAGCTGACTGCATCCTGAGGCATAGCAACATGGTGACGAGGTATTGGTACATAATCAAATAGTTCATTTTAGACTTGTAAGGCTTCTCTGAAGGGATAATGCAGTATTCTATCTGGGAAAACAAGCCCTGTGATAAAAGAGAGTGCTTTGCCTGTAAGATCAGGAAACCAGAGAACCATGGAATCATAGAATCACAAGTCATAAAACGGTTAGGGTTGGAAGTGACCTGAAAGACCATCTGTGTTGTCCCAAAGATTTCCTATATAACCCTGGTGACACAGTCATTTAAATTCTCTGTGTTCACCCGTAAAGTGATAGCTATAGACCCTTTATCAGCCGTGAAAGCCTTCATTCATTCACTAACACCTGAAAGCACTCTGTAAGTCTCTGCTGCAACACTGCGAGCAACAGGGCAGGACTGCTCCTGACCTGGGCGCAGGGTCCGGCTGCCCCAGAGCCGCAGGGCCGAGGACACGGTGCCTGTCGCTGGGTGGCGCATTGAGGTGCGCAGCACCGTGAGCGGGCGCGCAGGCGGGGTCCGCGGACAGGCGCGGAGGTGACGGGCAATTCCCGCCGGAGCCGCTGGAGGGAGCCCCCGCACCGAGCAGCGATTCAGCACCACGCTGCCGGACAGCGCCCTGGGGTCTCCCGCGGCTGAGAGCAGGTAACGCGTCCGCGACCGGCGGAGCTCCGTGAGCATCGACCGCAGAGGGAGCAAAGCACGGGGCTGGAGCCGATGGACTGATAAGGACGAGGGGATGTTAAGTGGCCTCTAGGAAGGCGGGTGCCTGTGTAAATCAACACCGATGTGCGGCGAACTGCGCATATCCCTCTAAGGAGATTTCTACGTGTAGTACATGAAGGCAGTCATCTGGCTGATAATCTTTCATTGTGCATCTCCCAAACGCAGTTCATTCACACAACTGGCAAGGTACAGGACTGCAAAGTGAAGATGTTAGTATCTCTCCTATGAAATGTCTTTCTTTGGGCTATCTGTGGGAAGTGCATGTGTGTGGACTTGCTAAACAGCTGATACCTGTGCATAATGAGGCAGAAGGGTATTACTCATAGCTGCAGGATAGGACATGGGAATAAATTAAGAAATCAGCATAAGTCACACGTCTTTCGACCAGCACTAACAGCACTAGCAATGCAAGGGAGCACAGCATGGCTTATGGCTGCCGCTCATTCATCAGCATGTTACCAAGAGCTGAGGAACAACTCTGCACAGTCTTCTTGTCTCACATTCACAGGGCTCAGCCAGGCACAAAACAGGGGGAACCTGGCCACTGGCAGTTGAGGTCAGGCAGCCAACAGCTAACAAGTGCACAGGGGAAGGACACAGACAGGGGTGGGCAGAGGTTTCAGGAGGTCCAGGGTCTGTGGAAGGTAGATTTGTCCCAAGAAACGTCACCATCAAAACTTCTACGTACAAGATCGGCCACTTCCCAGCTGTGCATCCCAGCATGCATATAAACAACATGCCACCAACAACACATTCCACTGCACCCTCCCTCCTTTGGGGATTATCTGCCAGCACCTCCACCCCCTTCTCCCCCATTCACAGGGGTAGCCAAATAGAGATGGTAACATCGGTAGTGCAGAGATGTGACTGTCTGGAAAGGGAGGGGGAGAGGGAGCAGCAAGAATCTCAAAGACTAAGTTGCCCTTGTTAGCCAGCGTTTTCTTGCCTTGCATGGATGTTGGGAGTTTGGTCCTGGTTTAATTCCTCAGACCCCCATCTTGCTTAGTGCCTCTCAGAAGTTCACACTGAACACCCCCCTCCCTTGCCCCTCCTCTCCCATGTAACCAGTACTCTCTCTTAGACAACACTTGCAAGGATGCAGCACGTTTGCCCCATGACCACCCATAGAAGAGGCTTCTTGGCACCCTCCAAAGACAGCCTGAGATCTCACACCAAACCTCCTAGAGGAGCTTTCCCAGATTTCACCCACGGAATTGCTTTGCTCTCCTTGCACAGGAGCTGCATGCTTTGCCCCTGTTTTCCCACTGCTGAGTTCAAGCTGCGCTGTGTGTACAGTCCTCCCAGCAGATACAGAGTTAAAAGTCACGAGCAAGTGAAACGAGAGATGAGCAGTGGGAGAGTTTGGCCAAGACAGAATCATTTCATACTGTGGACCACTACTGGGAGGGGAATTCTAAATGACCCATCCTCACTACTTGCCCCAGGAGCTCCACTCCCCAAAGCTACTTCAAGGGACAACAATGTAGTGAATGTACAAGCAGAGGGAAGAGAGTGGTTAGGAACTGTCACCACCTCCAGCCTGAGGTGAAACCTTGGGATAGGCAGTGGAAGACTGAGAAGGGGAAGAGGAGAAGGTTCCATTTTGCCTATGGTCTCCTCTCCAGGTAACAAACCTCTGAGCACCTGACTAAAAGGGAGAGGATCTCCTGGGACACCCTACACCTCCTGTCACTCAGAGTGATGGAGAAAGGATAGATCCCACCCGTTCCTCACCACGGTACCTGGTTGAGGGAAGTCACAGCCAACCTGGGGATAACCAGCTGCATGACGAGCTGCAGGACAGAGGTGACCAGCCCAGCCAGGATGGCCCACGTGAGTGGCAGCGGAAGCATGCTGTAGGTTGCAAAAAGCGTGAAGAGCACATAGCCAATGCCGTCCCCAAGGAGGCCACAGCCCAGGCCAGCCGCCAGGATCTGCGTGGCCATGGCCACCCAAGTGACCACACCGCTGTACTGCAGGTAAGTGTATGAGGTCGTGTCCTTCCTGACCACCACTAAGGCACAGATCACCACCTCGATGCCAGTGAAGAAGCCTAAGAGGATGCCCTTAATGGGGTCCATGGGAGCAGAGGCCAGAGTCAAGTGGAGGAACAGCAGGGTCAGCTTGGTCAGCACGTCCAGGATATTCATGACCACTTCAGATTTGCGCCGCTGGCCCAAGAAGTAGCGCTGGTAAAGGCGCTCCAAGTCCCGAGACTTGAAGGAATTGCGGAGAGTGGGGAAGATCACTCCGCGATAGGTATAGCCCCAGTTGAGAAAGAAGTCGGAGTTGCTTGGGGCACAGTCTAGGGGCAGAAAGCCCAGGTCCCCACTGCTGCTCGTGCGCTCAGGGAAGACTTTGGTACCTCCGTTGTTGTGGCGCTCGCTGCCCAAACTCCGTCCGGCCGACTGTCGCCGGAGGTGGTGGTGGTGGTGCGGCGGGTGAGGGTGGTGGTTGGGGCAGCAGGTCTCCTCGGAGCTGAAGCCCTTGCCCCCACCGCTGCTACTGCCGCCGCTGCTGCTGCTGTGTTCCTGGAAGAAGCGCTGCTCGGTGATGTGGCGCACGGCCGTCTGCCACAGCAGGCGCTGGGGTCTGCTGCTGCCGGGGGGAGTCCTGTTGATGGTATAAAGTTCATCGCTGTCGCTCAGGCACCGCACCTCCGAGAGCTCCATGGCGGTGACTGGCGGGGGGCAGAGCACAAGAGGGGGAGGGAAGGGGGCACCGTCTTTGGGGAGGGGAACAGGGGGAGGGATGGAGCCGCGGGAGAGGAGGGATGGGATGGCGAAGGGCGGGTGGCGGCGGCGAGGTGGCGGTGGGGGGATCACATTTATAGACAGGTCGTTGGGTCCGGTGTCTCGGCTGGCGGCGGGGTCGGTTTGCGGCTGGGGTCCGCGGGGCGGCTGCGNGGGGAGGGGAACAGGGGGAGGGATGGAGCCGCGGGAGAGGAGGGATGGGATGGCGAAGGGCGGGTGGCGGCGGCGAGGTGGCGGTGGGGGGATCACATTTATAGGCAGGTCGTTGGGTCCGGTGTCTCGGCTGGCGGCGGGGTCGGTTTGCGGCTGGGGTCCGGCTCAGCGCAGGCGGCCCTCGCCCCGTGCCCGCTCCCGCGGCACCCCGCGGAGCCGCATCCCGCGGAGCCCGGCTGCGGCGCAGCCCAAGCGCCCCGGCGGGCAGGGTGAGCAGGGAGGGAGCCGAGCCGCGGGTCCGGAGAGGAGGAGGAGGGAGGAGAGCAGCATCTACGGGAGCAGCCCCGCTGCCCTGCGGGCGATCCTTTGCCCCATCCGGAGGCTGGAGGAGCTGGAGGGGTCGGAGAGCAGCTTTGCAGAGAGCCGGTCACAACCGGCAGCTTCTCTTGCCGGGGGTCCCGGGGCTCCGCTTCCCAGGAGCTGCTGTAATTCCCGCGGCTGCGGTCAGCGGGAGCCCTGCGAGCTCGGGCGGGAAGGGAGAGGCGGCCAGGTCGCGGGCATCCTCGGTCACGGCGCCTGAGCCGCCGGCCGGGGGCTGCCCGCCCTCATCCACCCCGTGGCGGGGCATGCCCTGGCGGGCCCGAGCCCTGGCTCACGGGGCGCCTCTGCCCGGCAGGGGCTCGGGGCTGCCGTCCATCGCAGATGCTCGGCTTGCTTGTAACGAGATATAAAGGAGGGAAGGAATGAAAGGAAGAAAGGAGAGAAGGGAAAAAAATCCCACCAAAACCCGAGCCTGAAAAAAAAAAACAAAACCGAAAAAGCGAAAGAGCGGGGAATGAAAATCCCGCCTTAAACTCAGAGCTCAGGGAAGAGCTGTGGGAGCATCCCAACTTCTCCGCGGGTCAGGGCAGGGGGGGCTCCAGCTCTAGGGACTCTCCCGCAGCAGGGACGAGGAGGAAGAGGAGGCAGGGCGAGGGGCCGGCGGCTGCGGGATCAGGCGGCCGGTGCTGCCCCGGGAGCTGCGGGGACCGGCACGGCGGAGCCGCCGGCGCCGGAGTAGTGCTGCGGTGAGCGGGCGGGAGGAGGCAGAGCACGGCGCGGTCAGCTGATGCCCGCGACGTCGGCGGGGGCTGCCCGAGCCCCCCTGCCAGGTTAAAGCAGCCGCAGCAGCGGCGCCGGCGGCTGGGGGG
>NDXB01021888.1:13748-47917 GCA_002631895.1 Agapornis roseicollis | reverse complement strand
GGGGGGGGGGGAGGGGTGTTAGGGGGCAGTGCCCGGGCCAGGTTTCGTGGACACAGGAGGTTTCCCCAAGCGGCGCTTCTATGGGTGCCCCGGACCGTCCCGCAGTGCCCAGCAGATCATCCACCCTTTAGGCTAAGCGAGAGCTGAAGCTGAAGCCGGGCATCTCTCTGCCTTGCTCAAAGCAAAGCCACCTCAGGTGGTGTCTAGGAGTCAAAGCTCTTGCCCAAGCTGGGAAGCCCCAGGAACCACTTCACCTCTGCTGTGCGAGCTCAGCCCCCCTGGAAAGGGTGCTGCTGCTGCCAGGAGCATTGCTCTAACCGCCCTGTGTTAAGTGAGTGTGTTTATATGTTTGCTGGCTCCTACCCTGTCAGCACTTACATTAAAGCCACTGGATAAATAACAGAAGCACAGAGACTGGAGTTAGAGCCACTCCTCACCAGCCCATGTTGGCAGATTAAATTGTCGCTGCTTCTCTGCCTGTGGGTTCTGTGTCAACAAACCTGGATGCATGTGCATGGTGCACAGCCTATTTCCCTCTCCCATTTCTCCTCTGTGCAGATTATACCTTGTTAAATTGAATGAACCCTGTCCTGCAGGAAAGACATTTGGGGGGCTGAAACCCTGCTCCTAGAAGCAGCTGAAATATAGAATCACAAAACCTTAGGCTCAGCTAGGTCAGAAAAGACCTTTAAGATCATCAATAGAAATAGATATAGTCTACACATTAGACTACCTCAAATTATGGGAGAGGTGTTTTCTTTATTTTCCAAAATACAAGAGTGGTGTCTGCTGAACTCTGAGATAAATGTGCAGCTGCATTCTGTCTGCAGTAAGGGTGCCTGTGGACAGACACTGCCTGCAAGGGAGCTGTACTACCCCATTCAGAGCTCTGGCTTCTGTTGGGAGTCTGTGTGCTTGAACATGGTACATGATTCTTGACTTCCAGTGTGCCTGAGGCTCATGAACTCCCCTCTGACTGTCTTTATTTAGTTCACCTTTTATTATTATTGTAAGGAAAACATGGAGGTTTAGGAAGGATTTCACTGATTGTTTCTGTATTCACACTACAATGGATTTGGGGATTCCAGCCAAGTCTGTGTCCCATGTGTGAGGCAGGTTTTGTACAGATATAAGCAGAGGAAATTCTTGTTCTAGGGAGCCCAGATAAGGAACGAGTGGTGCTTTTGTGAACAGGGATGGGTTTTTCCTGTGGTTCAGCATGACCCTGCTAACCTAGAAAGGGTTAATACTAGTTTCACAATAATAATAGAGACACACATCCTTACTCCTAGATAAATTCCATGGAAAGCGCAGCACTACTTGAAGATTAAAATATTACTATAAGTGGGGAAGTCTTATATAAAGACTTACATATTTCTTTTACAAAATAAATTATTAGTGGCATTACCCCAGAGCACAGAAAGAAAGCCTCTTGCTCACTTAGATAACCCAATACAAATCATGCTAAATGAAAGGAAAAGGAGACAAATATGTAATGCAACTTAAGGAGACACCCATTCAAAAGAGATAAGATGAAGCCAAGATAGGCCACTCTCAGTCCTTTAATGTTGCTGTAATCAGTGAATCACAGTGCTTGGACACTATGGCAAAGTGAGCTGTACCCTCACCCTTGCTCCTGTGGTAGAGGCTCTGTAACTCCCTAGGCAGTCTGTTTTCTTGCAGCATTCACTAAGCACTTCACTTCTTGTCCTGTCCACCAGGACAAGAAAGATTAGCCTGGCAGTAGTCTGTATATATTTAATAACAGTATCTTCCATCTGCTTCCTCTTCCCCTTCTCATTTCTTAGGTTAAACAACCTAATTTCTGCCATTTTTTGCCCACGGGTCACAATTTCTAGGCCTCTGCTTGCTTCTGTTTGGTTTGTTCTGGGTTTCGTACACCTGGTTCATGATTTTTTTTTACTTTTTTCCCCTCTGTGAGATGCCACAAGTCAACTCAGTTCTACTGTGAAAAAATGTCCTATGTCAAAGAACTATTTCTTATCATCTGCACTCCTATTTATACAACCTGTGAGGTGTATGCCTGCATCCAACACAGGCTTATCCACAGCTGATGACCTGCTGAATCTTCTTTGCTGTTCTCCAGGCCTGGGCAGGTGTTACTTGCTCCATATGCGCATAACAGCCTACATGAAATATCTTGCATTTGTCCTTGCTAAAATGCATTGCAATTTTTTTCATTCCTGTATGCTTAATTTGCTTAGAACACGTTGAATATTAAACCTGTCCTCCTCCATGCCAGCATGGAGTGCCATCTGTGTGTTTGGTGAGCCTACTGTCTCTTCAGCGGTGATGGCAAAGTAGTGCAGTGCATTTAGGTAACAGTCAGTGTGCACATTTATTGCATGTATTCCTGAAACTCAGCTTCAGAAGTACTGGGCACCTTACACAGGGCTGCTAAGAGGGGCAAGATCTTTCTGAGCAGAGTGATCCCCCACAGCAACTCTCTGGGCTCTGCAGAGTAAGGAGGAAGGCTGACCATCCTGAGGAGCTAGAGAGGGATGAGACAGCCAAAGACCTGGTTGCTGCTGAAGGGTGGATGAACTGGGGGTCCAACAAGGTAATTTGACACATACCTTCTAAGTCCTGTATGTCTGGATAGGGCTCAGTTGGCCCTAGATTAGTACTGTGCATTATTCAATCTCTGCTGTATTGGTTTTTTTTATATTTTTAAATAGAGCTAAATGACTTGGCAGTGTCACAAAATCACTAAAAGCCATTTAAAAATAATACTGTCACTAGAAGGCTTTTGAAGGATGAAATCAGGCAGAACTCGTTTCTCTTCTGTCACCTGAAAGTTTATGTCACACTCCTCCTTCCCCCTCTATCTACCCACAGCGGTAACATTTCTGTACAATTTAATGTTATGATATTTAATCATGCAAATAATGATCTCAGTCACTTTAGTGGGACTATCTATGTGCTCAGGATTGCAAGTCTTGCACTGTGGTCTGCACAGCACTCCAGGGTTCTCCAGTAAAGGTAGCCTCTATATCTAACACATTATGAAGGAACACTTGTGTTACTATACATCTTTATTTAAATACCTATTTAACAGAATAATTAAGAACAGGAAAAGTGAACAATCAGCATGTAACCATTCTGTCTCTTTATGCATACATGAAACGTGAAACTTCAGTAATGATGGAAATGACAGAATATGAGTAAATTAGCTTTGATTTCCTCCTTACCTGTTGTTTTTTGTTGTGTGCCCTTTCTCCCTATAACTACTTCTTTTTAATTTTTTCCTTGGCAACAATTTAGGCAATAATGATTAAAAAAAAAAACCAAAAAACTTCTGGTATTGATTGAGTCTCCTTTTTTAAAATCTGTCTATCATTTTCCTCAAATAAGTGCATATCTCAATGCAACGTTTGTATGAAAGCAAGCAAAAGGCATAAGGGAATGGACTGAAAATTGTAACACTAGCTAGTAAAAGCACTCAGGCTGATTAATGAAAGCCATGGTAAAACAAAAGCGAGGCTTCATAGGCTGAAAGATCAGAGAGAAAGAGGACAAAGATACATGGCTTAAGAGCTGATGGAAACAATCAACATTTGCTGGGGTTTGCACATGATTTTTCTCAGTAGAGTGAAAATACCAAAGCAATATTTTAAAGTTTGCAGGCAATGAAGCTAAATTATTGCATACCTCAATAATACCATATGGCAGGGGAAAACAGGCAAGAAATACAGGGGAAAAAAAGAAATCAAAAAAAAAAAAATCAGTCAGTTATAGCATAAAGAGGTAGCAAGAATTGTCATTTTGAATGTCTGCATTTTAAAAGAAGATTTTTACTCTTTTTTTTTTTACTTGTAGTTTTTCCTGTGCATGCTATTGCTTCTCCACATTGTGAAGCAACAGTTCCCTCATAGACAAATGATTTCATATTCTCTACTGCTCTCTTCACACGTGCACATACCCACATACAAGTGCCAGAAGACGTTCTAAAGCATGTGGATTTTGTGGAGGGAGATAAGAGGTGGGAGATGAATAATTCAGCTTTTAATCAATGAGTGGAGCTGTGTTTTCCCCTCCTCTCTTCCAGGTCTACTCTTTTCTCATCCACCCAGCTATTACTCTGGTTTTTAAAATGGATGAGCAGCTGTGACCATCATAAGTCTTTGACTCATGACTTTGTGGGCACTGGTGCTGACCAGGAATATATTAGCCAGGCTGTTTTGTACTGAAATATATTGTTCTGTCTATTCAAGCAATTGCTGCAGTTCTGCTGTAAATTAACCTTCAGAAAGGCATTAACATGATGGAAATTTTCAACTCTTAGGAGAAGACTCACATTTTTAAAGGAGTGAATGGAAGTTTTTCATTTTCAAACAATTCTTTCAAATTTTCATTGTGGATGACATTCCAACCCCACCCCCCGAATCAGAGATGAAACGTGAAGGAGTCCTTAAAGCAAACAAAATTGATTAGAAAAACACCATTCCTCTTCCCTAGGAAAGGAGAGCCGTTATCCAAATCAAAATCAAATGCAGTTTCAATAGCTTGAATAACTTCCCAAAACAGAACTGCTGTACTTCACATTGCTCTCTGGGCCACAGAGAAATTTTCCCCCCACCCTTTCACCCTTTTCCAACCAGGTTTCAGAGTAGTTGTTTCCACACATGCCATCGCTGTGATGCTGTTACAGCTTGGGAATCCCTGGAGTACCTGAGCTGTTGAATGAATATACTTTTTACAAAGCACTAGGCAGTTCCTGATGCTGTATGGGATTCCTTTGAAGACGAGATTCTTTTTTTCCTTTTAATACAAAAGACATTTGACTTGCATGTTAATTGCAATAGAAGTTAAAAGGAAATGAGCTATTAAATTCACCTCTCCGTGCACTATGAGTGAATTCTTTATAATCTACAGCAGAGAAACCATTCACAAGCATTTTACTCTCAATTTATTATCTGAAGCAGCAAGTGGTAGGAGTGATAGCCTGATGGGTGAAGCTGCAATCGAGTTAATACTAGAAAGGAGATTTGAATATTTGGATTTGAGAAATTCAAAAGAAACTAAAATCCTAAAAAAGCACACCTAAGGCTATTCTGCACAACTTTTTCACTTGGCAGCATAATTCTTAGCTCTGTGTAGAGGTAAAAAGTCAAGTAGATCTCAAAGTGGTTTTCTTGTTACAGGATGGGGATGTTTCCTGTGTATGTATACAATAAATGTAATTAGGCTGCAAATAGGGAGCTGTTATATTGTATGAGATTTTAAATCCATCCAGATCAGTATCCTGCAGTTACTGCAGTATAAGAGATATCCTAAGAGGAAATCCCCCTGTCAGACAGATCAAAGGGGGGAAAGTCTGTTAGGGTTGTGTATGCGTGTGCTTATGTGTACATATTAAACCTTGGAACAGGAACAAACCTAGAAATGTTCAGGTTTCTAAGGGAAAGGAAGTTCCTTTTTGTTTCTCCTCCTTCTTTTTATGTCTGGGGGGAAAATAATTCTGTTCCATTTTTAAATAAAATATTAAGCCAGCTTTTTGGCTCCTGGGAACTCCCTTCTTTGTATCCCTGTTTCTTTCAGGACTGTACCTTGGGCTTCCAGGGATGCTGGGGTTGCAAGGATGATAAAAGCTACAGAAATTAAGAGATTATGGGCTAAAAAAAGACTTGCAGTATGTCATCTAAGATGCAGGGCCCCTGCTTTGTGTTCTCAGGCCGCATTTTATGGAGCTGACAGGATGCCAGGAAGGTTTTTGAAAGAACCTGGCTTATGTTTCTGAACCATTACTTCACAGATACTTTGCACATGTGAATATATAGGACTCTGTGTTTTTCTGGCCTTGAGGTAAACACAAGGTTTAATTCAACGGGGTTCATAGGTAGTACTTTTCCCAAAGAACAGAAGCCCACTGCTCCTTTATCTTCTATATGACGGTTTCTTGCATTAGGAGATGGAGAGTATGTAAAATCACCCTGTACGTGACTTGCTGTATCAGAGAGAGAGAGCATTGATGCCTGGTGTGCTGATATTAACAGTGATTTATTTCAAAATGAGCTCCCATCATAACTGAAGCATGTTAATCTGCTCATTGCCAGTCAAGCTAGGGATTGTAGGTGTTCTTAGACAAAATGTTTAGGAGGAATCGTTGACTCACGGCAATCTTTAGTCATTCTCTGAAATGATACTATTAATGTGTATGGGATCAGCAGAGCACTTGTTTCTCAATTCTATTACCTTGTTTTTACATTCAGTAGCATCTCCCTTGGCATAGGGGGAGGATAGCAGATTCATGTTTGAGCAATCTATTTGATATTGCATTTCTCTAAATCACCAAACCCTGTTATTTGCTAGTGTGGCAGGATTTGCTGTAGCAGATTAAATCCAGTCTCCTTCTGATAACACTGGCAGGTTGTTGGTGCTCCAGACAAAGATTTAAAACTGGCCTGTAGGTGGTCTACCCTACACATGGTATTTATTTGATCTTATCTTACATGAGGGGAAAAGGCAATGTTAACCTTAAAGGCTGCATCTACTCTGTTTTCAACACTGTGAGGTTACTAAAAGCCACAAATAATATCATCTTATTGTCAGATAACACAGGGACCTATAGGACATCCAAAAGTCTTTTCCAGGAAACAAGCATGGAGAATGCCTATGACACCTGTAGAGCTGTAAATCCAGGATAAACAGCTTCCTATGAGAATTAAATCACATGTACTGCTGTTGTGAATAATATTATTTATAGTGGTAACATCAATAATTTACACAGAGGATGGTTGTGGCTGTTCTCAGGTGTCCAGGGAAGCAAACAAAATTATTTGTTCTGGAGTCATACTGGGAGAAAAAATACCTTGAATTCCAGTGTTGCATAAGGAGGAAGCTCCAGATTGCACTACACTTTGCTGTTAAGTTTTTGGTGTGTCTCTAATCAAGACGTTTCCAGTGGATGTTTTCAGCATGCCACAGCTCAGGCATTTTGTTTTGTCATTAAAAGAACACTGTGGAACTACTGCCTGTTGATCCTAAGCATTACTCCAATACAGTTCACATCATAACACATGAGAATGATCTCTGAAATGTGTATTTTTGATTGCTCTCAGCTTTTGCATAGATTTTTTTTCTCTGAGCTATAGTATCAACTTGCGAGTACACCACCACTGCATAACTCTCCCTTCAAATGCATAACAACAAAGCATTACAGTTCCAATGTATTTGAAGGCCAGGATGGGACACATCAGTTAGATGTAGTGAAGAGCCATACAGAATAATAGCAGACAAGAGAAGTATGTGTGGGAGCAGTTGTGAGCAGTGCAGTAAACAATGGCCTTCCCATAACAGATGACATCTTTGGAGATTCCTGCAGGAATTATGGCAGGGAAGTATTTAAACATTAAGGGGGCAAGATGGTAGCTTTCCACAATTGTTCAGAAGCTGATAGTCTCAGCAAAAGGCTGGCAAAATATTGAAGCTTTGGAACCACAAAATCAGTATAGAAATTTGAAGCCTTTCTCTGGATTTTGACTGAGAGTTGTCTGAAAGATCTCCAGCACATAAATGAACTCCTGATCATTCAGTTTGTATATTTTTTGCCAGCTAAAATGGGGAACCCTTAACAAATACCCTGGTGGACCATTTTTTTCCTGTGACTGTAGCTTATTGACTTTTTTTAACCTCAGTAGCATTGCATTATTTACACTTTAAAACATCTACCAGGGGTATAAGCCTGGATGGTGAAATAAATGCTGTTCTTACATAGTGCCAGAAGCACCAGCAGTTGAAGGGCATACTCAGATTTAAAAATAGTTTTGGCTAATGCAAGATATGATCTAAAACCAAAGAAAAGAACAGAAGATGCAATTCTCTAGGGGCAAGTGGAAGGTACTGTATATAGGCAGAAATAATCACTTACAATAGCACATGATAGGGAACAGCTGCTTAAATAGCAGTTCTGCAAGACATGATCTGGGGGTTATTGAAATTGAGCCAACAACGTCCAGCTGCTGCAGGAAAATCAAACCTTGTGGTGCCTAAGGAGAAAGGTAGTTTTTTAAGGCTTGTGAAATAATTCTTCCACTCTGTTCAATTTAGATTGGATATAAGGAAGTTCTTTACTGTAAGGGTTGTGAGGCACTGGAATGGGTTGTCCAGGGAGGTTGTGAGTGCTCCATCCCTGGTAGTGTTCAAGGCCAGGTTGGAGGAAGCCTTGTGTGGCATGGTTTAGTGTGAGATGTCCCTGCTTATGGCAGGGGGGTTGGAACTGGATGATTTTAAGGTCCTTTCGAACCCTAACTATTCTATGATTTTATGATTCTATGAATACTGGTAAGGTTGCAGATGGACCTGGTCCACTTTAAAGTGTGCAGCACTGGTCTGAGACACTCTGAGGGGTGGCCCAGGGGATACTCCCCTGGTTGGGCCATGCAGCCCCAGCCCAGATCATCAAGCACCTCTGTGCAGACAGAGCTGGAACAAGGCTGAGACATCTGCCTGCAGAGCTGGGAACCAGCATCTCATGGCATCACTGGGGCAGGGACTGAAGGCCCTAGAATGGGCTCTGATGGAGTCCTGGGCCATGGGCAGTGTGGGAGAGGCCCTGGGTGAGGTGGGTTAAGCCAGTACAGAGCTGTTGGTGCCCTCGGAGGCCAAACACCAGTTTGGGGAAGTGCACATCAATAAATACTGGGCCTTTTAGAATCAGTTAGGAAAAGCATGATCTGAGATGTAAGAAATGTAACCGGCAGGAAAATTTGAAAGGGACACTTGTTTGTCTGTGTTCAGGTGTTGTGTTCATGTTTTGTCTCCTAATAAAATTAAAGAGCAGTATAATTATAGTAAAGAAGTAAAGCAACACTACGCAACATTAATATTTCATAACTGTAGAGCATATTGCTATCTAGATATTTCTATATGACTGATACATATTTCACTAAAGAAAGAGGGCATTCAAACTGCATTAGTAATTTTCTGAAGAGTGGTGGATGTTACTTAAATGTGATGATACTTGTCATCACCATATGTAAACTTTATGCATAATGCATTCTTGGCTCATGTTCACCTTTGCATTTCAAAACACCATTTACTCTGTGTTAAGTTAAATTGTACATACAGCAGTATGGGAATTGAACAAGTTAAGAATTTCCTTTTAACCTTTTAGAAACTCAATTTTAACAATATTTGCAGAAGAGGGAGGAATTCCTTTTTCATCTTGATGAGCTATTAACTGTTGAAATGTAGCTATTCATCTTTCATTGTTTCAATAGCTCAGAGTCATAGATGCTTGTACGTTTACTCTTACAGTGCTTTGCATTTTTGCAGACCTCAGTATTTTGTGTGAGCAGAACATACAAGGCTACATTCTCATTCCGCTGAGACTCTCTTGACTCAGCAGAGAGGGTGGCAGAGATCCAAATATTTCTTTCCAGTTCTGTGTTTAACATAGGGCTAGACCCAGCATAGTTGCCCATCCCTGGAAGAAGGCTATTCCCCAGAAGACAGGATTCAGTCTTCAGGGAGCAGTGGTGTGTATCTATATGTATTATTTCTTACTGTATCTTAAAGCAGCAGTGTAGTAGAGTGAATACCCATTCAGCTGAACCTCCTTTTACTACCTCTTATTTGCTGTAATGGTTTCTTGGGAGTGGCAGAACAAAGGCTGCTGAATGATAGTGCTGAATGCTCTTGCTGTTCTGAACTCATCTGCTTCCAAGCCACTTCCATGGGCACCTGTTCTGGTCTCCTCAATACAGAAATGCTTGCAAGCATCCTGCTTTGCTGCACTCTCCTGGGAAGCACTATTTGCACCCAAAGAGTCAATCTTTTCCACCTTGCCAGCTTGGCACCCAGTTTCTATATAGCCAAGGGGTATCAGTGCTATTCTGAACTCCAGGTGCCTGAAACTATAGAATTCTGACACTGATATTGCTGAATAAGTTATGCCATCACTAAAGTTCTCTTCCGTGAAACTCATTTATTTGAACACTGTGGAATGGGACTTCCATGCAGGTGATAACCAAAGGGCACTTCATAGATAAGTCATTGCAGAGCTTCTGCTGCCTCTTCACAATGTAGAAAGCAGAGTCATTGTTTCCACATATTCTAATGTGTGACATAAGAGAATACCTATGCTTTTGAGGTGGGTTGATGCCAACCTCATGAAGTTGAACTATGACAAGTGCAAGGTTCTACACCTAGGTCACAGCAATGCCAGGCACAGCTACAGGTTGGACAAAGAGGAGATTCAGAGCAGCCCTGTGGAGAAGGACTTGAGGGTGGTGGTCAATGAGAACATGAACATGAGCCAACTGCAGTGTGCGCTTGCAGCCCAGAAAGCAACCGTATCCTGGGCTGCATCAAAAGGAGCGTGACCAGCAGGTCAAAGGAGGTGATCCTGCCCCTCTATTCTGCCCTCGTGAGACCTCACCTGGAGTACTGTGTGCAGTTCTGGTGTCCTCAACATAAAAAGGACATGGAGCTGCTGGAACAAGTCCAGAGGGTGGCCACGAGGATGATCAGGGGACTGGAGCATCTCCCATATGAGGACAGGCTGAGAAAGTTGTGGCTGCTTAGCCTGGAGAAGAGAAGGCTGCATGGAGACCTCCTAGCAGCCTTCCAGTATCTGAAGGGGGCCTATTGGGATGCTGGGGAGGGACTGTTCATTAGGGACTGTAGTGACAGGACAAGGGGTAACGGGTTCAAACTTAAACAGGGGAGGTTTAGGTTGGATCTAAGGAAGAAATTCTTTCCTGTGAGGGTGGTGAGGCACTGGAATGGGTTGCTCAAGGAAGCTGTGAATGCTCCATCCCTGGCAGTGTTCAAGGCCAGATTGGACAGAGCCTTGGGTGGCATGGTTTAGTGTGAGGTGTCCCTGCTTATGGCAGGGGGGTTGGAACTAGATGATCTTAAGGTCCTTTCCAACCCTAACTATTCTATGATTCTATGATTCTATGAACTCGTGCATCTGTGTTTTAGCCTGGCTGCTTGCTATACAGCAGCTGAGGGCACTCAGGTAATGACCCATTGGGATAAATCTTAATCTAAGATAGAGCTTCCGTTTTGCTTCCTAATTTTTAATGTAGAATGACATTTCCCCCAGAGGATGTATACTGAGAAAGTGCATGCCCAATAAACTTCTCCTAGCTCACCCCGGGATGATGTGGTGGATGTTATTTTCCTTGGTCATGGTTTTTCAGAAGCTGACTGCATTGTGAGAGCAAAGCAGAGGAAAATTCTCCATCCAGTGATCTCCTGGGTCATACAATCATTATAGAACAAGTACAGAAAAGGAGAGAAAGAGAACAGCAGTGATAGGATCTGGAAAGATGAAGGTGCTGTCAGTTTGGGAATATCTTTGTTCCTTGGGAATAATTTTGTCCTTTGGGAAGGGTCAGAGATTCATGAGAAGGAGGTCAGCAGTATGCACGTGTTCCATGTTACATGAAATGAACAAAAGAGCCCAAAGGAAAACAGTAGTTCTTTTTCTAGGAGAGGAATTTTAGGAAGTTGTGGTTCAAACCACTGAAAGGAGAACTAAATTATAAGTGAGGAAATATCAGAGCAGTATATGACAAGTATGGCCCAAAGCAGGAGCCTGAGATAGCACTGAAGGGTAGCACTGGTATTTTACTCAGTGCTGGTTATAGCATAGTCAGGTGTGTTTGACTGAAGTTTTTTCCCACAAAACCCTACTAAGAAAAGGTTTGTTGAAATTTCTTGTCAAAATGAGAAATGCTGTCAAAGATATTCCTAACAGAGTTCTAGTGGTTGAGATACTCATCCAAAACAAGGGAAATTAATCTTTCAATTCCTATTCTGTCTAATGGAGAGCAGGGTTTGAAGATACATTTCAAGGGGGTTGGAACTAGATGACCTTAAGGTACTTTCCAACCCTAACTATTCTATGATTCTATGATTCTACGTCTTGTGGCCCCTTGTTACACAGATGCTGTAATAATTTTGCGTGACCCACTGAGTGTGGAACACGACACATTTATACACAGGACAGCTGCTTGAACAGGGTTATGAACCTTCCCCACCACGATTAACTCCACTTTTCCTAGCGATCCATAACTGTGTTAGGGAGATACTTCCATATTATTCACTCTGCCCCTTGGCATGCAGGCTTCATTCATGCAAGCACTTGATTCATGGCCTACATTTAGTCAGGATTACCAAGATGATTTTGATAATATTTCATTTGAAACCACTCTCTGAGTCCTGTGGATCCAGGAAAACCTGCTGGGCACCCTCACAAGTTTTCCATTTGTATTACAGTAACTGCCTCAGAAAAACAGAATGACCTTTATGGATTTTTTTCCCTTTAAAAGAACTGTGCAGCCAGAGGAATGCTGGATGGGCTGGAGATAGTACAATTTGTATGGTTGTGCCAGCAAACTTGGTAAAAACAACAGGGATCATATATACCTGTAATGTCTTCCCTAAAATATGCTCTTTGACATCAGAGGTGTTTGCTGTCTCCAAAACAATTTGGAAGGCTGCAGCTGTACTGTACTAGGCCTTTGATCTCACTGCAATGAAGAGGGTGAAATGCAAATGAATATTTCTAATGCAGAATAATAATCACCTTAGCTGGATGAGCAATAACTGTGCAGAATGATCTAAGTGGGTTCAGCAGAGCTGTAGGATCTTAAAAACATCAGGCAGTTTCAAGTTAGCAGATAAGAAAAGGGAAACATCTTTATCTATGTCACAGTTAAATTTTCCCATTTACTTGAGGAGGGCTGGTGGCTAGGATTTCATCTGCCACGGCAGAGGACACACTCAAGAGACCTTTTGGCTAAATGTGATCTGAGTTTATAAAGCTCCTCCACAGCCTGATGGTTNTCTGTAGTCTTGTGGGCAGCTACAAGAATTTGAGGGGAGAAAGAAGGGAAAGAAAACCTCAGTACATTTGGTCTATATGTATGAAATAAGCATTTTAAATCTCTTGGTCTGTCAGGTTGAGGATCTTTTGGCTAAATGTGATCTGAGCTTATAAAGCTCCTCCACAGCCTGATGGTTGGAGGTGAAAGCTATGCTTAAGTGCTGGCAAGTGGGCTATGAGAATTGAGTGTCCAGGGAGAACCAAGTGAGTTTCTTGCATTTCTGTTTCATACTTTTAAAGAAAAAAAAATGTGATGTTTCTCTATTCAGACAAATGAGACTGCCTATAGGGTCAGAGGCCTTGCTGTGTTAAAAGGAACAATTGGAGGAGGAAGCCCATTAGCTCTTATAAGGGCCTAGGAGCACAGAAGAAGAGTGGGAGATCTCTGGGTGAAGAACTGCTCCACAAAGAAGGCAGGAGCAATGGGATATTTTAGTGGAATCACCCAAGACATGCAGCTAGGAGAAATTTGTTTCAAGAAATTCTTTCTTGCTCTTCTCTCTCCTGGGTTTTTGTGAGAGCAGCTTGGAGCTGTGTCTACAAATGTGCTGTTTGGTCTGGAACATCCTTTACTTGACTGATTGGTTCTGGGTTTCTTGCTGATTGCAGCTGACGTGACATGCTGGTGTCATATGTTGGTGACATGAGTCATCCACCATGGCAGAAACTTGGTCAGGGCTTCCCTCAGCACAATTCTAACCATCTTTGCAAGGCTGGAGAAATCTTTCTCTTCTTACCCCAGTTAGGCTATTCAGTGGGCAGGAAGAGGGAAACCCAGCCAAAACAGTTCAGCAGTCTTAAAGTTCACTACTGAAAAAGATTAACGATACCACGATGATTGAATTTTAAGTGGCAGAAACACTAGCTCAGCCCAAAATATCCAGCCATTTCTCTGCAGCTGCTTGTTGAAAGTTTATCTTCTGTTTTAGTCAGAAATGATGTGCAGCCTGAGCTCACAGGGGTATGTCCTGAAGTCCTGTTATCAGCCTCCGTGACTAAACTGGGAAGCATAGTCTTACAAATATACCTAATGATGAAATTCAGACTGGAGAGAGATGGACTGAGTGTATCTTCAGGCTTTTACCAACTTTGGCAGCTGCTATTCCAGTGCCTCAACAGGTCTGTTTTGACTGAGATCTAGAGACTTTCTGACTCAGCTGCAATCAAAAAATCATCCGTGCTCTTTATTTCCTTTCTTTGAACAAAAGAGTTTCTGTTTCTAGTTGCCAAATACAAAATCAATCCCACATGCATCCTCCCAAAGACAATGAAACTTAGAATGTATTGTTCTACAGCTTTATTCCTGAGTGCCTGTCATATTTTCAAGTCAGAGATAAGATTGAAGGGAAAGTTGCATTATTCAGTAACCTCCTCCCTCTCTCTGCTTACACAAGATTGACTTCTGGTTCCATTTTGCCTAGTTTTCAGTGATTAAAATGAAGTGTTGTGTACTATGGGCATGTTTCTCTCCAGCTAACAGATGTTGCCTTTAGCCGATTTCTCAGTGGTCAATCTGCAGGTATTTTTGCTGTGTGTCATTTTACACCTTCTATTTCTCTTCTTCCACCATCAAGTAACCCTTGTTCTTCCATCTCTAGAGCAAAATAATGGATTTTTTTTTTTTTTGAGTCCTGTGTTTTTACCTATTTGTGATCAAGTAATACGTGACCTCCTCAGTTTTGTTGTTTGCTTGGTTGGTTGGTTGATGTAGTACACCCACTCGCCTTTTTGTTTCTTTAACTTGCTTCATTAGGCATATTCTCTGGCTTTGAGCCCCACACATTCTTCAGGATCTTAAAACTGTGTTTGAGAGCAAATCTCTTGAGCATTAGAATGCACAGGATAGATTCCTTTGTTTCCCTGACAGGGCTCCCAAAAAGACCCTCCGATTTAGCAACACTCTCTGCCTTTTCGACAGTTTCCTCAGTATGCACCGAAACAGGTGGAAGGAGTTTCAAGGTTGGGAAAAGAACAGCTTGTGTGTACAAAACACTATATTTATAAGTTTCTTGCCTCCAAAACAGAGATTTCTTGGGATAACTATAACTCTAATGTAATTGACAAGGATAAGGATGAAAGCTGGATACATCTAATTAAAATCTGAAGTGTTTTAAAGTGTAGGTTGCCTCTCAGATGCATTGGCAGCACCCAGAAAAAGTCTATAGTAAGTATTTTATCAAATACGTCAAAGAAGTGTTTTATCAAAGATACACCCATCTTTATCCCATTGTTGTGGCTCTATTTCTGTGTTTTTCTGATTACAAGTAACAATAAGTCCAGACCAGGACAGGTCACTCTTGAGGTCAACTCAATGAACTCCTGTAGCTGAGGCAACGTGCATTTCCAAAATATACATACTAACCCATGAGGGTGTCTAGGTTCAGGTGTCTTTTTTTTTGTATTCCATGTAATTTCAAACTCCTGCGTCACTGGGAATGACAGGAACCCTATCACTGTGCTAACCATCAGTGCTATACTTCCATACTCTATCAGGCTCCCATGTGTGTGGAGGTTGTTATGTCAAATTATTCATACACATGCACTGCTGTTGTTTAATTTAGGATTTTAAAAATGCTACACCAAAACCTGTTATTTTCTTTTCCAGTGGGCAGTGCCTTCTTGATATTGGAAGTCTTGGCTCACATATGTCAGGAAAACTGATGATGATTCACCACAGTTGTGTTGTATGTTAATAACAGCTTAACTTTCCATGTCTTCTCCTGCCAGATAGTCTTCTAAAGACTTTACTTCTTCCCATATTGGAATACTTAAGCTAACCTTGATGTGCTATTGTGTTATGAAAAAGCTTTTTCTCCTTTCATGTCATGTAAACAGCAGAATAGCACATGTTGGCATTGACTAGTTCTAAAGATATGTTGGCCCACAGGTGCTAAATCATTTTCTTCCTTCAGATAAGTTGTTCCTAGTTTTCTGTTGTTTCAGACAAATTGAGTATTTTCTGCTTGATGTTTTGAAAGCATTCAGTGCAAACTTTCAGAATGCAGCATTTTTGAGAACACCTACAAAGCTTCTCACACACTATTTACAACCTTTTCATGTTACTTTATGGGAGAAAAATCACAGAATCATAAAATGGTTTGATTTGGAAGGGCCTTTAAAGATCATCTAGTTCCAACCCCCCTACAATGGGCAGGAATGGCTTCCAATAGACCAGATTGCTCAAAGCCCCGCTCAACCCAAACTTGAACACTGCCAGGGATGGGGAAGCCAAAACTTCTCTGGACAATTCATTCCAGTGCTTCATTAACCTCATAGTAAAAAACTACTTCCTAATTGTTGTAGTTTGAACCCAGCCAGGCAGCATGTCCACTCGCTCAACCCCCCCCCCCCCTTCTGGCCCTCCCCTCTTTCCTCTCCGGCTCCTGGAGGAGTGGGAGGGAAGATGGGCCGAAGAACTCCCACTGGTCAGATAACAACAGTCCAGTAACCAAGGTACAACACAAATCACTATCGCTATCACCAACAATAATAACAATGACAAAGAAAAGCGAAGAGGGTACGATGCCACCCGCCGAAAACGAGCCCGACCGGGAAGTTCCCTTTCCTTCCGGGTAACTCCCAGTTACCTCCTGGGCATGACGTGCTATGGTATGGAATACCTCTTTGGTCAGTTTGGGTTCTGTCCCTCCTTTCTCCCGGCCCCCCCTTCTCCCCGGCAGAGCATGAGGCTCACAAAGTCCTTGGTCAGGGCAAACATCACTCAGCAACAACCAAAAACATCGGCCTTATCAGCCTGTTCCCAGGCTAAGTCAAAACCCAGCTACTAAAAAGAAGAAAAACTGACTGCAACTGCTGAACCCAGGACACTAATATACAAACCAAATCTCCCTTCTTTCACTTTAAAGCCACTCCTCCTTGTCCGATCACTAAACGCCCCTGAAAAAAGCCCCTCTCCAGCTTTCTTGCAAACCCTGTTTAGTTATTGCAAGGTTGTTAGAAGATCTCCCCAGACCCTTCTCTTCTCCAGGCTGAACAAGCACAACTCTCTCTGCCTCTGTTCAGATGCCATCCAGAGGCACCTCTCAAGCCTGTCAAGGTCTCTCTGAATGGCATTCCTTCCTTCAGGCATGTCAACTGCACCAAACAGCTTGGTGTCCTCAACAAATCTGCTGAGGGTGCACTCAATCCCACTGTCCATATCACCAACAAGATGTTAAACAGCACCTGTCCCAATGACAACCACTAAGGAATGTCACTTTTCGCTGGTTTCCACTTGGGCGTTGGATTGCTTACCATAACTCTTTGTGACCGTCCAGTCAATTCCTTATCAGCAAGTGGTTCATTCATCAGATCCATGCCTCTCCAGTTTAGAGACAAGGATATTGCATGGGACAGTGTCAAATGTTTTGCACAAGTTCAGGTAGGTGATGTCAGTTGCTTTTCCTTCACCCACTATCAGTGTAACTCCATTGTAGAATGTCTTCATTGGTGTCTGATCCCACTGCATATTCCAATTTATAAGTATTTAGCCAGAGCCTGCATTGCAGTAAGATGAAGAGCACCTACACCAACGAAATGCGGTTTGCTGTCAAGGAGAAGTGAGGGCTGCCTGTTCCCTAAGGAAGAGATAGAGAAAGAGAATGGACCCAAGGGTGATCCTTGTGCATGCAGTGCCATCTAAATAGGGCAGAATCCTGCAGGGTCTTGACAGAGAGAGGACAGAGTCAGTTGCTGGTAACAGGGTCCATTGGCACTCCAGACATGGAAATGATGAACAAGAGCCAGGGTCTATACAGGGGTTTCAGTCACAAGCAGAAGGTGATGGAGCAAGGAACAGGCCTGGAGACTTGGTTACAAGAAGACTGAGTTCTGAGTCCATCCAATTCTACAATGGAGGACAAGCAGCGATTGAAGGTCCAGGGCTGAGCCCAAGGGCAGAGGATGAAGGCAGAGGCCCTGACTGAAACTGGCCAGTGACATTTATGCCTACTTGTCTTTTCAGGGTTCTGACACTCATCTGTTCAGGATGGTATTGATTTAAGGTTTAAAGTTTTAAACCTTATCTATGTACACATGTGATAACTGCCCAAAATCCATTAGAGTTGATATGCCCAAAGGGATTGATAAATCTCCCTAAACCTAGTTTATAGGCTGTTTGCCACATACAAGCATATCTGAAATGCCTACAATGAGCTGTCTGGAGACCATGGCACATTTCAGAAGTGCTGGAGGCCAGGTGGGAATCCCCTGGACAGCTCAGCTGGCTCAGGCATCCCTGTCAGACAGTCATGCTGTCAATAGCTGTTGCAAACGTACTGAGCTGAACAGTTCATAGCATTCAACTGAGATGTCTATAGCCACTATTTAAGTTCATTTTAGACACCATGCATGAGTTGTCTGACAAACTCAACATGAAAATAAGAAATTTCCAGGTGGATATGGTAGCCTTAGATTTTTTTTTTTTTTTTATCATGCATGCTTACCTTTAAAAGTCCCCATCTCATAATGATTTTGGCAGATGATTCATGTTCTTTCTTTTCTCTCTCATTTCTTCACATGCACAGACCAGACACTGAACTCAAACGAAGACAGGGATTTTATAGGAACAAGGACACTGGGTGGGGAATAATATCATGTTTGTTCTGGAAACAGGTTGATCTAACTGATATGACTCTCTTCCTCCTCAGTCACATGTGCTCCAGCTTGCCTCTGTGCTATAATCCTAATCCTCATCTTTAGAACCAGCTTGTGTCACACTGGCAGAACAGCCTTGACTGTGGAAACTGTGATGATGACAGATAAACCTGTCCAGAAAGCAGAGCAGTGCACTTAAACTATAATCATCATGAGTCACTACAGCAGCTTTTTAGAACCAAGGGGAGTATTTTGACTTGTGCTCCATTTTCAGTAAAAAGCCAGAATGTTCCACAGAAATCAGACACTATAAAAAAAGGAAAATCCTTGGTAGTCCATGTTTTCTTCTACTAGTTGGTTTTGTAAATATTTCAGCTAGCACTTGGAATAATCTTGTTTAAGATTATATCAAGACATGATTCTTTTGAAGTTTTAACATCAAGAGAAGTTAAAGACGGGATTAAAACCCCCAGTCTAATCAGTGCAAACACAGTTACGCCAAACGTAAGAATTTAGGAAAAAAATCATTGCAAAGGTTTCATTTGGTCTTCATAGGTTTTGTAGAGTATGCTGGGTTTTCATGCCTCTTTGTTAAAGCTTATTTGACACACAACAGTTTTGAACTATGAAGCATGTCATGCGAAGATGTCTTATTGAGAAGACAACTGCACTAGTGAAGCCTGGAATTTTAGAATATGTTCCTGGTAGAACTTGAAAGATTAACATGTATGAAAACAGAAAGATCTGCAATAATGAATTGGAAGCATGTCACACCATTTGTTGGCTTTGAGAAGCAATGCTAGAAAATGTCAAAAAGCCATTTTAGATGGTTTACAGCACTGCAGAAGGGATAAAAATTGATCACAGATTTTGGGGCTAGCTTTTGATGAAGATATACTCCTAGCTCATATCATATCTGATGCCACATGCACGTTACGCGTACGTAGGTGCACATAAACAAATTGCATTTGCACTATACAATCTGTAAAGTGTACACTCGCATAGCCAACACAGTTTCACCCAAATTTCTGCCAAAGAGCAGGGAAAACCCCTTAGAATTTCTGCCATTGTATATCTAATAGCTTATAGAAGCAATTGTAGTCCAGACTTTAGTTCATTAGTTTTAATGGTCTCTCCAGTTAAGATCATGCAGGATCAAAACAAGTCTAGAAGAACCTCAGATATTTACCTAGGGAAAGCAACGAACAGCAGACTAAATGGACAGAAACAGCTGCATGGCAGGAAACAGCTGCTTTGATGTGAGATAACTCCTTCCCATCACCAACCAGCCCTGAACACTCACAGAACTGCTGAACCAGAGCTTGCTGCTCTGTTTCCCCTGCACAATCAGCATCTGCTGCAAAGCTCAAAGCCTGGTAACAGTTAGCATTGAAATTAGCTAATCTGGGCGTGAGGAGGGGGTGTTTCTTCGTTTTTCCCCTTGCCTTCACTCTTACCTATTTGTGGCAACATTGGTGGTGCTTTTCTCCCATTTTTCTTGGAAATGAGCAGTAAAGATGACTAGTTTTTCAGGGTTTCTATTCTTAACCACTCCAGTTGTAGAGGAAGAAAATTGTCAGACTCCTACTCACCTTTTACCAATCAGAAGTATATGTCAGGTTGTTTTCTGTCATTAGTGTCTTGAAGCAATCTGGAAGTTGGAAACATTGCAATAGGGAGTTGTGACTTTTCTCTCAAAGGAGCCTAAAGGGATTACTAGTGGATTTGAACCAGATTTTAATTCATCACAGTTGAACTGCTACCTGAGGCTGCAAAAGTCAGTGAGCAGATAAGTTAGGTTTGTTCCAAAGGAACTTTTTTCCTGCCTCTATAAGAGGAATGGGCCAGCCTCTTTCAGATGACTTCTAGCTGTTTTGAAGACAAAACCTCTTCCATATGGCACTCTAATTGCACAATAAAAGTGATTTAATTGGAAATAATTACTTTGTTTTCAAAGTACCATAATTATTCCAGCCCAGAGCCAGCTTTTGGAATAGTATCTTGTGAAAGAGTTCACAGATGATGGAGACGTCTGTTTCACTTGAACTATTGAGTACCTCCTTCAATTTACCTACTTGTCATTGTTTATATTGTTACAAGGAACTGAAGACAAAGGGCTGTTGGTAAGGGCAGTCAGAAATGAAACAAGGGCAGAGGTGAAATATCTTCAAAGAAAATCTCAGAAGGCCTTAAAAGAACAGAGGAGGCTTAGGGGAAGTGCCTATTTATCTGTCTGCAGCCATTAGTTGGGGTCTAAAATAAAAAAAACCAATGAACTCTTGCAAACCATTTCTATAGACAGTTGAGGGGAAGCAGAGAATATTCCAGGGGACTAAGTCAGGAAGATGTTGCAGGATTGAGACCAAGAGTGACATAGAAGGACCAGGAAGCTCCGAGCAATGAGTGTGGCTGAGTTAAATAGGAGCATCCTAAATTTGTGAGGTGACTGTGGGCTTTAGTTTGACTCGACGAAGCTTTGCTCTTGGGCTAACTCTTTCCTCTGGCAGCTGTTTGAGTAAATAAGCAATCCTTCATTTTGACAAAGCTCTTTTACATCACTTGCCTCGGCAGCTGGTCAAAAGCTTCCCGGAGGAGTTTCTTGGAGGTGTAAGTGTGGCTGAGAGAGTGAGACCGAGTTCCCGAGCAGCTGTACCTTGACAGAAGTGAAAGAAAAAGTGCTGATTGCCTGACAGCAGTATTTAAAATGGACTAACGGGCTGTGATGCAGCGTTTGGTTTTTATCATGATGAATATACTTATTTTGGGATAGCTTTAGTGCAAGAGTTATTCCAAAAATAACTCTGGCAAACAACTTACTTATGCCTTTTAGACCCAATTATGAGATAGTCTAAAGTAAGCAATTCTGCTGCTGGGGTATGTGCTCACACAGTCCTTGGGATTACTTTAATGATCCAGATGTGACTCCACATTAGCAGATGTACTGATTTAACTTTCACCGGTAGAACATTTTAAGGTGATATCTCTGTGTTTCTGCTGTCAGTCAGTATATCCAAGCTATGCTTTTATATCACTTCAGAGGCATGATCTCATACACCCAATTATCACCATGTAATGTGAATTATTAAGGTCATTCTGTTGTTAATTAATTGGTCATGCCATGTTAAAATAGCCTCCCTGAAGTCCTCCACATTACACATTAATGTGAGCTCTTCCACAAACCTAGCAGTTTGAAGTGTCTCACCAGCAATCTGGATAACACTGATGCGCTGCTTTGATAGTTATTCTCTGTATTGCAGGAGGGAAAGATTTCAATAATGTTTCAGCTGTGTTTAGATGTCTGTTGGAAATACTCTCTCTGAAATAGCAAATGAAGTCCATGTGGCATGAAAAGAAGAAGTAAAAAAATGAAGATCATTTGGCTGTGTCAGAAGAGCTCATGTGAGCCCATGGTATTAGCAAACAGATGATGAGAAGCAATAATATTATTGCTTTTTAAAAACATGGCTGAGAGTCTGGGAAGCCACCTTTAAGGAACCTCTAAATGCTTGGTCCCAGTAAGCAACTGACCATACTGTTTTTAATGCTTTCCCAATGTAAACTTAGGGAAGTTTATTCACAAACATCATTGTAATTTCCATGGGCAACTAATCATTGCTATTATGCCCAGCTGCAGCTGGCTGCAGCTAAAAATAGAATGCTGGAATATCTTTTTTCCCCTCTGTAGTTTGTTTTGGTAATTAAGATTCTGATAATTGGAGCATTATTGTGAGAGTGCAAAGCATGAAATCTTTGCAGAACTCACCTTGTGATCAAACTTTTCATCTGAGCCTCATGTATAAGCCTATTCATGGATAGGATTATTCCCTGAGTCCTACACTGCTCTCAGTCTTCTTTTGACAAACCTTTTGGGGTCCAAAAGTGATGCTATGCATGACTACTTCCCTTGGCAAGCAGCACTGCAATCCTCTCTGCACTCCATTTACCTGATTTCTCTAACCAGTCTCTCCATATGAACCCTACTTGTTTTCCTGATCATTTGGAGCTCTGCCCTTCAGTTAAGATATAAGGAATATGAGAACACAAGGGAAAAAAAAATCACCATAAGTATTGTTAACCACTGGAAGAAGGACCCATGTAGATGGTGGAAGCTTCATCCTTGGGGATGATCAGACCTTGGCTGAACCTTAAATCTGAGCTGTTTCACCCGAATTTGAAACTAGCCTTGCTAGCTTCAGGGGAGTGGGACTAGGCATTTCCAGGAGTTCTGTATGACTTAAGGTTTTCTATAACTGTGTTCTTATCTTAGAGCGTTTTTTGCATTTTAGTACTGAAATGTAGAAAAGGTCATTCAATTATATAATCTGAACCCTTGAAGAGTTTTGGCTGGGGAAGCTAGGAAGTCTTGTACTGAGTCCAGGAAGAAATCCAGGCCTCAAACACCTCTTTGTATGTTAAGGGGTTGTCTTTTGAAGCCTACATTCCTCTGCATATGTAAAAAGGTTTTATAAAGTGAGTGGAAATTCTTGCAAAACCAGATAGAAGCACGTCTTAAATCCACATCACCAAGAAGTGTATGTAGCTCTTGGGCATGGACTGAGCTGATGCTGCCTCAGCACAGCATAAATTCAACTGCATGTGGCTGGGAAGGGGAAAGAGCTTTTCCTTTCCTCAGGAGCCACCAAGTGTTGTGTCAGGTTTTGCTTACCTGCCCTTGTGGCAACAGTGAGTCATTCAGTTGAATCAGATGTAACAGATTGGCAAAAGGTAAAACGGGGAACTTTTACATTTAAACCTGGGGGTGTCCAGGCACAGAAGCTGTTATATTTTCCAATATCTTTGGAAATGTTTAGGTATATTTTACAGCATAGTAAACTAGTAGTGGAATTGAAGTTATGAGGTCCTCAAGTTCATGGTCCAAAGCCTGTTGGTTCCTAAACTATTTGGACACCTTTCCAGTCACTAAGTGCCAACCCAACTGGGACTCTCAGAAGAGCATGTTTCTTGTTATTTTGTTCACTGGTGAATTGGCAGTGGTGCCTATCATGGTCCTCTTTGGTGACCTTTATATAGAAGTCAAATGATTACACTCGGCACAAGGCTGGATGTGTTTCTGGGCAACCTAATGGAGTTGAAGATGTCATTGTTCATTGTAGGGGCATGGACTAGATGAGCTTTGAAGGTCCCTTCTAACCCAAACTATTCTATAATTCTATAATCATGGATATTCAGCTTGCGTTTTTCTTCTGTGCCTGAAGGGTATAGAAGTCACTAGCCAGTCAACCTTCCTTAGCAAGGACATTTTCCCTAACCTTCTGAAGAGGGGCCTCTGGGCCACAAAAAAACCAGCACAAATGAGGACATAATTATGGTATTGTGGTTTCAGCACAGAACTGGGGAGGACAGAAAGCATGTTTCTGCTCCTAATTCCAAACTAAGTCTATATTATATTACTTATGTTTCCGTAGTAACAATCATTAGGTAAAATACAAAAATGTCTACTAGAGTAGTAAGAACATTAGGCAATTCAGAATGCAAATAAAACACATGATTATACTTTGCTTAGTCTGTAGGCTGCTCAAAAGGCATAATTTAAAAGCTATGTGAAGCCAAGAGATGAGACACTAAGATTCTGCTTCAGTACTTCCCAAGATTTTTATTAAAAACTGACTTAAAATAAATGAAGATCAAATTAATTTACATATGAAATGAGTCTGCTTGGAATTCTCTGATATTTGAATTGCTGCTGAGATAGTTCATTGCAAATACAACAGAAAAAAAACTGTTTACAGAAAAAAAGGAATATCTTTTTGTTATTTCAACTGATACTTTTAGAAAAAATAAACACGCTCTAAGGCAAATCAAACCCACTGCAGAACTGTCGACAGTGATGGCAGAACATTACTCATAATAAAGCAATAATAATGAAATGTTAATTTTAAAAGCCTGAAAAGGTCAACTGACAATTTTGGGGCAAAAGAAATGAAAGAGCTACAAAAGTGGCTGAATTTCTCAATATCAGAAAAGGCATTGCAATTTTGATTAATTTTTTTTTCTTTTCAAAAGGGAGACTTGTGCAGTTTCAGAAATTAGAGGAGACTTTTTATAACTTTTTTAAAAGATGACTCTAGTAGATGTTACTGAATAATCTTGAGAGCAAGCACAAATACAGCAATCTGACATGAGAAAGGCATTCTGAATACGAAGTGGGGAAAGAGATAAGATCCAGATATCTGAGTAACAGAATAGGAAGTTGCTAACATTCATCCTTATTTTGCATGGGATAATTTGACAAAATAAAGCCAGTATCTTAAAAAAAAAAAAATCTGCTATTTTGATGCATATGCTTCAAACTATTCTTAATTAAGATACAATTTTCAGAGTTAGAGATCTACCTTATGTGAGTGGTTGAATAGTCTTGGAATTCAATCTTACATGTCTAAACTTCAGATTACAGACCCTGTGGCATCAGAAATAATAATCATAGAATCATAGAATCACAGAATAGTTTGGGTTGGAAAGACTTTAAGATCATCCAGTTCCAACCCCCCTGCCATAAGCAGGGACACCTCACACTAGACCCTAACACTCAAGGCTCTGTCTAACCTGACCTTGAACACCACCAGGGATGGAATATTCACAGCTTTCATGGGCAACCCATTCCAGTGTCTCACCACCCTCACAGTAAAAAGCTTCTTCCTTATATCCAATCTAAACTTCCCCTGTTGAAGTCTGAACCCATTACTCCTTGTTCTATCACTATAGTCCCTGATTAAGAGTCCCTCCACAGCATTCTTGTAAGCCCCATTCAGATGCTGGAAGGCTGCTATGAGGTCTCCAAGCAGCCTCTTTTCTCCAGGCTGAACAGCCCCAACTTTCTTGATGCTAAACATTTTTTAATATCTGACCCATGAGCTTTCTTAATGTTATTAAAAGTCCAGAATGCTTTTGGCCATACTTCCACTGAGCTCATTGGCAGTAATCGTTTTGACTTACATTCATACATTGATTTGTATATGGCAAAGAGACACAGTAAAATTTCATTTGTATTTTTAGATTTTTGGGGAAAATAAGATTGTTTTCTCTAAATATGTTTATTGTGTACAAAGTGAATATATATATATAAAAAAAAAGAAAAACATATATTCATTTTTAGTTTATGTTTTCCATTCTGTGATAGTGTCAGAGGTCCTTGGGACACCTGCTGTTCCTTTGATAATCATGATTATCCTACTCCCTGAAGAATATCTCAGTGCATTATTTATTATTTATCTTTCTATTTCATATACTTTGTTAAGCATCAAGTTCTGTTTTCCAATACAGGCTTCCATTTGCTTAAAAGCAAATGCCTCTCTAAGTCATGCTTTTCTGGTTGAGAGCCATTTCCTATGACCATGCAAGCAGGTCTGTCAAAATGTGACCTTTTGTCTTCCTTGACATGTTTACGTTGACAAGGTCACAAAGAGAGATGTAAATTGTTTGGTCTGAATAAAAACAATCAGAACATTTAAATCACAAACAGATCATAACCCGGTGACATGGCAATGGAAATATCTCAAAGTGCTGCCCACAGTTTTCAAATGAGATGCTGTAATAATATTGATTTATGGGCAGTGATATTTTAATAGAAGAGAAGCTTGAAAATGTCTGCATCTGGTGCTGGTTAAGGGATATATGGAGGCAGCTGGGACCTAATTCAAGCCCCAGCTACATCTACCCTATTAAACTACTTGTGTCCCAAATCATCCTTTGGTACTCTGACTTGCACATAACAGCCCATGTCCATACTGCTAACTTTTCTTACTCTCTAAAGGTTGGCTGTGTACAGACTAGTTACTAAGAGTAGTTTCTGCCCTCTGCTAGGTGCTAGGGGAAGTGCTAGATGTCCCAAAGCAAAACTGTGCTGTTCTGAAGAACATGGACATACATACAGTCAGAGTGTGGTACCCACTGATGTTCCCTCATTCTGTTTAATTCATTAGGAAAATAGATACAGCCTTGTGAGTGTTTCTTGATGTGTCCAAGGAACTCCATTTTCATTGGTCCAGATTCATTACAGCCCATAGGCATTTAACTGATTTAATGTAAAGCAGGAGCTGAGATGACCCTGTTTTCCCTCAAGGAGAGAGATGGAGTCCATCCTGTACAATGTAGACAGACAGCGTTTTCCAGAATACATGGGAGATTCAGATTAACAGCTCTCTGATGTGAGCACCTCTAGCTGGTGCCTACAGTTAGCCAGGATAAATCTGGGGCTCTGTGTTTCTTTTCTTTCCCATGGGAGTTGGTAAATGTATAGACTCAGTGAAATCCGATGCTCAGGAAGTCATGATCTAGTATATTTTAAGTGCTCAAAAATAGTTCCAGCAGGTATGCCAACTGAAAGTACTCACCACCCAACATTTCTACTGTCAGATTCAATTTTAAAGTATACATTTTGAATCTAAATATAAGACACAAACCCAGACACCATCCAGACAGACAGCAACATTAATCTAGCTTCAGGCAGGCAAAGCAAATTGAGTGTTCATACAAACTGTTGACATATTAACTAGTGTTTACTATCAGCATTGCATGAAATACATAGGAAAAGCTGAAAGCCAAGAAAGATTTACATTTATGTGACTGTTACTACAGACAAACAATTTGTAGTAAGTCTCTAGATTTGTATTAAAGGATACCTCTAGCTGACCCTCTTTAAGGCCACTTTAAACCCAGAGATTTAGTGTAATTAAAATGTATAGCTGTTCTTTGTGTGCCCCCAGCAACAGAAAATCATATACCTTCACTTCGCTAGCCCATAAACCTCATTAATATCTTAATGCCACAGTTCACATTTGGGCAAATAAGTTTTGTTCTGTACTTTGAATGAACAAAAAGGAACATGACTGTTATTTCACAAAGCTGAACTGAAGATAACAATAGCTCCTTGATTCTTGGTTTAATTTTCCTTGCTGTAGCAATCATTTTTGTCCTTCTAGTTCAAGTGACCTGTGTGTTTTAGGACCAAAAAATGATGAAGAGAAATTTGTCTGACAGTCTTGCAAGGAAAATACCAATAAGAATACCAGTACATGCTCATGCTGCAGTCCACTGCTTTCATCTTTTAGGTTGGTGAAGAGACACAGGGCAAGGCTAAGTGCATTTTCCAATGGGAAAAGTGGACTGTCAGAGCACTCTAGGTGCAGAGAGGGAAGAACTTTAAATTTCTTTGGTCATCTCATCCCAAAGTGACATTGGTTTAGAGAAAAGGGCAAGTAGGAGCAGAAATAACTGATGCCTGGTACTTTGCCTTAGGGGAGAGAAGTAGGGAGTAGGAGTGGGGCAAGTACTAGAGTAGCTCACTCTTATTTTAATGTCCTGTAGGACACCCTACATGATGGCTCATCCCTTTCTTGTCCTCTGGCCTAGCATGCAGGATGCAGGAAACAGACAGTAGGAAAATACAAGACTGCTTTAAGCATCAGAGAATTTTGAAACTGAAGAAAAAGTAATAGTAATAAGGTTTTAATTCATCTTCTGATCTTAGACATGTACAACAGCCTTCCATATTCAGAAGGTATATTTTGTTACAGAAATAGCAGAGAAAAATAGTTTTAGGAATTAAGGTTTCAGGAAATACAAGATGTTTTGAGACTGGAAGTTAATCACTGCAGTTGCTAACCTTGTGCCCACCTTGCAGGTTTGTTACCTATTTTGTATGAGGAAAACCAGATCCATATCCACTAAGGCAGGTACAAAACAACTTGTCCCTCTTTCTCAGTTGTGGAGGTTAAGACCCTGGTTCTTCTCCAGTGAAATCTGGGGATGAAGTCTCTGGTACCCATTGATTCTCCTACTGAATTTAAAGTTCTGGATTTCAGGCCTTGGTTTTCTTCAGGGAGCAATCAAACAGGATATCCCTCTGTAAAGCCCTACTGACATGGCTCTGCACCTTTTGAATCCTCCAAACTGAGATTGTCTATTCACAGTATCCTCTTGCAATCTTCTGTGAGGGTTTTGGCAAATGTCTTCCTCTAATAATAGGTCAAGATGAAAACTCAAAGTACCAAGTCTTGTTATTGTGAAATTATTGGTACAAACTCAAGGTTTTAATCTTTTACTATTACCACTGTCAAGAAGAGAAATTGTTGTTAGGTGCAATCCAGCATCAGCTGTACTTTCCAAATACATCATAATTAGAGATCATTTCCATTTAATTTCAATATCAAATCCAATATTGTTTCTGTTTTATGTCTTTAGAGAGTGGAAAAAAATAATTCCTTCTCACAGCCTTTCTTTCTCTCTCCCATCTGGGTCCTTCTCTGTGCCAGAATTGTTCTCATGCTTGAAACAAGCTCTCCATTCCTCTGGCTGACACATTGCCTTAAACTTTCCTGACACTTGCTTTGCAACTAGCTTTCCCATGCTATTTGGTTTTGGTAGGTGATTTTCTGCCAGAAAGACCAGGGTTCTTGGCCATCTACTAAAATAACAACAAAACAACAGCAAAGACAAGCTCACAATTTACAAATAACTGAACTTTTATTCTGGTTTCATTTTGTTTTAATTGAAGAGGAGAAGTCTCTGAGAGAACAAAGATCGATATGGTCTAGGGTGAGTCATCCTTGCCCATGGCAGGGGCATTGGAACTAGATTATCTTGAGGTCCTTTCCAACCCAAACTGTTCTATAATTCTATGATCCATGCAGGGACAGCTGTTTATACAGCTCTGACAACTTCAGGAGGTCTCTAAAGGGGACATTCCCCAAAGATATTTAGTGATTACAAAGATTTCATTAGCTTTTCAAGAAGCTGATGAAACATCTCATTCTTCACTTCTCCTGAGCCTGATCCTTTACAATGGACTGCAGTGAAATGAGGGTCAGATTGTATAGTATTTACCCAGATGCCTACAGGACTACTTAGCTCACGCAAAGCATAGCCTACACAAAGTACTGAAGCAGCTGGGAGCTTTATCCCAAGTATGTTCCCTTTTCTGGAGGCCCAAAGATATCAAGACACCCCCCCCCCTCCAAAAAAAGCAGAGAGGAAAAGAATGGATGTTATAACAATATGCAAGTGATTCCATCTTTGGTTCACTCATAAAGCCACCATAATAATAATAATTAAAAAGATTGCCTGGATACTCTGTTTTCTGGTTGTTAGGGTTTTTTTTTTTAACCATATAAAGATGGGTCCCACTGTGTATTGAAAAGTCACTGTCAATGCAAAATGTCAAATGCTTTCTATGAAAAATCACCAGAGCTATCAACAGTTTATTTTTTGTTTTCATTGGTTTCCCAATTAATGTTATTTGGCAGAATTTAGGTTGAATTTGCAAGGAATTTGCTTCAACTCAGTCCTGGTGTTTGTTTGTTTTCCAAAAACATATCCAACTGAGCCTTTTTGCCTATCTCTGAGAAGAGGGAACATGACTTTCACCTCCATCATACAGCCAATGCACTGATGGATGGGTTGACCTGCCAAGGCCCAGGAAAACCAAACCTCATGGTTTCAGGGGTGCACCAAATTAAGCTTGTTTAGACAGACACACTTAGTTCACCTTTAAAACAGCAGTGGAGGCTGGCCAGGCATGGGTTTAGCTCAGCTCCTCGGCTGTGCTGGACCCGGGTTAAGCTGGCTTCCCTTTTGCTGTTGTTACAGGGCTAAGAATCTCCTGTTCTTAAAACCACCTTGGGTGCTCCATAAGCATCATTTTCAACTGACATCCCTGGAAAGAGTCTCTGGGTAGAGATGACACCTTTCTTTGTACGAGTAAAAGGCCACTCTCGTTTACCTTGCTCTGCTCTATTTGAGGACTAATTCTGGTTTTGGAACATTTTGTTGTTCTTTGATTTCATTCTTGATTGTAAAGCATACTTACACAAAGCCGGATCTTGGTGTCTGGAGTGTTTATCTACTCTCCTGAAAGGCCTAATTGCTTGTTAGTCACCTCCTAATTGATTGCTGTGGAATAGTGATTAGGAAGTTTCAGACAGAGGATAATGACTTCAGGTGGGATGTACACTGGAAAGCCAGATTAATGTTAAGTATTCATATAATCTGCTCTCTTAATAAATGTGAGTTAGTTCAGGGCCCGGAGGAAAGTGTGGTGAGGCAAAGGACCTTCCACTGACTATATGGATGCATGAGCTGGTTGACAGCTCCAGGAGTAATACAGACCATTAAGTGACATCCTGTCTGATGTGGAACTGCTTTCTCCATCTCTTTCAAACTTCATTTTTAAAGCACTGCCTGTAAACTGACTAAGTTTGCCTTTGGCCCTTGTCCAAGGCACAGAAATGAAGGTATAACCCCCATTCCCCATGTAGTTTAGAGATTTCTGTTACCAAGACAAGAAGGGGAGAATATTACAGCTGATGCTACTATAGGCAGAGATACCATTTCAACCACTGAGACAGCTTGAACTGTTTGCTCTCTGCAAACAGAGGTGAACCAGGATGAAGGACTTTGCTGATATGGCAGGCATTGATGCTTGAAGATGGCAATGGTAAGCTGTTCACCTTTCCAACTGCATTCCCATGGCTGGGACAGGGACAGGGACAGCCAGCAAGTGCCCAGAGGAGTGGGACTCTGGTCCTGTCTCCACACAGCTGTGAGTTACATACAGGGATCTGCAGAGATGTGTGCTGTGGGTATCAGCTCTCCTGAAAGAAGCAACCTGCTGCTGCACACAGGGGCTGGACACTGCATCTGGTTTTGAAATGGGACCTTCCTGTAGGATTCAGCAGTCTTTAAGTGCCTTAAAGTGCCAAATGGATGATTTGCAAAAAATATCCACTCAGGTAAGACATTAAATCTCACAGAAGGTGAAGGGGAAACTCATTTGAATACTATAATAGTTCTCCCTTGACACCTCTTAATCTTTAGAGGTCTAGATACCATTGTAATTCTTGTCTGATAAGCTTACAGCTGTACAGGGAGTGAGGTGCAATAGTGCTTCACCAGCAGCTAAAAATAGAGTTCATCTTTATTTTCACACCCTTCTCTGAGTTGTTGATTGTGTTCATCCATTTGAATTTGGAGAGAAAACTGCCTTTTGCCTTGTCCTTGTACTGATTTGGCACAAAACCAGTCCCCAAATTGATACCTCCATAGCAAATGGCAGCCTGAGCCTTGATGACCTTGCAGTCCTAGCAGACTGAAAGTGTGCACATTTCCTGCATCCAGTGGCACAGAGGAAAGTAACAGGGATGTTGGCCTCCCAAGCTGAATGAGCAGATGCCCATTTACAGCTGAGAAAATCCAGCATAAATGAGCATATGCGCTGTTGCCAATAGCCATCGCTTTGTTCCTGGTATGTGAATGTGCCAAGCTTATTAACGTCACTATCGAGAAGTTAATTCATGGCAACAGACAACAGATGCTGAGGCATCCTCCACTCTCCTGAAACCTGTTTCTTTCTCACCAAAGGTAAAGCATGTGCTGTGGAAAGAGCAAGACTCCTGAGACAAAAGCTCTCAGTAGGCATAGTTTAAGTGAAAGCACCAGGTTCAGAGAGCGCTCAGCTCTCATGAACACAGCAGCATGGTTTCTCCAGGCCTTCCTATGCTTTATTTTTGTCTGTGATGTGGGCATCATTTTAACACCTGCCTGCTCTGGATCAGGTGTTTTAGTAGACTCTGATGAATATAGCTTCCTGACAATCCATCAAGCTAAGCAGCAGTCCATTTTGCAAAGGCAGAAGCAGATGCGAGCATAAAGAAAGACATCACCTCTAGGATGAGCGCATGCAGTCTATGCAACCACCACGGGAGGCACACATCCTGGCAGTGACCGCTTTTAGCTTGATCTCCATTTCTGAATCTCTGGGGTGGGGGAATGACCTGTGCTTCTGAATAAGATTATTCCAGGTCTTCCCTGACAAAGAAATTGAAACCTGCATTTCTTCCTTCTCGCAATTTCTCACAGGCTCCTTCCTTTAGATTCCTCCTCCATGAGAAAACCACCATAGAATCACAAAACCAGCTAGGTTAGAAAAGACCTTTAAGACCATCAGTCCAGCCATTGCCTCAGGATTGCCATGTCCACCACTAAGTTATGTTGCTGAGGGCCTCATATACCTGTGTTTTGAACACTTCCAGGGACGGTGATTCCATCATTTCCCTGGGCAGCCTGTTCCAATGCTTGATCACTGTCTCAGTGAAGAAATTGTTTCTAACATTCAGTCTAAACCTCCCCTGGTGGAACTTGAGGCCATTTCCTCTTGTCCTGTCACTTATTACTTGGGAGCAGAGACCAGCCACCTTCTCTCTCCATCCTCCTTTCAGGTAGTTGTAGAGAATGATAAGGTCCCCCTTGAGCCCTGTCTTCTCTAGAATAAACCCCCCATTTTCCTCAGTTGCTCCTCATCAGACTTGTGCTCCAGACCCTCCACCAGCTTCACTGTCCTTCTCTGGACCCACTCCAGCACCTCAATGTTTCTTTTGTTGCGAGGAACTCAGAAAATGCAGACTTACTGCAGGTCAGTGCAGTGCAAGGGAAGCAGAGAGGAGCCTGTTCTCTGCCCGCACTGCCAAAAGCACATCCCAGCTGCACTGGCTGAAGGCATGTGGCTGTGCGCGCTGCCACCTCACCCCTGACAGCTTTAGACGTTTTCTATTTTTGGCCTTGAGCTCCAGCTGTTCCCCTTCCAGCTCCATTGCATCTTTAACCGAGCACTGAGCAAAAGGATGAGGAAGGATTAGCAAGGTCTGCTGACCATGAGAGCTGCACTTTGATACCTGCAGTTGCTTTTAAAAAGTAATATGTAAGTGCTCAGTAACACTGCCTGTGCATCTCTTTATGCCAGTAATTTTCTTAGTCTTTTTTTCCCCCTCAGTTTAAATAGCTTGGATATGATCTTTTCTGTTCTGTCTTTCTCTGTGTGCCAGCACTGGGGCCACAGCTCCTTTTTGTGCCACCATGGTGTATCACTGTAGGAAAGCAAGACCTATAGGTAGGCTTTTTCTCACATATAAATTTATCTGACCATTGCTTTATGAAAATCACCTACATGTGTTCTTAAAAATGACAATAAATACCAATACTTACTTAATTTTTACATCCTGAGGTGGTACTTTCCCAGTATCCGGTTACTGATCCTGAGTGAAATTCCTCAGATCCAGACCCATGAGTTTAATTTGTTTGTACTTAATCACTTAGTTATGGAACAAAGAACAGAGCAGACGAGCACCACATCCTGTCCCCAGTTGGCAGAAAGCAGCAGGTGAGTGCAGCTGGAATCAGTTCAGTTGACTGAGAAAAAAAACCAGCTAGGATCAAGCTGGGTGAACCTCTGTGGGTGCTCACTAGGACAATATTGCTTTGTCCAATTTTCTATTTCAATTTTATATTAGAGCAGCCAAATTTCTGGGGAGTAGTGGAGAAGTGGGAGATTTCACTACAAATACTTCTACTTCAGACATCTGATGTTGTCTGAAGATCTGGGCAACCAGCTAAGCGGAGAAACTTTATCTGACAATCAGGTGAAGCTGTAGCCTATGATGCTTGATCTATGAGGCAGGGAGAGGCTGGTTATCCAGAAAAGGAATGTAGAACTTTTAATGTCAAGGCTGATTAGGCAGCTGTGAGTAATTGAAGGAAGTGCTATTTAAGATCCTGAGAAAGTAAATATGAAAAAAGGGGAGACAAAATCATCCTCAGCGATAAGGAAGACAGGTTATTCATGCTGGAGCTTAGTAAATGGTCCTAGATAAATGCCAGGGAGGTATCAGCAGCTTTTCTCACTACATCGGGGGGGGGGGGGGCG
>NDXB01021888.1:0-13638 GCA_002631895.1 Agapornis roseicollis | reverse complement strand
GGGAGGGGGGGTGGGGTTGTTTCCGGAGGGGGGGGGGGGGGGGGGGGGGGGGGGGCTGCGAAGTGATGAAGGGGTCATTAGTCTCATGTACAAAAGAGGGTTTCTGTTGGCCATAACACAGGAGAAGCCTAGATAGACGGGTTCAAAGACACACTGTTTAATCCCATGTATGGCAACAGACCTAGAATTCCCACAGTAACATGCTAAAGTTCCTTGCCTGCTCTTTATTAATGCTTGTTGTTGGAGTCCCAGCTTCATTTTCCAGTTACTGAAAACTGTTTTATTCCAAGAGAATTCCACCTGTTCGTAAGTTAAGGATTTTCCTTCATTTGTATCAGAGAGCCTAGCAAATTCATTAATTACATGCATCTATGCGCTTGAATGTTCTTTTTAGGAGCCATGGCCACCAAATTCCTTGTTGAACTCTTCTGTAAGAACTGCCACCCTTGAACTCTTATTTGTGAGGAGAAAGAGAAGATGGCAAAATTAAATTGGAATTCCCATGATCCATGTAAGCAATAACTGCCTGTCACATTAGCAGTTCAGGGATGTAGCAAGGGATATTAGAAACTGCAACATTTTCCCATGAGACTTTTTTGAGGGTAGCTGTTGGCAGGATATACTTTTCCTTTTCAAAACCTAATGTACTCCCATGCTTTCCATGTTTCTTCATTATGGTGAGATAAACAACAGGTATTCAGGAATTTCTGAATCCTGCTCTTACCTCTATAACTTACCTGCCACATATCCTAGAAGCAAATTCTGCCCTTTTTAGACTAACTGCACATTATTTTTGTCCTTCCTGGATATTTGTAGTTCAGTCTAGGATGGCTTTGTCACTGCAGGTAAGGTAATGTAAAATGGAGTAATTGCCTATCTCTCTAGTAAATCTTTTTTTTCTTTATGGGATATCGTGTACATTTGTATGTGTGTGAGTAAAGCAGGGATTACAATCAATATTTTCTACAATACCCGTTATTCATTAAGCTGTTATTATTGGCAGCAGATAATTATTAATACAACATATTCTGTTATTCATTTACCCAGCTTGTTTGCATGCAGTTACTCAATTGGAGCAATAGCTGGGAGAACAACCCCAGCTTCTTACTCAGAAGTAGAGTTAGCTTCTTGGTAAGTGCTCAAATCCTTCAGAAGGTCCTTTGTTTCACCATTTATATATATATATATATACACTCTTGTATATGTACATATCTATTTATACATGTATATGTACTCTTGTAGTCCTCATGCATATCGTTGCCACCACCTCTGTGGCCTGAGNTCTTGGTAAGTGCTCAAATCCTTCAGAAGGTCCTTTGTTTCACCATTTATATATATATATATATACACTCTTGTATATGTACATATCTATTTATACATGTATGTATATGTACTCTTGTAGTCCTCATGCATATCGTTGCCACCACCTCTCAAATGTGGCCTGAGTTACCTAACCTGTCGTTGATATTAGTGTGTGCTTCTGTTCTTGTACAGATTCGGAAGATTTTTCATCAGCTCTTGCAAGTTCAACAGAAGACTCTTGGTATCCAGAGTCTGTCAGTCCATTGCAAACTTCCATACGGAAGTCTTCTAAATACAGTGTTTTCCTCTTTCTTGCTTGTTGTTTTCTGGTAACTATTTCTCCATCCATGCCTACAGACAGCTACAAGATTCATTCAGTGAAACAGAAAATGCCTTTACAACCTCTTTTCCCTTGGCCATGAAATATTTCTCTCTTTAAGCTATTGACCTGCAATTACATGTTCAATTTCATGTTGTACTTCACCTGATCTAAAGTTGTTGTCAGAAGAACACATCTCCCACCTGCTCCCCTGCATCATATCTAATGTTTGCCCCTAGGCTGACATTGATCCTTGAAGGAAAAGGAGAAGTTTCTAAAAAATCAAGCATTTTTCTTCTCAATCAGTGAGATGGCACAATCAACAGATTGAAGGCACCAAGGACTAAGGGAGTTCTCCCCTGGATGCATAAGGAAAGGAATGTCAGAGCGTTGGTGACAGAGATGGATTATATTAACTCTAATCTAAAACTTCTCCCCAAACCCTAAGTGACAAACCCTTGAGCTTTTTCACAGCACTGTATTGATCATCAAATGGTTGTAATCATCAAAGCCTTCTGCAAAGTGCCACTTTTATACATCCCCATTACTATGCAGTCATGGATTCCTGAAGCTATGCAAATGTGACTCAGCACTGCAAGAGGGTGGATTGTGTCACAAGTGTTCAATGTATAGAGCAAAGCTAAAAGCAAATTGCTTCACCATTAACAATGTAAAAGCGGTATGGCCTCACTAATTTCTGGAGAGATTAACTTGATTTGTACTTTTGAAGGAGAGCCGAAACAAACCCATGGAGAAGCAAATATAAAACATGAAAGATAATGATAAAAATCAAAATTCCATAACTTTATTGTTTGACAGCTTCCATAAGGTCAGAGGGGACACAGGTACACAAATACATGCTGAGCTTTTAATGGTCATTTTACTATCAGATAAGACTGTTAAATTCCAAACTGAATATGCATCAATCTGAAGGAAAATGAGAAAGTGGGGGGGAAAAATGTAAAATATAGCAATTACTATTTATTTTTATGTCAAAAGGGCTTTACAAATCCCACTGGAGAGATAATGTTTCAGCAGAGAGATAAGATTTTACTGCTTCCAGACATTTAGTTTAACTCTGAGTACTTTCATGCTTACACTCTGTTTTAAATCTATCCCCAGTAGGGACTGTTGCAACAGAGTGGTTCACAGATCTGGACTATCCAAGTACCTCTCTGTAGTCTTAAACTCCCACTTCTATAGGCTATGCTACAGTGCTGAGGAGCTCTGATGACCTCAGAACAATGTGGTAGCCCTCACGAAGATTTATTTCCTAATCCTGATGTAAGAGGGTCAGTCTGCACAGCTGAAGCCCAGTTTATAACTGATATCAAGTGGTCATTCATAAGAGCAGAAGCAAAAGGCAGGACTCAATTGCTATAGTTTGAAAGAAATATGCTATGAAAAGAGGAAGGACCCACACAAAGCTCCTTTCTGGCTCTGTTGAAGCTCTTCAGCAGATCACAGATTATCTCAGGTGCCTGGATTGCAAACATCCCTCTATTGTGCTATGGAGAGGTATCTGTAGTTCAAAGGGGCTAGAATAGCAAGAAGCACAATCTTGACTCATCTGCCTTCTGACTATCAGTCCAACAGAGACATTTAATGCACCCTTTGCCTGAGATTTTCTTTGTTTCTCTGCTAAAAGCACAGTCTGAAGTGGTTTTGCTAGCAGCTGTGAGCACTCAGCATCTGAGAAAATTAGACCCTGGGGTCTGCTCTTTGATACCTTCCCAGTTAAAGAGGAGGTAAGACAACAATGACTTCAGGGCTGGTCTTGTCTAGCATCACATAAAATCTGTAGCAAGGGGGATGATCCTGTTGTTCAGTTCAACCTGCCACCCTATTAAAATTGCTATTCTGTTGCAGTACCCAAAAGAAGTTCTTGCAATAAGCCCAATAAATTCCTCCACTTTATGAGTCTGGCTCAATCCAAGGACAAGGAAACAAAATAATACATGATTGGGTATTTAAATATGGTATCATAATGCTTATACACAAATTACTGTTCCCAAGGCTGTATTGACTGTGGTGTTTCCTCACATCTGAATGCTTTGTACCCTCAAGGATTCATCAGTCTGCACTGGAGTTATTTCTGTATAGACAAGGGAGGCAGTAAGTTTTACTAGTTTAATTGCTTCTACCTTAAAGACCAATGAATATAAACTGTATAAAGGGAAAATCTATGTGTGCCAGAAAGTCTGTAGGTTGTTCGGGGCATAGACTTCTTGGGCTTAGTATTCCAATGCTCCATGTGATGTATAGCCATTAATGTCCAAGCAAAATGAATATCAGCTGGGTAGAAGGTGGCATTGAGATACATAAGAAATTACTTTTATTTTTGATTTAGAAACATGAGTTGCTAAAAGCCTTTGGGCCTCATTTCCAGTTTTACTTTTTCTGTCTTCTTGTCCCACAATCACGAGTTTCTCTTAATGCACAATGTTATGTATTTTTGAGAGGATGTTATTATATAAAAATGGATCTATAAAAAAATGTACGTAGGGATGCAACTTAATATAGCAAAGAGTAAAAATAGCACAGCTTCATCTTTTTATGGGCCTAAATTTCAGGAAGCTTAAGAGATATGATTTAACAACACTACTTTCTATAGAAAATGCCAATAAACACTGCAACAGCTCTGTGAAAGTGGCTCTTCATCCTGGCTTGAAGATAAGCACAATTAAGTAATGTCTTCCTGATCTCACGGACATGATGCCAAAGAAGACACTGAGTAGCTAATAGAGCCAGGTAACATGTTGTATGTCAGTAGCATTGCTCAGGCTGTCTCAGGTCTAGACTCTCAGTGCCTGTGCACACTGGAAATTCCCACATCAGCATCAGGAGACTGCCCCTCTCCAAGTTGTTGAATATCCTGAAGGAGGGATTGCTCAGACACTCAGAGGTCTGCCTACGCTCATGGTCAAAAATAAGAACGAGAAATTAATAGATAATGGAAAGTATATTTACCATGCTGAAGTATATACCTTCTTCATGAGAATAATCCCCTCATCTGGGATTTAAGTTTCTTCTTCTCACATGGTCTTCAGATTACTTAGGATAGAGGAATAATGGAATAATTTAGTTTGGAAAGGACTATATATCACTTCCCTTATGTTGGGTGCTCCAGCCTCCATCCTGATTGGTGACTTTATGCTCAATCTGCTGTTCTTTGTCAACGTCTGGGGATCCCAAACTGGGCTCCCTTCAGTTTAGTGTCATCCACCAGCTTGCAGGGAACACATTCCATCTTCCCAGCTCAGTTCTTTGAGAGGCAAACCAGTATTGGCCCCAGTGTTAAACCCTGAGGAACAGTACTTGTGACCAGAGGTTTGTAGAAACCTTACCAGTTTTACTGAGCTGATCACCCTTCAGTTAGTTCCCATTGTTGACACTCTGTCTGGCCGGATCATACCAGCACAAATAGTACTTCCCAAAGTCCCACTCACCCCCTGGAGACTCCAGAGAGCTGATCATCTGAATCCTTCACATTTTCATTATTACATATTCTTTAATGAAAATGTAATGAAATCTGTGAAATCTAATAGCAGTGTACAAAAAGGATGAAATTTCCAATTTGGGAGAAAGCAGCCCAAATTTAATCCTGGCAGCAAATATTAAAAATAGAGTAAAATAAAATAAAAAAAGTAGGAAAATATGATTATATATGTACACAACAGACCCAGAATCCATGTAATATCTCTTTTTGTTATGCATCTCTACTGAAGGGCAGATGAAGTTGACAGTGTTCTCTGCAAACCTTTAGGCTGAAGTGCATCTATTTTTGCCTACCAAAATGCTACTTGCAGAAAAAGGATTTAAACAGTGACAAAAGGAGCAATAAAAAATTGTAAATCGATGCATATAGTGGCTTATTGCAGACATAAACCCTGTCTTCAGAGAGACAAAGTGAATTCAGTAGGCCACTGACCTGTGTCAGAGTCCTTAGAAAATAAAACCAGTGAGAGGTGGCTTATTTTATATTATTCAAACCCTGTTATTTTATACCAAATGAGATCTTGGACTTAAGCCATACACATTTGTGCCCTGAACCTTCTCACATCTATACCTTCTGCTTGCACCTGTACTGCAGTGAGGAACTCACCACTTCAGTGTTTTAAATGTGGGGTTTTTTTCAGCAGAAGAAACACTACAGGACATTCATACTTGTGTTCCAGTGATTCAACAAGGCTGTGAATAACAATGGCCAGTAGTAGTGTGAGACCTGAGCAGATGAGGTTGTCAGAACCAAACACATGAGATTTGTAGTGGGTTTGCCTTTTTTATAAATGACTATTTATTTTCTACTGCAGGTAAGAAAATTGCAAGGTAGGAAATGTGTTTTGGAAAACAATTACTGCTGCAGGCAAAATATATCAGTGCAATGTGCATGTACTGCACATTTCTTTCCCAGTCTATGTTTTGATCTCTTTCCAGTGGATCCTGGGTTCAGCAGCAGCAGTCATTTTTAATCCTTCTTAGTAGCTGGTGCAGTGCTGTGGTTTTGACTTTTGGCCTGGGAACAGCACTGGTAACACCCATGGTTTTAGTTGTTGCTCNTTATTTTCTAAGCTTCCACATGTCCTGGGTTCAGCAGCAGCAGTCATTTTTCTCTTCTTAGTAGCTGGTGCAGTTCTGTGTTTTTGACTTTCACCCTGGAAACAGTGCTGGTAACACCCATGGTTTTAGTTGTTGCTCAGTCATGTTTATTCTGACCAAGGACTTTCTGAGTCATGCTCTGCCAGGGAGGAGGGGAAGCCAGAAGGAAGTAGAGACAGGACACCTGACCCAAACCGACCAAAGAAGTATTCCATACCACAGCACATCATGTCCAGGAACTAGAACTGGGAGCAGTTACCCGGAAGGCTTAGATCACTGCTCAGTCGGGCTGGGTATCAGTCAGCAGGTGGTGAGGTGTTGTATTTTCTCCCCTTGTTATTTCCCTTACCATTATTATTATTGGTGGTAGCAGCAGTGATTTGTGTTATACCTTAGTTACTGGACTGTTCTTATCTCAACCCATGGGGATTGCATTCTTTTGATTCTTCTTCCCATCCCTCTGGGAGCTGGGGGGGAGGTAGGAGAGGGGGAGTGAGAGAGAGACTGTGGCTGACTGAGTTTAAACCATGGCACAGTGTTAACTTCATTTTCCTTCAGATCACAAATTAGAAAAGAAAGAAAAAAAAATTAAAAATGGTGCAGCCACAAAGATAACACCACTAAACTACACCTCCATGCCTTCATACCTATGCTATGTTCTACTTTAATGTTTCCTAATGTCTGAAACCAAATAGGTTGAAGTATTTTGCAAACACCTGAATTGAACATCCCAGGAAAAGTTCAGCTAGTGCCTGAAAAAATTAAGTNCTAAACTACACCTCCATGCCTTCATACCTATGCTATGTTCTACTTTAATGTTTCCTAATGTCTGAAACCAAATAGGTTGAAGTATTTTGCAAACACCTGAATTGAACATCCCAGGAAAAGTTCAGCTAGTGCCTGAAAAAATGAGGTGATGTGCATGGAGAGGGAAAATAAGGTAAACATGATCTTTGCTTTTAAATTTCCACATCTGTCCACCATTTGCATGGATAGGGCTCACCTGACCAACTTAAAACACCTCCACACGGCCTGGTCATCTCCACTGCTTGCACAGGCAGTGAGAGAAACATGGTACCACAAACATGGCTCAAAAAGGAAGAGTCTGAAAGTGAACACAGATATTTTTCTCTTAAAGTGCTCTGTCTCTCCACTGACTAAATCAGAAGTATATTTATTTATGATGCGCACAGATGAAGTTAAATGACATGAAATCCATCCTACATATCTGGCATTAAACTCTTCACCTAATCCTATCAAACTTTTGTTTGCTGGTTTGTGGACAGGGTCTATATAATAATCAGAAACATAATTCCCCAAGCAATTATTTATTAACTGTTATCTTTGAAATATTGAACAAAATCTTTGCTGAACAGCATGGGTTTGCCTTTTCTACTTCCACTGTGAGAAGACGAATTAGAAATTGCAAATCTGTTAGCTCACTGATAAATATGTACTAGCCTTGTCTTAGATAATCTGAAAACATTCTATGATAGTTTCTAAAGTATGAGAGCTTCATTGATTAAAAGATTAAAACTTAAACAGGGGAGGTTTAGATTGGATATAAGGAAGAAATCCTTTATGTAAGGGTGGTGAGGCACTGGAATGGGTTGCCCAAGGAAGTTGTGCTTGCTCCATCCCTGGCAGTGTTCAAGGACAGGCTGGACAGAGCCTTGCGTGGCATGGTTTAGTGTGAGGTGTCCCTGACAATGGGGGAGGTTGGAACTAGATGATCTTAAGGTCCTTTCCAACCCTAACTATTCTATGATTCTATTGGTCTGCCCAAACAGAAAGCTAAATAATGACTGAAGCAATCCCCAGATTCTCTTAAAACAAAATTTTCAAATTTGGATTCCTAAATGGAGGCATAACATCCATATTTGGATGCCTAAATGACTTATGGAAGGTTTAGCAAATTCAGCCTTTTAAAATCTGAGTGAAACATGATTCAGCTGCTTAAACACAGGCATGTAGTACCATTTGAGACATGCTACCAAGACATCAGCATGCATCTACCTCCTATGCCACAAAGTCTATGAGAAATGCATCTCTCTCAGCTGGATACTGGAAACCAATCCCACCAGTCCCAGAATGGGGAACTGACCCTGCCCCATGAAGGCAACACAGAACAAAGAAGGATTTTCAGACAGGACCTGGAAATCTTGTCCATCTCTGTAGAAGCCATGCTGTAAGCAACCAAGTCATAAAACTTTAACCTCAGCTACTAGAATAATGCACTTAATGCCTTGATGTGAGGCACTTTAGAACTCTGTGTGGTCTCCTATATTAATGGAGATTGCTGGTAACATTTATTATCTTTAGTAAAACATCCAGTCTCTGTGGGATTGCAATTGTGCATAAAGAGGCTAGAGAATGAACAAACACAACGCACACTGCAGGCAAGTGAGATCAAGTTTGTTTGAGGTAATGGGAAAGAAGACTGCAGGTAGAGCAATGCACTGCATTTTGCCCTTATGAGGGGATTAAGACACTTTACCCAAAGGAAAATTTTTGTATGGAAGTAGTGTTACTGTTGTCACTATAGTATAGGGCAATAAGCATTCCAAAATAAGCATTCCACAATCATATTGCCAAGTAGTTTAGACCTGGCAGTTACAAAGAAAACACTATCTTTGTGGTCACTTTTGTGGTTACCAGTTACTAGCTAGTAGCAGGAATCACAAATAACCATAGATAATAAAGAGATGGACCACTGGTTAGTCATCCATCAGTAACTACTTTTTGTACCACTGGAACTTTATATCACTTTTCATATCACTTGATTTATGCCTGTTGGGGATTTGTACAATACATAAAAGTTAGTAATACAATTAACAGGCCAAATAGAAGTAAAGTCTCCTTCATTTCTGAGGTTACTCAGACGTTTCATCATGTCCCCTCAACCTACTTCTCCTACTGTCTGACTTCTTACACCTTCAGGTTTCTTTTTCTTCTTCTCTAATTCTTGTTTTCAGCAAGTACATTATGTTACTACATAGCATCATCCCTCAGTCGCAGTGGATCCTCCCTTTACTTTCACCATTCTTGTTAACAGAATTTAACAGTTTTCTCAGAGTCTTTACCCACATTTCTCTCCTTTGTTCAAAAACTCAAAGCTTCAGTTTGACTCCTCTGTTGGCAGCCTCTTCAGACGTGCTACTCTAGAAAGCCGTTATTCATGAAAAATAATGGCAATAGATGAATATTCTTTCAAGTAGACCTCACTCCCACATCCTGTGATGATTTCTACAGACTTTGAAAGACTTTGAAAAATCTTGATTTCCTATGGCTAAGACAGCTACTTACATTATTTAGTCTAAAATTAAGTCTGCATTTATATGATTCTTTATATGAAACATCTCTGAATACCATGCAAACTGAATAAGACACAAGCCAAGATTTTCAAAAGTCAAATTCACATTTAGGATATCCAATCACTATCCAGTTCTAAGCATATTGGGTAATGACGTTTTTTGGAAGCTTCAGAACTCAGAACTGGCATTTGCAGTAATCTGCTATTTTGTAACTTATCACCTAGTTCAGGTAGATCCTTAAAAAAAAAAACAACCCTCAAAATTAGTTCTTGAATCTGTTCAGCCTAAATAGTTATGTGATATTATTACCTCACCAATATCACTCCTTTTCAGCAAATGAGCTTTTAGGTTTCAGTTTTTCCATGTACGCTATTCCTTTTGTTTCTGTTTGTCACCCATTTCAACAACTCTTAACAATAATGCTTCATCTGCCGAACATCACTTAGGAGGGTGAATATACCTGATATAAGTAAAGATGTTTTAAAATTTCCATCAGCAATACTGGACTAGTAGTCCTAGATGTGACATCCATGGGGGCTTAGCATGGGTGGTCTAGTCTGTTCTTAGTGCATCAGACCCACTACTCATGACCTCTGCATCAGATTTCACCTACAGAGTTGAGGTAACACTACATACTCTGACATTAGTCAGTCACAACCACAGCCCTGATTAGTATTCTTCCACTATGGTGTTTACTTTGCTCCTGCTCTCAGAATATTTACCAAAGACCTTTCAAAATACTAAGTTTAAGTCTTAATATATATGTTGCCATAGTGATACTTCCTTTATTCATTACACTAATGACATATAGAGAAGTCCAAGGGAGTAGGATGATGTAATTTTCTTCTGCAGGGGTCAGGCTGGCTGTTCCCTCTTTTGAGATACCCTCCAGACATTTGTTATTCTGGCTGCAGATGTTTACATATAACTTTTACCACATTCTTCTGCTTTGGAGGAGTGGGTATTTTGAAGACAGACTGCATATTTTCATAGAGGGTTTTTCTTCCATACTTGTGCTCCATTAGAACTCCCAGGTGTGTCATTTGGGTTTGATGGATTTTATCACTCTGTAAGTTATTATTTCTTTTCCTGACATTTCAATATCCAAAAATATTTCCTTTTATGCCAAGAAAGAACAAGTTCAAGGTAAGTATTTACCTGAAAGTCTCCTTCATGAAACTTACACAGAGAAGCCACTAATCCTCTCATCAATGTGCTTATATTCCTTCATAGATCCCTTCAGCCCCTGATGACTCAGTGGAATTATTGATCTCTTGCAGACTTCCTGATTTTCATTTGTTTTCACACCATCAGTTATTTATTCTTTGAAATGTATCTTGGCCTTCCTAAATTTCTTCTCCCTTCTGTTCCTCCTTTCCCCTTTTGTTTGTACCTTCTGATTCCATTTCAGATTGGATCTGCAGAATGTTTTTTTGATAACTGACTTTGCCAATTGTTTTATTTTAACTATGGAATATTTTGTTTAATTTTCCAGGTTTTTTGTTTTTTTGGTTTTTTTTAATATCTTCCTTGTGAAGTTTTGTGTCATATTGCTCCTTCCGGGACTCTTCCTATGTCCTTGAGTGGAGTGGAAAGCAACTAAGCTGTGTTGGCAGTTAATTCAGAGGCTCAGGACTCTGACTCATGCTGTCTAAGACAGTGTCCCCCATAAGCAACTTTCCTCAGCCACCTAGCCTGCCTTTCTGAGGAAGAGCACCACCCAACCCTAAATTTTGAGGATCTGAGAGTTCCTGCCACTGCAATTCACTGTCTGAAGTCTCAGTAAATATTTATCTTCTTCTGTGATTTAAGTCACATCTTTTGGCTACTGGACTATGAACTTAAGTGATTTAGTAAACATTATCCTTCTATAGAGATGAAACAGGTAAGTAAGAGATAACATCTTAAATAAATTACCAGAGTTCATCTCTAAAAGACCTCTTCTACTGGCACTTGAATTATTTTCTATATGCTACCTCAGATGAAGACAAAACTGTAGAAGAGTGAGAATGTCACTTGCAAGTCTGCCTAATTCACATCCCCTTCTGTTATCCCATGTTTCAAATAGGCTCTCTTACCTGCTGCCCCAACAGTTTGCAATTGTAATGTATCCACTGTAATGTGGATATCATACACACCAAGACTGAACTGACTCAATCCGTACATTTCACTGAGCAAGTCTATCTCTCCTTTTCAAGCCATAGTTAGGTTTGGTGGAAACTAGAAGATGCCATTTCTCAAGACAAATTAAAAGAATAAGCTCTGACCTCATGGGTCATTTAAGCAATACGTGCTCACCAAGGAGTCTATGGATCATCTGAATATGATGACACTGATATTTCCATCCACTGAGTTATTAAAACTACACTTCTGCTTTCTTGGGTTTGAAAAAGTTAATGGTCTTTTCCCCTTTTGTTTTGAAAAGAGAAAATACGCGGTGATAGATTTTTCTAATGGTCATTCAGAATGATGAGTTTGCCTACAGTAATTTGTGCAAATTGGAAATCCACTTTTCTCCTCAGGAAATGAAATTATCCCCAGTGTTGACACATTTCCTTGGACAGCTAAAACAAACAGACAGTTCACATTTCTTGGAACCATTCAGCAGCCTGCCTGCAAACTTATCTGTTATTACTTACAGGTAGTCAATCAGCTGTGAACCAGTGTCACGCAAGGTGAAAGCTTTGAAGTGTAGTAGCTGTGTATCTGCCTGTATCCTTAGAAAACTGATGTGAATTGCCATAGAGAAGGCTAACCTTAAGCTAATGGAGCAATCCTCTTCCACTTGGCATGGAAGGAGCACATATCCAGCCTCAGCTCCATGACTGTGCATTTGCCTTATGCAGTAATTTTGCCTAGTTTGTGCATAATAACAGTTCATTCCATTATTACAAAACCTGACTCATCCACTCCTCCTTTTCAGTTGAATTTTGTTTTTCAGTCTCACATCATTTATTCCCAAAGGTATGTTTTATTACCATAAGTGGAAAATATTCTTAGTTAATTACGTCATATGTAAAACAGAAGACAAAAGTTGGTCATGCGTAGAACTTTACTATTATAAACCCGACATGTGTCCAGAAACTTTTTAATTTTCAGTCATTGCTTTCTTATTAATTTTACACAGACTACGTGCAGAATTTCCAATTCAAGTGATAAATGTGATTTGTCAGATACTGCAAACAGTAAGGATTTTTATAAAGACAACAGTCCTATTACATGTAGTTTTATCTGCTTACAGCCAATGTTTCATTAACTTAGAAACTTCTTAATAGGTTTATAAAATCCTTGGGGCTTTTTTTGTTGTTTTGTTTGGGGTTTTTTTTTTGTTGTTTTGTTGTTTTTTTTTCTGAACAGGAGCAACAAAAAGAAGGAGCTGTGAAATGTGTGAATTCAATACATTTTCAGTGACATGAACATTATAATTTTTTATATTACATATCATTATCTTTAGTCTTGAATGACAACCTCTCTGATGGTCAAAATTAATAAAGAACAACTAGAAGCAATTTTGTCGCATACCAATTCCAAGAATGAAAAATGAACCTGACTTCAATTGTGTTCTTTCCATGCAGAATCATCAATAGTTCTGTCTGAATATCTTCAGTGTATTAGAAAAGCTATTATAAATTATGCATAGTATAAATATAATTAAAACATTACCCAAAGACTTTTTATCATTACCTTCAGACTCATCTCTTTCCTCAGTCTGTGCCTTTCCTATATAACTTCATATCTACCCATGTAACAAGCTACTGATACATTTGGAATTTTACTAGTGTTTCAGTAGCCCTCCAGCACTGCTTCCATTCTCAAGATTCTTCATCAAGTACCACAGATGATATTGGCATTGACATATAGGTTGATAAGTGATTCCTAAGAAACAGTGTAGACACAGCAAGGAAGTTCCTAAGTCCTTTCTTTGTGTGTGATCAGCGGAAACAAGGGTATCTTGTTTAGTTTTGTATTTTTAAATAGGGTAGCAAAGATATAGCATGCTTTGAAATGTATATGATAGCTTAGTCATTCTGTACAGAGGTTCCAAGGTGTCCTGGGTTCAGCAGTTGCAGTCAGTTTTTCTTCTCTTTAGTAGCTGGTGTTTTG
>NDXB01021887.1:42623-101418 GCA_002631895.1 Agapornis roseicollis | reverse complement strand
AGTCAAAACACAGCTACTAAAGAGAAGAAAAACTGACTGCAACTGCTGAACCCAGGACATATACTTTTGTATACAAGAGGTTAATTTTGCTTTGCATGTCTCAAAGCATAATTTTGTGCTCAAAGAATACATTCACACTGACAGATTAAGAGGATTATGTTCTACAGTAGCCAGATTAGCTAGCTTTTTAAAAAAAAAATAGCTAGCAGTGTCTAAAACTAAGGCTTTTTGTGTTGAATCCATGTTGCATTAAAAGGTTTGTTAAATGTGCTCCTCTTGTCAGTCATTGACATGCTACAAATCATAAGCTATTCTTCTCTGCTGTCTCCTCAATTCTTTTATTAGCTTCCTCAGGACTTTGTCCTTTCCTTGCGTGAATTAATCTCTGTTTTACAGCCAGTGCATTATGAAGAGAAGAACTGGTGTGAAGAGCAGTATTCTGGGGGCTGCTACACAGCCTACTTCCCACCAGGCATAATGACTCAGTATGGAAGGTATAGTGTCTATTTATAGTGGGTTTTGGAGTAGTAAGATAAGACCAAGTTAATAAATATCCTCAGAAAGGGTCATAAATCCTCTGTCACTGTTCACTTTATACCTTTAAGATCACTGGGGAATATTTTAAATAGATACTATAGTCACTTGTGTCAGTTGGGCTTTATGATGGATGAGTACAGTATCATTAGGGGTTTTATTCACTTCTGTTATTCAGTGAATACAGATGAGTAGGAAGAGAGCTAGAAAGCTTTCATAATCTGTTTACAAAACTAGATTTGGATATTTGAGATTAGTATTACCATTTCTGGCATACCTTTAGTTGTATTTTATAAATACTGACAGTTAATTCTTGCCAGCATTCACAGTAATGAGTGATTTCTTTGGACTGTTCTTTTCCTGTTAGTCAATCTGTGTGCCATTGTATGCAGTCCTCTCTGACGTAAGTTTTTACATGAAAATAAGATTTACCAAAAAAAATAAAACCAACAAAAGGCTTACTGGTCAGGCTGGTTATAGGGTTCAGATACATAGCTTTTAATGTGATGGCATAGCCCTACTTTTGAGGTATAAGTTTCCACAATTTAAAAAGAACTGAAAGCAATAAAGAAGTTGTAACAAAGAATAGATGGAGGCTTTAGTATTTAAAGCAATTGCAAATTCTAGCAAAAATAGAAAAAAAAAAACAAAAAACAAAAAAAAACAAAAACCCACAAACGAAACAATAACAAACACCTTGTTTAATTTATTTCTTATTTAAATATTATTTCCTTATTGCTTTTAGATATTGTGGGGATGTATTTCAGAATGCTACATGTGGCACTAATGCTTAGCATTAGTATTTATGATGCTGGCTAAAATTAAGAGGTAGAATAAGTTTCAAGCTAGTTGTCCTTTATACATACAAGCAGTGTAAATGTTTAGAAAATATGAACACTGGTGTGTTTATTGTAAGAAATTAAATGCAACACAGACTCCTGCCCCAGCTCAACTCACCCAAAGTTACTCTAAGTGCTTGCTGTTACTTAAAACATTTTTATTCTAATACTAAGCCACGGATTTTGTTATCTTTTCTGATAATGACTTATATAGTTTACTGCTTGTACCCCTCCAGGATTATTCGGCAGCCAGTTGGTAGGATCTATTTTGCTGGCACAGAGACCGCCACAGAGTGGAGTGGATACATGGAGGGGGCTGTGCAGGCTGGAGAAAGAGCAGCCAGAGAGGTACAAATGCAAGCATAAACCAGGGGGAACTGTCAAATATCCAATGGAAAATGAAAGATCTTCTGGTTGGAGGTCAAATGGGAGCTGAATATTGACAGATTCAGGTGTTCTGAAATCTTGATGCAAATCCTTGTAAACGGTGCAGACTTCAAAAAGGATGAAGGTTCTCCTGAGTGCAAATCAGTGATTTGGAATGCTTAAGAAGGGCTTAATCCAGGGATTAAATCTTTCTTTAATAGAACAGTCCCAAATTCTCACCTAGTCTTTTTTTCTTTTTTTTTTTTTTTTTTTTTTTTTTTTTTTTTTTTTTTTTTTTTTTTTTTTTTTTTTTTTTTTTTTTTTTTTTTTTTTTTTCTCCAAAATGGGCACTTTATTAGTCACTGTATTGAGATATTGTGGCTCTTAGCCTCATTAGGAACAGCTCAGTTCTGCAGCTCTGCACACCATGATAGTCCCTTCCTCAATTGTTTCCAGCAATACCATTGACAGTGACGTACCATTGAGACAGCCTTGCATAAAGTCATCAAACAAGGACTTAAACAGTTTGCTTCTGAGAAAATGTCAATTCCGCAAGTATTCTCAGGAATATTACAGTTTATAGTGCAGCAAAAGAAATTTCATCTTTGTTTTATGAAGTGAAGGGAATCTTGTGGCGAAAAAACTACAGTAGAGCAACAGAAATTAGCCTGGAAGGGAACTGGAGAGTATGACTAGCCCATACCCCTGCCCCAAAAGACAGGGATCAATTGTCCCACATGTGAAGGTACCTAACCTGTCCCTGAAACCTCCAGAAGTAGTGCTTCTCGACCACTCTAATGTGTAGACATTACAGCAGAACCTCCATAGGCCTCAGCAGAGAAGTTGGCAACTGCGCTTTGTTGCTAAAAATATTTTCCTTTCCTCAATTACTTGTGAAAGGAAAATATGTTTAAAATCTGGTACAAGGGTGTTTCTCACTCTCCTGTATTGAAAAGTTGATGGGGTCCATGAATCTTGTCTAGAATAACAGCATATCATAAAATATGGCAAATTGTAAATCAACAAGTGCTTGGAGTAGGAAAAACAGTATTTCATAAACCTCCATTTTATTTTACTGCAGAAGAAGTTAATTTTGCTGTCTTCCATAATTATAATTTAGATAATCCTTGCTATCCTACTGCTCTCTGGTATCTTTGATACTTTGAATGGTTAATTTTCCATTGTGAAGGTTCTGTTTTTAGTCTTGCCCTTCTCTGAATGAAAGTAGTAGTCTGTCATCACTCACAGGCTTCTGTTCCTCTTCCTGCGTCATGGTGAAATTTGTAAAACAAGCTAATCCTGGTTTATATAGCTGGCCCATGCCGTAGCTGGTTTATGCACAGTCAGGTTGGATGGGACTTTGTGCAACCTGGTCTAATGGAAGGTGTCCCTGCCCTGTCCCTGCCTCCATGGCAGGGAGGTTGGAACTGGATGATCTTTAAAGTCCCTTTCAAGCCAAGCCATTCTATGGTTCTACGTTCTATGCCTCACTTTGCCATTAGTATATACTTAACTTTTAGTCACTAGTTCCCTGTGGGACTAGTCAAGTTCCAATATCTTGCATAGACTAACTAAGCATAGTGAGTTTTTCTGTTACTGTTTCTATTTTCCACTAGGAGGAGTATCTCAGGCCTCCTCACAAGTGAGTTGTACAAAGGTTGAGTCTTCCTCTAAAATTTGAATAAACAGTGATGCTTTTGTTCAATTGTTCTCTTCATCTTGCCAATTTAGAACAAAAAAAATTGAAGCCAGCTCTTTTTCCCTTTAGGAAGATGAATGGTACTTACTAGGGAATGTTATTTATTTTCAGATACTGTTTGCTATGAGGAAAATCCCAGAGAGTGAAATTTGGAAGCCAGAACCTGAATCAAATGTAAGTCTTTCTGCAGATTAAATGGATGAATTTTTTTCGTGCAGTTTTTGCTGATTAGAAAAAATTTTAGTGGCCATTTTTATTTAATTTCACTGTATCAAAGCCACCATAAACTTTTATTTACTCACCAAAACTGCCCTTCCCTAAACAGGAGCATACGAGAAACTCAGACAGGGCGCCCATTTGACAACTCTGCAACACGAGATTGGAAAGAACTACACTTTTAACCAGGCTATGAAACCTTTCCATGTGTCTCCTCTCCTTCCCTTTAACTGAGCAGAAAATTTTGATACAGCATACTTCATGATAACATTAACTGCTTCAATCGAGTTCTGTTTCTGCCACAAGAATCTCTATTTGCACCTTGCCTCTCACAGTGGACATACTGCTATGTTGATAATGGATGCTTTTCCCACAGGATGTTCCTGCTTTGCCCATCACTACAACCTTCTGGGAGAGGAATTTGCCGTCCGTGCCAGGACTGCTAAAGCTGATTGGATTTTCAACTTTCTTCACCTTTGTGACTGCAGCTGGGTTATTTGCCTGTAAAAAGGGACCTCTAGTTCGAAACTGAAAAAGGTGCCAATGCAAAGCCTCATACTCATACATACTCATATCGGATGATGGAGCTAGGTTCTTTTCAGTGATGTCCAGTGATAGGACAAGGGGCAGTGGGTGTAAACGGGAGCATAGGAGGTTCCATGTGAACATCAGGAGAAACTTCTTTACTTTGAGAGTGACAGAGCACTGGAACAGGTTGCCCAGGGGAGTTGTGGAGTCTCCTACGTTGGAGATATTCAAGGCCTGCCTGGACAAGTTCGTGTGTGATGTAATTTAGGTTACCCTGCTCTCGCCGGGGGGTTGGACTAGATGATCTTTCGAGGTCCCTTCCAACCCTTAGGATTCTGTGATACTTGAGCAGGTTTGGGTTTTTTTCAGAGGGTTTTTTTTTTTGTTTTTTTGGTATATACTTCCTTGTCTCCAAAATCAGATCAGGACTGGGGAAAAGAAGGCAGTAGAGGGAAGAGGCTGAAGGGAAGAGATAAAGGAAGGGGATTGAAAAAGAGCCCCTTGAATTCAGGCCTACTTCTAGCAGCTCCTTTTTGGTTGTTGAATTTGTAGGATACTGTGTCAAGCTTTATCACCTTGAGGTTTTTATCCACATCTCAGAACAGAAGTGACAAAAATCTTCTCTAAAGCCTGTTCTGGTGAGACTTTCAGTTGTTTTTACGCTTATACCTGAATCAGATCCTGAACTCCAAGTCTACACAGGTCCTTCCATCTCTGGTTGTAAACAAAGGATTTCTGCCTTCCTGTGTGGTAGACAGAAAAGAAATCCAGAGCTTAAGGAACAATTAACTAGTTAATGCAGATTGCATGGATCTTTTGTAAGGATCGTTTTAATGTTTTTATTTTTCACCCCGATGTCCAGAGCTCAGGCAGCACCTAACAGACAAGTGAGGCTAAATTTATCCATCCAAATTATTCAAGTGTGGCCATAGGTTGTTGGCATATCCAGTGGCATGTTTGTCCTACAGTGACTTCAACAACAATGTTTTTACTGCAATGTGGATGAATTATAGGCTCCACAGCTTTGTTCATAGTGCCTGGAACATCAGAGTTCATCCATCCTGTGCAGGATTGAATCTCTTCTGCCTAGCAAATTGGCAGGTTTCAAACAACAGCTGATATGTGCAACAGTATGGCAGATCAGGCTGTTGGACCTGAGAGTGCCAATGTACAGATACGACCTTTCAGATCTTTTTTGCCCTGTCTGACATCTTTGCTACCAGGGTCCCCTTCTTAGCTCCCTAAGTTGTTGCAAGATAGCAAGAGAACAAATTAACCTCTGCTTACCCCAAGAAGCTGTGAAGATCTCCATTAAAACCCTCTTTTACGTATTTTTTTCATGACGCCTTCCTTTTTTGTCTACTTAAATTTACACTTTGAACACCTTGAGGCTGTCTCTTTTGCCTAATAGGACACAATGGACTTGAAAATCTAGTGTGAGCATTAAAACAATTCAACAAAAACTTCAACTTCACTGCTACCCAACACTTGCTTCATGCTGAACACTGCTTAGCTGATTCAAAGCTTCAGCCTCTCATAATAACCATATTGATGGGATTAGCACTTCCACTTCTGCCTGCTGTGCTGTGTTATACTGGCTCTGCACTTTTGGCAACTAATGAAAGACATAAATGATAGAGAGATCAGAGAACCATGGAAAGAATAGTCACATGCAAGTGCTCTGCCCTCCCTAGTTTGGTACCTTTCAAGCAAAGTAAAAAAAGAACAGAAAAGAGAGGGGGAACCCCAACCACATAACCTTATATGCCTACTGAAAACATGATGCTCCCTTGTTCTCAGTATTTCTGCTGGTTTACAGCTGCACAAGTATAGTTGAGAACAGGATTGGGTGCGCATGAAGTCTGAGATGTCTGGAATTTTTCTGAGCCTGTTTGCTGCGCTTCTCCCATAAATCAGTGCTGATTTATATGTAAACTATTGCATTGTAGTAGAAAGCCATGGAGGGAATGACAATAATATATTTAGCTATTAGTGTGAGCAGAAGGCAGAGGAACTCTCTCACCAATCTCAGGCAGAGTTTTTGGGCTACCATCAGATCTTGCTTGTGCAGAGTGGTACTTCATTCTCCAAATAGTCCCATGGAAATCCACTGAACCACTTATAAAGCTGTAATATTTGTTAGCAGCACATCAGTTTCTGGCCCCTAGGTTTCATTCTTTTTAACTTGATGTGCCATTTAAAAACTTCTTGTAGCAGCAGCTTGGATTTTATCACAAATGAATATCCTCATAACAGCCTTTTAAAATGCATAGGGGAACTTTTCAGACATAAAGATCTTTAAGTCAGAAGAACAGTGCAGCAGTGTACATATGGCCTTTCTCATTGTAACACATAGAGCAGTAATTGGCTGGGACATTTGCCTGCCACAAAGTGCTTCTATATGGCTTTCTCTCTGTGATTTATTTACTAAATGAATAACCAACTGAAAGCTGAATGGGTAAGTTCAGAGCTTTTGTAACTCAGACAATTCTCGGGCCAAAAATAAACGTAAGAACCTAAATTTGGGAAGATAGTTTTAAAGTGTTGGCCCAATATTTGTAAGTGCTAGACAATGAATACATACTTAACATATAAAGAACAGATGATTTCTCTGCCAAAACTGTTTGGAATTCAAGTTGTGCTTCTGCCCTAGAAATAGCCTGCAGGTCTCTAAAGGGGAGCAAATCCATGAAAGTAATGAGGATAAACTGGTTTTATTCATGTCTGATATGTGTAATTCTTTTCTTTGCTCCTGAATCTGGCGGAGGTTTTTCCCACTCTAACCAGACAATGTTGTGTGTCATAACTGCAGAAAAGCCAAGGAAAAAAAGAAGTTAATTATAGTTAGAACTGAACTGAATCACAACCAAAGCTTTTAATGAGAAATAAAATGTATATAAACCTTTCTTAATCTTAGTTTTAAAGTGAAACAAAAATAGGAAAAAAAAAACAAACAACAAAAACCCCACAAAATAATTTTTCTGTTATTCTGCTGCAAGTAAAAATGTGTGCAACTTAAAATCTCAAATTGAATTTGGACTCCCTGAGGTTTCTAGCCAAATCTGATGGAGCTGGGAGTTCTGAATTGCAGCATCTGCATTAGCACTCAAAAGTTTCTGTCTTCCTTCATTCCAGACTACCAAAGCCTTAGGAATACTCTGTTTGTATTTACAGCTGTGTCTTGCTGTGATGATGCTGTGGAGCTTATTGACACCATGGGATTAAAAAGAAGGATTTGCTGCTGCTTTCTTGACATCTTCCACATGAAAGGAATATGTGGCACTTTGTGTATGTGGATGCCAGTGTGATGAGAACATTGACAAATGTATGTAGAGAATCAAGATGCTTCCCCATGGGTGGAGGACAGTGTTAGCACTGGCTTACATTTTTGAAATTCCTATGTGCCAACCCTTCAAAGAGAGGAATGAAGTCTGGTTTAATGGGTAACCAGTCATGAAATATTATTAATTTCTTAATATGATTGAGAAGAAATCTGCTATCATGAAAGTTCCAGCAGTTTACCAGCTTCATAAAATGTGTTCTAGAACAACCATGGAAATAATCGTATTGTCTCTTATGAACTGATTTGTGTTATCATGCGTATTTTGTAAGGCTCTAAAGAGTTCTGATAGCAACTGTGTATTGCAAGGAATGTTGGGTAATGGCATGAAAATCTGTGTTAACCAAAGTGCTTGAAGGCTAACTGTATAAACTACAATAACAAGGAGGTGAGAGATCTGAGGAAGCCCCTTGTCTTTCCTTTAACTACTGTGGTTTTTTTCTCAATGCTGATTTTTACTCCAAATAGCACACTACTGTCAGTACAACAGTAGATGCTTGTAAGAGATGTATTAATCACAATTAAGTGTATGCCTGAGCATTGTCCATCACTGAAACCCAAGGCCTGGAGTTGCTTTTGTGGGACTGTTGTTTCACTGAGGTAACTTTACTAAAGTGCAGAAATTTTAAGGTTTTTTTATTGTTTTTTTGTTTGTTTTTTTGAGGCATAAAAGAAAAATATTTTTGAGAAAGAAGAAATTGCATGTCCTCCAATAGTACTTGGGTGCAATAGAAGCCAGGGTGAAATGACAATAGATCTGCCCCTGCTCTCGGGCAGGAAGCAAAGCCACTTAAATTGCAGATTGCAAATGCTCACAAATCACAGAATCATAGAATAGTTAGGGTTGGAAGGGACCTTAAGTTCATCTAGTTCCAACAAAACTGACCTGCATTTAAATGAACTAACATTACCTCTCCCATCTCCATGACCTTGATCTTACAATCTGTTATTCAATAGAGATAAAAATGTGATGGCCAAAGCAGTCTTGCTTTCAAAGTATCTCTGCAGTCAAGTTGTTTAGGCGTTGTCATAGGCTGCCGCTTATAGCGTGTCTCCTGTGGTCATGTACAGGTCAATGTTCAGTGATGCCTGCCTCTGTGTTTTGGAAAAAAAAGAGTGACTTCACTGTGCAGGAATATATATACTGTGTGTGTGATGAATTTGTGCCTTTTATAACTGTAGCATATTCTCAAGTGCCTCTGTGGTGACTGTCTCCCTTGGTTTCCTTCTTAAGCTCCCTTTTCAATAGACTGCAGATATTTTTACCTGACAGCTGTGAGCTTTTTTTAACCTTAATTAGAATCAATAAATATTGTCATGTTACACTTACTGTTTGAGGCTTTTCTTTTGTGCAAGTTCCTTTTGACTTGGTTGTGATGGCTATTACTTAGTAACCCAACAATCTGATTTCATACTGAAGCCAGTGAGGTATCTTCAGCTTTTCTCATTTAAGACAGCACTTTAAAGAAAGAGAGAAGGATTAAAACAAACAAACAAACCTCCCCAAATAAAAATAATAAAGGAACCCTCAAACCCTAAACCAAACAGCCCCCCCCAATAATAATTCTTCCTAATGTGTAGATGAGCAACTGTCTTACACTTAAAATTAGGTTTTATTGCTTGTCCTGGGTTTAGCAGCAGCAGTCATTTTTTCTCCTTCTTAGTAGCTGGTGCAGCACTGTGTTTTTGACTTTTGGCCTGGGAACAGAACTGGTAACAGGNGCGATTAAAATTATCTGTCCACAGCAATGTCCTGGGTTTAGCAGTAGCAGTCATTTTTTTCTTCATAGTAGCTGGTGCAGCACTGTGTTTTTGACTTTTGGCCTGGGAACAGAACTGGTAACAGGAATGTTTTTAGAGGACTTTGTGAGTCTCATGCTCTGCCAGGGAGGAGGGGAGACCGGGAGGAAGCAGGGACAGGACACCTGACTCAAACTGACTAAGAGGTATTCCATACCATAGCATGTCATGCCTAGGATGTAACTGAGAGTTACCTGGAAGGGCTAGTGCTCTGGGGGGGTTGGATTTGGTATTGGTTGGTGCTTGGTCAGGCTGGGTGGGGTGAGATATCTGTCAAAAAGAACTGTCATGGTTTAAACCCAGCCACGCACCTCGCTCACTCAACTCCCCCTTTCTTGCCCTCCCCTGCTCCTGGAGGGGTGGGGAGGAGAATAAGAAGAATGCAACTCCCACAGGTTGAGATAAGAACAGTTTAGTAACTAAGGTATAACACAAATCACTACCGCTACCATCAATAATAATAATGATAAAGGAAATAACAAGGGAAGAGAATACAGCACCTCACCACCCATTGACAGATAACTCATCCCACCCCACCTGACCAAACACCAAACGATACCAAATCCAACACCCACCCCCTGAGCACCAGCCCTTCCGAGTAGCTCTCAGTTACATCCTGGGCATGATGTGCTGTGGTATGGAATAACTCTTTGGTCAGTTTGGATCAGGTGTCCTGTCCCTGCTTCCTCCTGGTCTCCCCTCCTCCCTGGCAGAGCATGAGGCTCATGAAGTTCTTGCTCAGGCTAAACATTTGAGCAGTAACTAAAAACATTCCTGTTACCAGTTCTGTTCCCAGGCCAAAAGTCAAAAACACAGTGCTGCACCAGCTACTGTGAAGAAAAAGATGACTGCTACTGCTAAACCCAGGACATTGCTGTGGACAGATTTGAAATGTCCCCAGCCTGAGCATCCCTCTCACAGCACCTTGTTTACCAGAACACATATGGGCAGGGACACGTTTTCTAGCTGCTCATGAGAGTCAAGGGCAGGTGGTAGTTGGCTGTAGCGGAACAGGGGAAAAACCTGATTGTGTACCAAATACTGTGTAGTGTAAACATAAAACAAAATGGAAAACAAAACATACAAAAATCACTGGCTTAATTTCATCAAGCAGCTCAGTGTCAGTGCTAGACAGATAACATAACTGAAGAACAAATTCAGCCTTGGGAATGGACCTGTTGTTTCACAAAAAATACAGTCAGTGAATACCGGAAAAAGTGTAATCATCCATGTGAAAAACGTGTCAAAAGCATGTGATGCTCTTTGTATAGGCTTAACTTTCAGTATTACTTACAAGTTATAAAGGAGCACAAATACCATGAGAGCAAATATCCTCAGCTAATCCTTTTCATGCTCTATAAAGCATCAGTTTCCTAAGAAACATATTGGAACCAGCAACACATTTCTCAGGCCCTCAAAGCAGCTCACAAATGGTTATAACTCTTAAACATTGCTGCCTTGGGTCAGCTCTGAACTACCTCTTTAACCCTTTGTTCAGACATACCCTGTGGCACCCCAGAGGAGGTACTGAAATAGTAGTAGCAGCAGTAGTTAGTTATTTATTTCCAAAGCTTTCACTGTGCAGAGACTATGTCAGCCAGGGAGCACTTCATTATTTCCATCAGTCCAGTGTACAGAAAACTAATTTGTACAGATTATTACAGGAGAAATGCATTCTGTAGAACATCTATAGAAGACAGTAGTATGATTTCCTGAGAAACTAATTAGAAATGCCACTCATTGTTTAGGAGAGGATTGGTTGTGTCTCCAAATTATTCGGCTAATCCATACAAAACTCACCTCTAGTATGAGAACTGGGGATTATTTATTCCTCTCTCCTTGTATAATTATACTAATCTACTGATCTAAAGCAAATGCTGAACATTTGAGGGACTAATGAGTTGGTTTGCCTTCTGACTTAAGGCAGGATAAATTCCCCATGGGCCTCAGAAAAAAATCATCCACAACTGAAAGGCAAAACTGGCCTCAGATTGTACAGAACCAAGATACAGTTTGGTATCTGTCTTGAAACAAGGGAAGGGTTTCTTTTTAATTTAGACCAATGTGTTAAGGTCCAAGTTTTTCCTTCCTCATTTGAGGTACTTTGGTCAGCACGGTTGCTGAAACAGTTCTTATCTGGCTGGTCCTCCTCTGTCAGTGAGCAGAGAGGGAGGAGCTCATAGCCTCATGGCTCAGCCCATGCAGGACTGAAGGAGTTCTACAGACACATCCTTCTCTCTTGGTCTCCATGTAGGAAAATACCTAAAATTGACGGGGTTTCTGATTTCAGCATCTTAGTTATGTGTTTCAGATTCATGGGGTTAACTGAACTTTGATGCATGTGTTCTACAAAAACACTGATAGCAAGGTTAGATGTTTTCAAAAAGCATGTTATACCTACCTAGAGACCAATTCAGGCACCAAAACACAGTTGCTTTGTGCCTCTTGGACATCTGAGGGTCCCCTGTCCAGCCTCCAGCTGCTGATACAAAGGGTGGTAATGCATACAGAGATGATATGTCCAAACCAGCCCTGTGAAGATGGCACAGATGCTCTTTGAATACTGAATTAGGCAGTTTCTACCTCCTACCAACTGCTGATGGCAATTAGGTATTTAAATGTTTCCTTAAGGTATTTAGCTATGGAGAAATACAAACACTGATAATGTAGGCCCTGTGAATTACAGTGATGCAAGTTAAACTGCATGTTAATAGGTAGCTGTTCTTTGTGCAGGCAGGCTATACAATGATTTTGTTGGTCATTGAAAAGAAAAAGATGTGATATGCTAGTCAGAATATTAGTAGTGTTTGTTAGAAAAGTCTTCAATTAACAGCTGAGAGCCAAGGTAAGCTGTAAAAAATACAGTAAGAGGGTTTATAAGTTGATTTTAGTTTGCACTATTTGTAAAGTCAGTAGCAATAAGCTGTTTTGAAAGTAGGCTAGAATAGACTCAAAAATGAATTGTAAATAGCTGTGATTGATAAGCTGTGAAACACACATGAAAGGTCTTGTCCACTGGGTCTTTATCCATTGCCATGCTGGCTTATCCCAGTTTTTCATTCTTCCTGGCTTTGCTGAAAAGGCAAACAAAGTTGGTGTGAGTTTTTACATCCATTATGGGTCAAAGACAGTCTCATTCTGTGTTTTGGCAGAATGTAAGCGATATCTTTTCTAGTTTAGAAGTAAAATTTTATTAGCTTTCACCCAGGGTTGGTTTTTGCTATGTGTACAGGGAAATTTCTGTTAGCAATATTTACAATCCCTCCTCAGCAGAATTGCCCTAACAAAATAATCAATATCCATCTAGCTCCATTTATTCAAGGCATCTACAGGCTCTGTAGGCTCCCTCCCTCCCCCTCACAACTCTGGGGAGGGAGGAAAGCCTCATACAAATTCAAACAATCTGTTCATCTGGTCTATAGCAGAAGGGGTCTGAGCAAATACAGACCAGCCTCACCTGCCCAGGAGTGTAAAGCCATTGAAGGCCAGCAGTAACTTTAGGGGAGAAGTCTCATTGAGTGCCATTTCCCTGCAACAGCAGAGGCTTGTTGAAGAAGCACTTGAGGAAGCTGCACCCAACAGAAATCAGCCTTTGGCTGATTGGATTTGTCAAATGACTCCTGCACCACTGTCTAGTGGGAATCAGCATTGCACTTGAGTATGCTCTGATGCTTGAAGGAGAAGGAGGGGAGAAAAGGAAGCGTATTAATAATGCACTGAGGCATCCTTGTCAGCTCTCAGGCTGTTCACTCCCAATTTGCATATGGTCCAAGTTGTAAGAAAACACTTTGCACAGCAGTGTTGCATTTAGCAGAAATTACATTATAATTTCAGATGTGGAAACTTCTATTTCAGGTCTGAGGCTGTGAGATGTCCCATCAGGCTGTGCAGTCATTATCTTCAACAATTGAAATGCATGCTCACACTTAGTCAAAATCAAAGGAAGTTACTCCAGCCTCCACTTGCCAATTCAGCCAGAAGTGGAACAAGAGTATAAATTAGAAACTTTGTTATTTCCCAGAAATTTCTTTATGAATTGGACTTTGTCCAAAGTGCTTTTTCAGAGGTTGTGTAATTGAGCCAATACCTCTCTCTAGCTTTGTAAAGCAAACTGCCCCCAAAGAAATCCCCTTGTCAGAGAAGGGGAGTTTTCAGGTGCATTTAGGAACTGTGCTCACATTTTTGTTCCAGCTCCTACATGCTGCCAAGCAGCAGAAAAGCCTTCAGCTGCTCTTCGGAGGAAGTCTTGCAGTACAGACAGAGGGCTACTGCAGCAGCCAGTTCATTGCCCTGATTTCTGCCAGGGACTGGCTGGTGTCGTGAATCAGGGCTGCAGGGCTAGACCCTGCCTTTCTCTGCTTCCTGCAGTGTGGCGTATTGGAGCTTAGAAATGGGTGAAAACCGGAGCTTGAAGCTGGGAAATTGTATCCCTTTCCTTTAGTGTGTTTCCATTCCAGATTTTGATATTTTGGGTACCCAAAGAGAATGGTAAGCACCAGTGCAGCAACACTCGTTTAGACCTTTCTGCAAATCACTGTGAAGCGTCTGTCAGGTTTTTTGTTTGCCGAATGACAAAGTACTGCTATTACATAACCAGAAGATGGCAGCCTTTATTTCAGTCTGTTCCCTCTTTGCAGCAGATCTACACCAGCCATACTTCAGCACAGCTGTCTACAGATGGCATCTACTAACAGTAGCCTCCCCTTAATGCTAGACTCCGACTTTCACAATTCAGTAAGACACCCTGGATTTAATCAAAGTTTCTATGAAAATAATGGTGCTCAGGCTATAATCCAAAGAGTTTTAGAGTGAATGATCTGGCCATGTGTTGTGATTTAACCCCAGCTGGCAACTAAGTACCACACAGCCACTTACTTATTTCCCCCGGGTAGGATGGGGAGGATGATACTAATATTAATACTAATCTTAATACTAATAGGAAAAAGAGAGGGAGGGATAAAACCAAAGTGATGCACAATGCAACTGCTCACCACCCACTGACCAATGTTCAGCCCAACCAATTACTGACTAGTCCTTTCCAGGTAACTCCCTCCAGCTTATATAGTGGGCATGATGTGCTGTGGTATGGAATACTCCTTTTGCTAGTTTGGGTCAGGTGTTCTGTCTCTGTTTCCTCATAGCTTCTTATCTCCCTCCTCACTGGCAGAACATGAGACTGAAAAGTCTTTGATCAGGATAAGCATTACTTAGCAACAACTAAAACATGGGTCTGTTATTAGCATTGTTCTCAGACTAAAGCCAAAACACAACACTGCACCAGCTACTAGGAAGAAAATTAACTCTATCCCAGCTGAAACCAGAACACCAATGTCCAATGGAAGTCCAATGCCAACACAAGCAGTAATTATGTCCTTTGCTTTATTTTCAACCTCATGTGAAATGGAAGCTGTCTTCTTGTACCATGAGCAGCAGCAGAGCTCACAGTTACATTTCATAGAGTAACAGCAGGAAAACAGAGATGGCAAAGGACATCTGTCTTGTCTTGTGGCTAGTAAGGTCATAGGCAGTGCAAACTCATCCCCCTGTCTGACCCATTCATGGTTATAGGCTGGGGCATATCACATCTCCTGGGACACCTTGGAAGAGGACATGGGCAGTTCAGAGCAGAGAAGAGCAGTATGCCTTGTTTACTGATGGGTCCTGCCATATTGTGGAAAGCATTGGAGATGGAAGGCAGCCGTATGGAGTCCTTGATGACAGGTTGCAGAAATTGCTGAAGGAAAGGGTGAATCGAGTCAGTTTGCTGAGGTGAAAGCCATCCAGCTGGCCCTGGACATTGCTGAACGGGAAAAGTGGCCAGTACTTCATACCGACTCATGGATGGTGGCAAATGCCCTGTGGGGGTGTTTGCAGCAATGGAAGCAGAGCAACTGGCAATGCAGAGGTAAACCCATCTGGGCTGCTGCACTGTTGCAAGATATTGCTGCCCAGATGCAGAACCTGGTGGTGAAGGTACGCCATGTAGATGCCCGTGTACCCAGGAGTTGGGCCACTGAGGAACACCAGAACGACCAGCAAATGAATAAAGCTGTTGAGACTGAAGTGGCTCAGATCAACTTAGATTGGCAATATAAGGGTGAATTATTTTTGGCCCAGTGGGCCCATGACACTTCAGGCCATCAGGGCAGAGATGCAACATACAGATGGGCCCGTGATCGAGGGGTGGACTTAACAATGGACACTATTGCCCAGGTTATTCACAAGTGTGAAACATGTGCTGCAATTAAGCAAGCTAAATAGTTAAAGCCTCTTTGGTATGGAGGACAATGGCTGAAGTACAAATATGGGAAGGCCTGGCCCATATTTTATCTCTCTAACTGAAAGCTACCAGCACTGCTCTGCTAAGGTTTCCTTTCCTCTTGTAAGTAAAGCACTCTTGCTTAGGAAACTTTTTTCCCTGCTCCTTCTATGTGCCCTGGGTTATTCTGTGCTAGTATGTAAGATGAGGCTAAAAAAAAACCTCAAGGAGAGCAAGAAGCAAGGAACAGAAGCTGGGAAGCCAAGCGCTACAAAGAAAAAACAAGCGGAACAGGAACTGCAACTGGAGCCTGAAGCATTGATTGCCAAGTGCAGGAGCTAAGTGGGAAAAGAAAAAGTTACAGTTCAATAACAAAGAGCACATTTAATTTCCCCTTCTGGATTTTCACCAAGATGAAATTTGCTTTCTCTGTGTTCGTGTGGAAAGCAACTGTTGCAGGGAACATTTACAAAGCAAAATTGTTTCCAGCTGCTCCTGAAGAGAAATAGTGCAAAAGGGAAAGAAGGAAACCGACTAAAATGATGTTCCGACAGAAGAGGACTTTCAGAATTTGACCACTTTTATACTTCTTGACCTGCTATCGGGACCTGGGAGCTGAGCTCTGTGCAGTGAACCTAAGAGCAGTCACCAGCTTGTTCCCAGCTTGGTTTCTGGCTGGGGAAAACCCTTGCTGCCAGGCAGCAGAACCTGTCAGTAGGACATGGGAACCCACTGGTGGGAAGCCTGCATGTTATGGCCTGTCCAACTGCACAGTGTTGGCACATCACAGCAGGTGGTATACTTCTTCAAATACATAATGCTAATTTGTGCCAGTGTTTGGGGTTATATTTGATCCTGGGAAGTGAGATCAAATGTAAAACCAGGAGCTGGATCAAGTATGGACTGAAAAGTATTGCTGGTGAGCAGCTATCAGAGAGACCAAATACAGCTGCACTTGCTTGCTCAGTGTGTATCTTGAGCTTGGATGTGCCTTTAGCACATCCCAGGTGAATCTGGTCAGACCTAGTCCTTGCCTCCATGCTAGAGCATGGCTGGAGGGATACTGATGTGCACTGCACCAAAGCATGCAGACCCCCAAGCTGGCATTATGTCCTCATAACCTTTTACATGGTGGGTTTCCAACCAGAGGAGTTTGGGTGGTCAGGTCGCATGCTGGGCATTTTGGAGGATGTGTGATGGGCAGGATGTGAGGGAAGAAAAGCTTTCCTGGGCCAATGATGCCAAATAACCAGCCAGCAGCTCTGCTCCTGTACCTCCTGCCCATCCAGCTCCTGGTGGCCCAGAAGCCCCCAGAGGCAGGCTGGTGGCAGCCACAGAGGGGACAGCCATGTCACCCTGCAGGGAGAGGAGCTGCAGCCGAGGGGAAAGGGGAGAAAGGCAATGGGAATTGTGAGTCTCATAGAAGTATTTTTCCATCCCCGATGCTGATTTCTGTGGCTCTCAAAGGTGTTGACAGGCTAATTATGTGACCTGCTGTGAAGGGCTTGGGCACAGCTGCTGTGGTATCTGTAAGAAAACCCAGCAATTTAGTTAAAAAAGAGGCAGGTTCTCTCACATGCATAATCTCCATCCAATCTATCTGCTCTGTGGTGCTTCTTATTTCACTGCTGGCATGGAGGATTAGTCTTTTATTTTTCCTTTTTTAGTTTTTTTCCCCTCTTTCCCCTCTGTTGCTCCTTCTGCCAGTACTTGCTCTGATCTTTGCTTTATTTCCAAGCATCAAAAAGCAGCCTTTTTAACTGAGGCTTTTCCATTTCTCAGGCATGTCAATGCAGTTCAGTTCCCTCCCTGGTGCTGAGGGATTTGGTGTGGACTTTGGCCTCTGCCATCTCACCCCATACTCTGAGAGGACAGAGCATCTCTCACCTCTGCCAAGGGAGTGTAGAACTCTTCCTTCAAAAACTAGGGCACTGAGCACCCCTACTCAGGGTAGGTCACCAAAGACTGTCCCACTCCGTGGTCTGGGTGAGGGCCCTCCTTGGTCTTCAGCAGAAACAGGTGTTTCCACAGTGCTTCAGACTCATGGTTTTAATAGCACCAGCAGCTTGCTTTGAGACTTATCAGCAGTGATAGACTCAGTCCCATTCTGTTTCAAAATTGGTTTAAGAAAGATGCCAGGCTGTTAATATTTAAGCTGAATGTTTAATGTTTAAACAGGGAAATTGTTCTGATTGTCAGAAAGAGCATTAAAACAAGATGGAAACTGGTCTATAATTGCTGACAAACACTGCCCTTTGTCTGCAGCAGTGTGGTGCCTGGGAGCTGCAGGAGTTTCAGAAATTACAATTTTAATCAAATTCTTCTATTCATTTGCCACTTACCACTCCCACAGCAGTGAGACATGCTTTTTCCCTGCTAAGTGTGGAACATTGTACCTGGCTCTGTTTAACAGTTTGAGGCTAGTTCAGCTGAATTGAACTTGCAATTGAAAACCCAAATTGCAATAGAAATGTGCATGGAAAAAATGGGGCTGGATTGTGTCGGCTCATGGGTATATTCCAGATGATTTGTGGTCCCTTTGACATGTGCACATAAAAGCTATGAAATTCAGATGTCAAGTCTGAAGTCAGCACAAAAATGAATGGCTCTGATTGCCACAAATACAAGTATGGATGAATATTTTTTAACAGAGAGGGACAGTGTTTTTTCAGGTGGTGGAAATACCCACTTGGGGGAAGTATGTAAGGGTGCAGAACCATTTCATGCCACCAAAAGCTTGTCAAGAGCAAGCCCAGGCTCCCTCCCCAACCCCTGAGGCAGGCTCTGTGGTTGTGCCAGGTTACATGACTTTATAGTCCCAACACACAGGAACTCCTGCTCAGGAATAGCTGAAACTGAGGAGAACATATTCAGCAGGGAGCCCTCAAGTCAAACAGCAATGCATGTTAAGTCACTTTCCCCCTCTTAAAATGTTCCTAAGGTGGATGCTAAACTGACCTGTCAACTAATCTGTCAAAAACCCTTTAAACAAGCATTTAATACTACAGTTTAGGGTGTTCAAAATCCAAGCAGCACCCTACTGAGACTATTTGCTCCTTTCCAGGGAGGGTAATTTGGAGTGCATGCAAAATTAAAGGTAGATGGGAAATTTGAAGCTGAAAATGTAGACAGACTTTTTATCAATAATCTGTTCAGGCTTTTTTTCACCTAGAAAAAACAGCAGTGGCTAGCTGATTCCCACACAGAATAGCTGTGAACAATGAACAAAGTAGCTCAAGAGACATATACTGTCTGTATGGCCGTTTCTGTGTGATACTTAACACTGGCACAGAGAGCACCCACTCACATCTAATGACACAGGGACACCTGAAGCACTCTTTCCCTTAGGAAGTATCTTCTGGTTCAGAGCCCACCAGCACCTAGGCTGTAATTGGTCTGCGCTTACATTGTCTACAAGGCTTCTGTACACAAAAGTGAGAGGACATACAAATGTGATTAAAGCGGAGGCCAGGAGCAAAGTCATCTTCGGTGGGTAGGTATTTCTGTTGCTGTATATGTATGGATCATGTTGAGCAGAACAAGGGGTTGGTGGCTGCTGCATGTGATGTGCCCAGTGATTTAACACAGTAGAGAAACACCATCTTCCACAAACTCACAAAAAACTAGGCAAAAACAACTAGGCAAGAAAGAATCTGAAGAAAAGTTTAAAGAAGAGCTCCTCTTATCAAGGTTTCAGGGTCATTGAAAGGCACATTTCACCCATGTTAAATGACAGTTGAGTCCATGGACACACACAGTGCTCACATTTCAAGGCAAAAAGAATGCAAAACGGTGGTATGCTATGAAACATATATTCCAGACTTCAGTTAAACACTAAAGTGATTATTTTAAGTGTATCATGTACAGAATAAGAGCAGAACAGGCAGATGCATCCAATTACTGTAATTTATAAGGCAGTAATTCAAGCCCCAAATATATTTCTCCTTACTGGAGGAAGGCAGTACAGATTACAAGCAAAATGAGGGGCAGCAAATTGACAGGGAGCCAGAAAGCTGCTGCCATTTGGAAAACAACAGCTAGCACCTGCTGCCATTTGGAGGGGCTTTAACTTTACTAATCCATTTCACTCTGCTTTAACAGCAAATGTCTGGGCTGGACTGGATGTTCTTGGGTCAGGAAGTAAGCCAGAACCACACCATGTCTGTGACACACTGATGCAGACATACTTCAGAATAGGTAGGCATAGGTATTTGCTAGAAAATGGGCAGAATAAAGTCCACTCATGCTTTCTCTTGCTGTTTAGCAAGCTGCTTCCTGCTAATTACCTCTTTTCATCCACCTCATGGTAAAGTTTTCACGTTGTGATGATTAATAATTAATCAAAGGCATTTGAAAATTAATTTGGCAATTCTACTTCTGATTGGCATGCTAATCTATTCAGTGTAGCAGGGACGTTGTGGGAATAACCTCAGATATTCTGAGCTGCTAACCAAGGTGAATACATAAGGGCATTTATTACCTTCTGTGGTAAGAAATAAAGTGGTGAGTGATAATGAATGCATTCTCCAAGGCCTCTTTGCCTTTTGACAAAGGCATGATTTGCATTTTGCCTTGCCTGCATCAGGAATATGCCATCGATATTATCATGTCCAATCAAAACAAATGGAGAAGGAAAAGGCATATTTGAAAAACACCTCCACAGTTGATTTATTTCTGGTTAGCTGGCAGCAATGGCAGGAGATTTGTTTCCTTAATTGTGGTACTAAAAAGAAAAATCACAAGAATGTTTGCCCTTTCCAGCTGTCCATGCCACTTCTCTCAAAAAATAGCACTCATCTGGTAAAAGGGAAGAAGAGGGAGTGCGCAGCTTTCATCGGACATATGGTCCCTGCTAGTTTCGAACTAGTAGTCCTTTTTTATAGGCAAACAGCCCTGCAGCAGCCACAGAGGTGAAACACATGGTTGAGCTAAGCAGGCACAGCAGTCCCGGCACAGAGGGCAGGTTCCTCTCCCAGAAGCTGGTGGTGAACGGTAGGGCTGGGACATCCTGGGGGAGAGAGGAGATGGTTACTGTCCCTCACAGCATGAGCAGGGAGGTGGCAAACGTCCCATGCTAGGTTGGAGAGGTCCAAGGACCAGACCGGGAGGGGAGGAGTGCCACAGCTATGAAACACCTATTTTCTGCCATCCGCAAAAGCCACAAGGCAGTGAAGATGGAGTTACTTGTGACAGGAAAGAGGTTACATTTGGCTTAAAACCATGGCCTGGGACAGGGCAGAACTAGGCTGATTTCCTGCATTTTGCAGTCCCCGTGGCTCCAAGATCTTTGCCCCTGGCTCTTTGCCATCCATGCCTCAAACAGGAGGAACCATATTCCTCAGACAAAAAAAATTAATCCCATCAGCATGGGAGGTGACCAAAACCTTGCATGGGGTCAGGCCCCACAGAAGTCACTGAAGCAGGGACTGCAGCCTTACTGGGGGGTATGTGCCTGACCAGGTAACAAGAAAGTCTGGCTTACCTTTGACTCTGGCTCTGGCATCCAAATTTCATTCTCTGAGATCCTCCCCATTCTGTGCAATATCTACAAGAAATATTTTTTCTTTTTTTTTTTTTTTCTTTTTCACCAGAGAGAAAACATTAAAAAGCCCATGATACTTTCAGGTTTTGGAAACGGAGAGCAAGTCAGAACAAGGTGATATTGTTAAAAGGCATAACTATGATCACCTGAAAGGAAAGTGCTTTGAAACAGAAGATGTATAGTGATTTCAGAGAGTAATTTCTAAAAATTAGGACTCAGAAATCCCCATGAATTACAACTTCTCCTGATGCTTATTTCCAGATTTTTCCTGAGTACAAGTATAAATGCGTTTTCAGGTGACAGTTTGAGAATGGAAAGGTGAGGCTACCACCATGCACTCAAGATGCAAAGTCTATTTGGAGTGATCACAAACTAGAAAAAGGAGAAATACAACTCTGGAGCTTTCAAAGCATACATCATGAAGTTATCTCTTGGCAGTACACAGCTCATAAAGGATTTTACTTGAGAATAAACTGATTGTAACAATCATGGAAGTTCTTGAGGGCAAATGAAAGTCTCCAGAAGAGACAGCTCTCCGACTTTGAAGCTATTGCTCACAGGCATGGAGAATAGAAAAGATAAATTAGGTGTCTTGAAATAAAGCAAGTAATGATGATTATAAGGTAAATATGATGGTCTGTCAAACGGAAGCAAAGGGCTGATTTTCCCCTTAAATAACAGTTTAGGTCTCTGCCATACAGCAGTTGTAAGTGTAACGTATACCCTCTAATGTGGGTTTTTTTCCCTTCCCTTCAGACTGCTGTAAAGGGATTTCACTGTGACTGGGAACCTAGCCCAGTGTGTGTCATTGTGAGGAGTTTTAGCCCTTATCAGAGCTGCCCATTACAAATTCATAAAGAAGAGCTAACTGTACTCCCTTGTAAAAGGAGAAGCAGATAGGACTGATCAAAAATGAGAACAATGCTCAGATTTACAAATTGCTGCATAGGAAACAGCTGCAAGTATTTATAATGACTTAAATTACTTTTAAAACATACTGTGATTAACTTGTTAGGGCAGCATTAGGTTGTAGGTTTTTTTTTTCCCTCTAGACATGGGGCACAGGGCATGAGCTATCTTTTGGGTCTCCAGCGCAGCAACACACTGCATAATGTTCTGATTTGGGTGAGATTCTTGGCTTCACTTTATTCAATAACAAACTATGCAAAGTTGTTTGTTTTGTTTGATCCTTTTAAAAAAAAAATAAAAAAATAAAAAAAAATAAAGGTTTTGGTTCACATCCTTTTCTGGGATTCGTTCCCATCAATTCTAGCAGCTTCTACACAATTACAGGGTGTGATGCACAAAATCAGACCCTCCAAGCTGTACTTAATCCTTTTTAGCCTTTTAATAGAAATGTTGAAAGCAAACCAACAGTATGTACCTCTCTGGCTGCTCTCTCTCCTGCCTGTACAGCTCCTTCCATGTATCCACTCCATTGGGTAGCTGTCTCCGTGCCAGCAAAGTAGATTCTGTCAATGGGCTGGCGAATGATCCTTCAAAACAAGTGGAGAATGTAAGATGAAAAGTAACAAGAAGGTGATGATCTTTCTGAAAGTAATTTATGGGCTTTGATGGAGCACTCAGTTCTCCAGAATTCCTGCAGACCTGGGCTGGGGAGCATGGTGCAATAAGCTGTTCCTGCAGGATCACATACTTGTTTCTATACACAACACTCAAGATCTGAGAAAGAGAAAAACTAAGGCATAAATCAGTGTGCCCAGCTTCTGTACAAAAACAATATGAGGCTTATTTTAGTGCTGGAATAAAAGACAATCCGAACAGCCTCCAGAAATACAGTGCAGCTTATAGATTTCTGTTTTCTGCATGGCAGCTTTGTTGTTATCCTGCCATTACAATGGGGTGTGAATGATGTTTTTGCAGTGATGAGTCACTAATACCAGCTTCTATTTGGAGGCTGGACTTGCTTGATTGCACGTCCTTCCAAAAGGGGATGGCAGCTGAAGGTCTTGTCATTCAGAAAGTTGCATTTGCCCTGCAGGGTCACATAAGTCAGCCCCTCAGTCATGTTAAGCTGCACAAGCACCTCAGTTTACCCAGCCCTAGGTGACAAGCTTCCTTTCCCATAGAAAGATGTGCTTGCTCTATGGACTCCCACTTAACTCCCAGTTAGGTTTTTCCTGTCTGCCTGACATGAGCTTTCCTAGGTCAGAGACATCACTTGTCAAGTCTTCAGACAAATTGCAGCAGAAGAGTCTATGCACAAGATGACTTCTTCCCACATGCATCTTGGCATAGAGGCAGGGTGTAACTCCATGATGGACATCCTAAGGAGCTCATGTTGTGATGCGCTGCATCATTTGTCTGGACTTGTGTGATTGTTCCTATTACGTGCTGAGCCATGCCTTACACAAACTTTTCAGGGATATACCTAATATTAACCAGTATTATCTACTGTATTCCTTCAGGAATACAGCAATTCTGTATGGGGAGGACATGGGAGGCTTTGCTGGGTGAGGAGCAAGTAAGTTTTATGTAAGGGAAAAGTATGTCTTCTCTTTGTGATGTGGCTTAACAGGTTTTATCAGAACCTCATGCTCCACCTACAGTCAGTAACAACTTTTCATCTGTCCAAGATGTGTGCCCTAAAGGTCTTGGAAAGCATTAAAAGGATCTGCTGCAAATATTGTGTAGCAGCAAATACTGTAAGTAGCCAAGTGGGGAAAAGTTTTGTGATTCTAGCAGGTCCCCTTGTGACTGTGTCTTGTTTCCTTGAAAGTCACAAAAGAACCACTGCTGTTATTAAAGTCAGTAGTAAGATCCTTATTAGCTGAAGAGTAGGGAAGCAGAACGAGGGTTAGCATTCCCCCAATATGCTACATATGCCACAAGTTTGTTGCATAAGTTGTATAATTGCACACGAGCTAAGAAATGTATAATAGAAAGTGAAGAATTCTGTGTTTTACCTTCCATAAGAATACATTATGCCTGGTGGGAAGTAGGCTGTGTAACAACCCCCTGAATATTGTTCCATGCTCCAGTTCTTTTCTTCATAATGCACAGGCTGTAAGTATCAGCAAACATTAGAGAGTGAAATAGTGACAGAGAAATTGGAAATAAAAATCCAAATTTCCTTTTAAGAGGGAAAAACCAGGCTAAAGATACCTGTGAAAGGAGCACCCTGTCATCTGGCTAATGCTATCCATCTGCAAAAAAAAGAATCTTTTCACTTTTACAGATGCACTAGCCTCCCATGGGGAAATGATAGGACAAATTAAACCATGCACTGCCTTCTCTTTTCTGTAAAGAGTGAGACTGGCAGCTCTTTTCTTCCTGTACTAGATGCTGCTGCAGTCCCTTTGGGAGTATGGATTGTATGGAACAATATGCAATTTCAGGCACACAATTTAGGTACCAAGAATTTTAGCTTCCTCTTCCAGAGCAAAGGAGAAACATTACTGTACAACAGAGGTGAAAACAGGCATTCATTTCTTACATGCAAAGCCTCTTCCATCCCCATTGCCTTGGCATATGCCTCACAGATCTTCGTCTTCCTATATGAAAATAAAATCAGAGTCACGGTAAAAAAAAAAGAAAAAAGAAAAAAGGAAGGTGGAAAAAAAATGTCACTGCTGTTGCTTTTGTTATATAAAACCATCACATTTACTACAATATACTGGACAGAAAGCTGAATTTGGCTTTGGTTTTAAGTCTGATTTCATGTTCTTATCTCAACATAAATATTTCAAATGTTGATCTCTAAATGTGACATCCAAAGTGGACCTAGGGAATGGGACATGAAGGTTGATTTTGGCAATGAGCTCTAAAAAAATAAACCTTTGTACAGTTATTTTAGTATGCAGAGCCACTTCATTCTCATGTTCACTGGTGTAAGATCAGAAGAGAAACAACATTAATCTACAGATTTACTATAGTTCTCAATAAAATATGATCTGGAGAATATTATTCGCACTCCTAAGCCAAGCTCCTTTTTTTTTTTTTTTTGCATGTGTACCCAAAATCCCATTTAGAGAGTACTGTTTGTTCATTTCACAGGCTAAAGGAAAAACCATGCTGTTGTAAACATGGAGGTTTAAAATGTTTGTTGCCTGGTCTGAATGTGAAGGACACCAGAAACTATGCATGTCAATGCTCCCTATATCCCTAGGGTGAAGCATCATTCAGTCATGATGCAGGCTGGGAATGTGGTATGAAAAATCTCTTTAGTTCACATAAAGACACAGAGATGCTATGTCATAACATGGAAGAGTGAGTAGGACTTAGAAACTCATCCCTACCTGTGGGACTATTAGTATTAGTGTCTTGGCCTGTTTATGCTAAAAGCTCAATCTTTGCCACAGTTTCCATATTAGTAGTTGCACTGAGAATGTGCATACATGAGTATGCACACACATATTCACACACAGTCCTGTGGGGAAGTATTCCAGAGAACTGACTGACTTCTGAAATGTTTACTGTTTCTGAACTCTTACCTCTCTTCCTTACTGAGATGAGCCAGTTTAACGGCTTTTCTGGTAAGGATGAAACTGAAAGGAAAAATATGGCATGTAAATATCACGCAGTGGAAGCACCCCAGCTGATTCGCAAGGTCTTGCTAGAAACTAATCCAAACTTTTTTATCAAACATTTTTTTCATCATACCTCATTACCTCATTATACCTCATAGCTCATCATACCTCATACCTCATTACTTAATAGTTACAAGTTACTAGCCTGCACTGCCTACCCTCTTACAGCTAGGTCTTATCCAAAAGGATGGAGACCCTGAGTTTTCTTAAGCTTTTGAAGACTTGCAGACAGCTGGCCAAACCACCATCCATGTAATTTGGTGTTAGCTGGTGATGGGAACCTGCTGCTCTGACAAGCACTGCAGTGTCATGGATCAGTCCTGTTAAGAACTGGGATCAATATTTATTCAGCTTGAAGGAAACAGATTTGGCAATTAGTTCATCTGACCTTAGTGGAGATACCTGGGGGATGATGTTCCTGCACTCTTTTAGAAAGATGCATAAATCCACAGGGAGAAAGCAGGAAACTATCTGCTGTATGGGGTTTGGAGGAGGCTTATTGATCTCAGGCCATGAAAGTTCTTAAGCCTTGAATATGTCCATAAACATGCACTGTACAGTAGAAGTGGTAAGATTTCCTTGCCAGATACTTAAGGAGTAGTTGCCTGACATTTATATTGGCCTTTTTTTGGCAGTCTCACTCAACAGTGGAAACACTTGTAAAAATTGCTCATATTGGCTCAACCTATTTTAAAAGCCAGCTATTCAGTATGCTTCATACCTGTTTGTCCAAACTACAACTTTTTTACTTGGCAGTTTCTTCAGAGTTCCCATTTCTACACTGCCGTCCCACTCAATCCCCAGCTGATGTTCATTGTCTTACCTCAGCACAATGGGGAAAGGAGGCAAATTAGGATTTCTTGGACAACTGCACTTTCATTTTGGCCCAGGCACTAAACATGAGGCCCAACATAAGCCAAACACGGGCATAAAGCTAGGTGAGAAAGGGATTTATTTCTAGATCTACTCCACAACAACAAAAAATCCTTACCTGAATGGTTAAAATGAATGAACTACATGAGTGAACTACAGCTGATTTCAGCAAATCTTTCACAACCAACTCCTTTGTACTAAGCTATTTGTAGCAGAAGCTTCATCTAAAACGTTACATGGACTAGAGAGGCATAAGATGCTTGTTAGAAGTACTCTCCTGCCTCTATGAAGACTGTGGGTGTGAGTACCACTGAGGTAACTTGGCCATTTCCCCTCTTCCTTCTCCTCCCATTCCTTCATACAAAACTGAATACACATCTGTGAATGTAGGCTAGAAACTCTTAACCCCATAATGGCAGGGAAAGATCCATCAGGTTTCGTGTCATCTATGGTTATTCCAATTGGAGACTCTTCATCCTCAATGACGAAACAACCACAATAACCTAAGGGAGGGAAAGAAAATGAAATTATTTCCAGAGAAAATAATGATAGCAGTGAGCAAGGAAGATTATCCAGAAAGGAATTGTACAGTAATTCCTTTGTCACCAATAATACCTACATGTCTGAAGTGGTTTTGTAACAGGCTTTCTCCTCTCTTTCCTCTGACTCTGGGAAATTTTGTACACAGACTCATAAAAGTCATATTTAAATTCCAGTATTATTTAGCAAAGAATTTCTTTGGATTATTACAGGTCCCTCTGGCTCTCTATACTGAGGGCAATAAACATTAAAATAAACAGATCTAGTAAAAACTATGAGCAACTTTGGCCAAAACAACAGCAGCAGCAACAAAACCCAGTGTAATTGTATCTGGTCACAGTGGGCTTAAATTTACACCATGTATTGATTTTGCTAATGGTAAGACTGTCTGGATTGGTGTTCCATAACAGCATTGTAGCAGAAGCATGAGCCACCTAATCTAGTATCACATGCGTACATGGTTGAGATGAACATGCAAAAATTCCCATATAGATAACAATGTTTAAACCTGCCTACATTTCTTTCTAATCCCGATGGCTGGTTTATACCCTCAAACATGCAAACTTATACTCTTTTGATTAAGAAATATTCTCACCCAGTACAACTCTCAGTGTCATTACACAGGAAGTGGAAACTAATCTGTTCATACAAATAGTTCATATAAAAAGCTAACCTACATTTTCCAGCCCCCTGAGATAATCAAGTCTGTAGAACAGAGGATGAAACCCAGGGAAAGGTCTTGCTTACACCTTAAGCTTTCCTTGTCATCTGCTATAAATTCTCTTTGGCTGCACTAACTCTGTCCCTGGCAGGGAAAAGCAGGGACCTGCTGCTGCAGCTTTCAGCAATGCTTCCCAGGGAAATCTTGTTCTCTAAGTCATCCCTCCTCAGCAAGGAACAATGGATCCTGTTTGGTTCTGGCCCCATCTTTGGGACAAGGTGTGCACTCAAGCTTGAGGGAAGAGCTCTGCTTTCTAGGAGCTTTACTTTTCACTTTTCTGTGTGTTTGGTTTTGGTGTTTTGCACCTTTAACCCCCACTGGATTTATTTCCCAACAGACAGCAGAGCTTCAAAATTCTCATAGTGTGGGGCTCCCAAGTCTTTCATTTTCCCCACGTACCTTTCCTCTCCCAGAAGGCTTCCCTGTAGTACATCATGCATTTTATGACACATCCCATAGGCAAACGCTGAATTAACTGGTTTCTCTTTGGTGGCAGTTCTGGTTTGTAATGAATCTTCGTTGTCAGGATTGGGGGAATAGCACTGATCACATACTTGCCCTGAAATGTAGAACAGAGTCAGTACAGACAAGACACTGCCTCTCACTGAACTCACCCTGCAGGACAATTTTGAAAGATGATCGTCTTAGTTGTTAAACAGATTTCCCACACCTGACTCTACTTTTTCCCACACTGATATTTCCAGATGACCAAAATAATTCTGCCATTTCAGGGAAAGGAGATGGGAAAAACATATTTTTTTGCAGGTAGATGATTCTTGACAACTTTCCAGATGCTACAGAACCAGAACTGAAACTTGGCTGGAGACAAATAAGAAATGGGACAAAATAGATCTTATGGCATAGGTGAAAGTGCCTTCTATCATGCCCAGAAAAATATGAACCACGTTTGTCCATTATAAGCTGTACATTATAAGCTGTTACAACAACAACAAAATCACTTCTATGCATTTTCACAGGATACAACTTTAGGGCAAGCAACACTGATGGTGAGTTCAGCTCTCGTGAACATATTCTATCCCTCTTGCAGGTACTGTGTTTGATTGGAGCAATGAAGGACACTGCTTCAGGACTCAGGGTGACCCTGTGTAACAACTGACGCTTCTGCTTTCAGGTGCTCTCATGCAGGAATCCCGTCTCCTCTGACTTGGCTCTCAGTCAGCCAGCACAGAGGGAAAAGTAGGAGGTTTTACTCTGAGGTTTAAAAACTTGCAGGTGAGGGAGAGTCCCTCCTCCTGGACATCCTTAGACCAGCTTCTCTGTCAAACAGCCCCTTCCCTTTCTGCTAACATTCTCTAAATATCCCACAAACACTGCTACCAGTGAGATGGGGATCTTGCAGACCCTTGTAGTCCTGCACAAACCCCTGTGGGAGGCTGAGCTCTGTGTTCAGAATGGAGCTGCAACTCTATGTGTGCCATTGCAGATAATCATGTACTGATGGCGAATTTCATGGCACCACTGCACAGAGGCCAGATCTTACTAAAGGTGTTTGAAATATCTTTTATTTATTGTTGTTCTGCAAACCACAGACTTTGATATGAAGAGGAACATTATTTTTCCTTTCTTTGAAATGGTCTCAGTGCAGGACTAAAATGTAAAAATAAATAATCACAGAAAATGTTAAGACAGAAAAGACATGATTACGACAGGGACTAACTAGCAGCACACCAAAAAGAGACCCAGTCATAAATAAATCTGTAAAGCAGGTTTTATGGAGTGTCAGCATTGTCCCAGAAATGGACACGCACAAATGGGTACTTCCTGATTACATCTGGCTAAGAGCTACAGCAGACATATTCCCCCACTAAATGCATACTCTACTTTTATTCTGATCAAATTACCTCATATATCTCATGGTTTAGAGTCTCCACAATGACATTATCACCTGTCTGATCGATACGGACCACAGGTCTCTCGAGTCTGACTCTGCCTTTGAGGCGTTCCATTATTTTCTCTGATATCTGACCAGAACCCCCTTTAAACTTCCTTTCCTAAAAAACAAACAGAAAAGAAACACAAATGAAAATATCACTAGCATTAATCCTTACGACATTCAGTAGGATTTCTGCTTACAATAAACAAACTCCAGGCCAGGTCTGCAAGTCCTAAGGTGCATAAAGTGGTGCAGAGTTTTAAAAGAGCAAAGGCATAAACCTGAGCCTCCATGGGGATTGCTATCTAAGCCATATTTGCAATGGTTTCCTCAATTTGCTGGAGTAAAGACTCTTGAAGCCCACTGAACAAACACATACAATGCAGGTATTCTAGACAGTATAAACATATCACCTTATTAAAAGATGTTTTGAGTATTTTACTCATCACTGTGCTACCAAAACCCTCTTGTGTGACAAAGACACCAGCTTGCATCCATACAGTAAAGCCTGCACCAGTGCAGGAGCAAGGCAGATCTTTAGCTGGGTCTGGCCTCAAGTGCAGCAGACAAGAGGGATGATAGAAACCAAGACAGATTGCCCCATCTGGCCGCAAAGAAATGGAAGTGCTCTTCCCAGCCTGGCTTTCCACTCCCCAGGTCTTGTTTAGATACAGGTATCTTTGGATTAATTTTATTCCTAATTCTTGTTGCAATGTCTAGCAGTTGCTGAAGTGGCTGCAATGTTGCAAACGAGGAGCTCCTGGAGAGGAAGGCTCTCAGGTCTTGCTCCTACTCCGGGGCACTCTTCTCACACCAATGGACAGATGTTGATGGAGTCTTTGCATTTCTTCAGGCAACTTCCCTTAATGTCTCCCTATCCTGGCACACTTGGAAGGGTGTGACACTGTTGCTGGTTTTGTTGTTGGTAGATTAAGTTTGAAATGTTACATGTGCTTTCTGAGGCTGCAATAACTGAAGTAAGAGGCTTGTAAAAGGTGTTGATATATTCCATCCAAATTAATTTGCCAGCACCCCCTTCCCTCTTCTGAAACTTCATTCAGAACAATCATGTGAAAACCATGATGTTCTGCACATAACCAGGCACCTGCCATAACCAGGGTGAGAAACACTCTGAAGTATCTCATAAAACACACTGCCATGCGACCTGTCCTAAGAAGGAAGGGTCTTTTGCTACTTAATTCCAATTCTTGTCATTAGAGGCTTCAATGCCAAAAAAAGTCCAAAACGTATTGCACTCTGAGGTACACTTGCTTTGAAGTCCTGAAAACATTCAAATGTACTAAGTAACTCATAGAAAACAAATTGGCAAAAAAGCAACAAAATAGAAACAAAAGAACTTTGTTGAAGTGAATACAGGAAAAAGAACTATTGACTGAATTATCCCAGTTTATCCCAAACCCCAGCTAATAAAATTCCTCATTGTACAGAGTTAGCCAAGGGGGCTGTTCCGGCCCATGGGAACACAACTGTCTCCAGTATCACATGCACTTTTGCCCTCTTTTCATTAACTGCAGAGCTTTGACAAGTACAATACTCCACTTGCTTTCTATGGTCTCAAGAGAGGAGGAAGAGTATGAGACATTTTATACCTGGCCTCCATTGGTGATAGAAAAAATCCTGGCTGTGCCCCCACACTGCCTCACGTACCACAGGAACCAGAGAGCGGAGACTTCCTGAGGCTCAGACGTGACATTGACATTCACAAAGAAGGTGGCAAATTCTTTAACAGCTCTGCATGAAACACAAGAGCAGAAGCAGCCAGTGAGTAAACGTGAGTGCCTGACTGCTTATAGGTTTTTCTTTGTTATTCTCAACAAGGGCCACTTTTCCAAAGTCAGAAAAGCCAAGGTGATTTTTGCATGTCTCATTTTTTAATTTGTAGCAAGTCTGTTTCAGTGGGTTTATATCAGCACCCCGCTCTGCCCCAAAGCATTTACCATTTGGTATGAAATCCTGCTGATTTCACCTTAGTTCTTTCTTTAGTTTCCCAGCTGCTATTCCTTTCATCAGAACAAGTATTTCTCAACATAAGAATGCATTTGGTAACCTATTAGTGAAACTCTTCTTCGTTTCATCTCCATGGAGAGCTCATCAGGCACATCATTTCCAAGGTCTGATGGATTCTGAGGGACTCAACTAGCCAAGACATTCTCCATCTCCTACATAACACTGCTACACAGACTTTGTGAAACCAAGAATCAGACATTGTGAATAACTCAGAGAAACCAAACTGGCAATCATTGCCATAAACATAAGGAGAAGACCAGCTGTCTACCACAATGAACGTAAACAGAGTTCCAGCAGCAGGAAATAAGGACCTGGCTATTCACAGTTCTTTCATTTGTGGCTACAGATTGCTAAAATAATTGAGATCATTTTGCAAAGAAGATGAAATGTCTTTGACTTGAATGAAGTTTCATAAGACAACATGAATTTATAACCACCTGCTAAAGGAAGGAACTTTGAAGGTTATCTAGGCTAAAACACGTAACTTATAAACTTCCATAACTTCATTTCCCTGAGTATTAAGTCAAGTCAACTCTATTTCTTAAACTGGGGTTTGAAAACATTCTGCATGCAAGAACCCTCTGCTGCAACCCTGAAAGCACCAAGACACTAAACAGCTGTAACAGGTTCACACCTAAGAAATATGAAAATAGTTTCCAGGATCAGAAGATGCTGACAAGCAAATTTTCTTTCATAATCTTGTCCCAAGACAGAGAGAAAATGCTGCAGAAGAGTTTTGTTGGTTTTTTGGGGTTGTTGTTTTTTTTTTTCCCTTATTTTATGGTGCTATGGTTTTTAACTACTTGCAGAAAAATCTGCCTTGGCTTAAAGATCTAAAATGACTTTTTACTGACTTTTTAAACATGTTTCAGCTGAGTTCATCCATTAAAACTGAAGTGCCACAAAACCATCAGTAGTAGAAGCAGTCTTGCAGAGAAGCATGTTAGAGGAGAGGTCACTATAAACTATAAGTTCTGCTTTTATTCCACTGGCTCCCTGACTAAGAGGAACAGTAAAAACTAGAAGAGAAAAAGCCAGAACACTTGCAACAGGAAGGACAGTTCAAAGTAACTGAGTTTGCAGACAAATGGCTTATAAAACTAATTGTAAAGAAAACCACAATGCCATAGAGAGCAAGAGCAAGTCCAAACAGCTGTACCCTATATCACATGGAGCTGGAGCAAGATTTAAGCTAGCAAAATAGATTTCAAATGGAAAGTTTTGGTCAGGAAGCTGCAGGCATAGGGCTAAACCACAGTCAGAATGAAAGAGCAAACAGCACAGCTGCACACATAAAAGTCACTGAATACACAGGGGAGGAGAGCGTTACAGAATAGCATGGAGGATGGCGCAGCAAGAGGGAATGCGAGCTTACATGACCACACTTCTCTTTGCCTTATAAAAAGAATTAATTGAAAAAGAAAAGCAAGAAAAGTGTATTTCCAGTTGTTATCACCAGTTATTGAACATCATTTGATTTTTTTTATTCATACAGTTTGTCCCTCAGAGACATACAAAACACACAGGCCATTTTCTAGATGATACAACAACTTGGACTCTCTTCCTGCCAGTTAGGGTTGATGCTCTCTTGGATGTGTTACTCACAACAAGAAAGACCTGTTGGATGAGACAAAGGTGAAGGGCAGCCTCGGGTACAGTGGCCATGAGACTGTGGAGTTTGAAATCCTGAGAGTAGTAAAACAAACAGCAGAATAGCAGGCCTGGACTTTGGAAGAGCTGATCTTATCCTCCTTAAGGACCTGCTTGGCACTGTCTCATGGGAAAATACCCCGTAGGACAAAGAGCTCCAAGAGAGCTGGCTGTCGTTCAAGGACAGCTTCCCAGGAGCAGCGGGAGGGTGCACTACAATGGGCAGAGCTGAGTAAGCGTAGCAACAGGCTTGCTAGGATGAACACAGAGCACTCAAGAGGCTAAGGCACAAACCAGCCAGGGAAGGGAAAGGCAACAAGAAAGGTCGCTTCAGCTGCCTTGTTTCTCTCTAAGGTTTTGGTGGCCCAGCAGGCACTACTGCTGAAACAAAGAGCAGCATTTGAACTTTTCTGGAGTTCCCAGAGCCAACAGCTGTTCTCTCACTTCCCACTCTTCAGGTCTCACACTGCCCTATCCATTGAGTGAGCACTGGAGAACAGCTGCCTTCTGGCATGGCATGCTGCTCTGCAATTTGCCAGCAGCACCTGCCTGCTCCCTGGTACATGTGATGCAGCTCACACAATGAACTCAGACACATGATAACAATGCAGGAGAGAACCTAGCCAAGAGTCAGGGGACATCACTCCTCAGTTCCTAGCCTGTTGTGGGGCTGGGGAAGCCCCCTCACCTTCTGTCTCCATTTTTGTGCCTGCAAGTGGCTTTTATTCATGCCTATAAAGTGGGGTTCTATTTAAATGGTTCTTTTCCTAAAGACATAGGCCCATGCTCTCCAACTGTGTGAAGTGGTGGGAAGAGCCCATACTGTCACTCCTGTGTGCATGGGCTTCCTGAGGCAAACCCCACGTTTCTCCAGTACCTTAATCCCACCTGCCAGCCAAACCAAGCTCTGTCATACCAACTTAGCATTTACAGGCAATCACCCCCTCAACAGCACACCACAAAGACCAACCACATCTCAGATACTTCCTGCTCTCTTATCACCTGTACTGCTATTGTACTCAGCTGTACCCCAGAATTTGCCACTGTCATTCTAGATAGTAGCTAGATTTAAAAATGAATGAAGAGTTATGTACTTGGTCCAGCAAATCTTATTTATCAGCTCTTTCATGGTCATTTTGTCCCATTCTTCAGCATGTGGAGCATCCCATGGTGCTTCTAGAGGAATCTGGAGAGAGAGGTGTAATATTCAAGAAGTTACTTAGTACTATGTCATTGTTTGGTCATTCCCAGTTAGTAACATGGAGCTGACTGACATTGACCAGAAGTTGCTTTTGTCCCCCTGTAAATTTGGAATAAATTAACTAAGTGGAATAGTTTCCACTCACAGTTTTGGGCATGAATTGTACTGTGACCACCAAACCTGGCTTTGACTGACCAATGAACTACATCCTTATGTTGGGACTCATCTGGCCTTTAGTTTTCCAGAGGCAAGATGTCTGTTCTAATTCAGTTGCCCTGATATCCTCTCATAGCCGAGGGAAAAATTCTTTGTCCTGTCAGAGATTCAGTCAGATGGGTATTCAAGGGCCCCTATGGCTCTCTGTCAACTACAGAGGGAGCAGAAATCCCTAAATACTATTCAATTATTTTTAGACAGTTAAATTCTTAATAGTAATCCATTGCATCAAAGTACCATAGCATGTGATGACACTAATATGTATCTGAATCTGTAAAAAAAAAACAAAAGTATTATTTTACAAAAAAATTGTAGTATCATGGACAAATTTGATTCTGCAAAACCACATAAACCCAATGAACTTTGCAGGAATATTGTTAGCTATGCCTGAAGTTTGTTGTAAGGTAGGGCCCGTGGTCTAAAGCCAGATTATAAGGCAACTGGTAAATATTTGAAAGACAGCATGATGTTCCAGCCTAATTTCTGTGCACAGGAAGGTCTGCAGTTGTACTGTTGTAATTTTGAAGGCATTTACTGTGTAAGAGTTTTAGAAATAAAACTTTAGAAATAAAATAAAGCCAATTTTTAGGCACCTACAAAAACAAACAAAAAAAGACCAAACAAACAAAAAACAAAAACAAAAAACCGACCAAACAACCAACCAAAAAACATGAAAACAAACAACCCCTCCCAAACAAACAAACAAAAAAACCCAAGACAAAAAATCATTGTTACTCAAATAAGCTGTCACAAGGGAAGCGGAAAACCCCTTCTCATTTCCCATCTCATGGAACAGTTTTCCTTGGCATGAGAAAATGCATATACTGAGGTTCAACCTCATTTTCTTCAGATAACTTAGACACCTTCAGACCTTTTTGCATCCTCTCACAGAATCATAGAATGGTTTGGGTTGGAAGGCACCTTGGACGCCCTGTTATTCCTGATACTTCCCGGGCAACACAGATATTTTTCCTGATGGATGGTTTTTTTTCATTTTTTGTGATAAGAAGAAATAAAAATGCCAGCCAGATACAAAACAAACCAAAACCAGATTTGCTCATGGTGACATGAACACTTTAAGAAACAGATGCAATTTACACAGCCTACCTCTTTTCCCAGCTTGTCCATGGTTCTCCAGAAGTTATTGCAGTCCAGGTAAACTAAGGGATTCCATGTTGGAGGGGAAATATCTGAGAAACAGCATGACTTCCCCTAAAATACACATAAGAACATAAGCAATTGAAATAGAATAGAGCATATCTTCATTGCTCAAGAACACAGCTCTCAAAATCATCACATGGTTGACCTTTTGCCTCTTGATGTCTAGGCACCTTTATGGTACACCTCACCTACAAAAGCAAATGTGCCTCTTCATTATTCCAAGTACCCTGATAGAAACCTCCAAAAATGTGCCAAAAAAAGGTTTTGGTTTCAGGAAGAAAAAAATCTATACAGTTTCAAAAATGGTAGCAGTACTTACAATGTGTATAAAACATAACTGCAATGGATAATAATAATTATCTCTCAGATAATCCTGTGATATCACGATAAGCAAAACTGTCTAACAGCAGGTGGTTCTTTGTGATAACTTTAATCTGAAAGGACTGGATGAGCAGGCAACATTTTCTCCTATTAAATTGCTTGGAACCTTCCCCTGTATAAATCAATGGCAAATTTCTCATCAGACGTTTTTAACTGTTTTTGTTCTTCCAGATGTGTCAAAAGTTTGCATGAGGTCACATGCAGCGAACATACTGGATGATGACAGGTAGGAGCTGCAGTGCTAAGAGGTGTGCAACATGCTTTTCAGTGCAATGCATACCATGCCAGCATATCACATCTGGCATGTGGAAGTCACAGACCAAGCGAGAGGCTGCAAATGCATGAGATGGTGACCCAGGGACAGGGGGACATTAAGCAGGAGCCACATGCACCTTCCCCATGCTTAGTGAAAGAGAATTTATAGGTCTTCCCCACTGGTCATAGTGCATGTGTGTGTAAATACAAATGGATTTCTGATATTCTTCAGAACACTTTTCTGCAAAGATCTTAAGAAAGATAAATGGTGCAAATGAAACTCAGAGCTCACAGTGAGATTCCAAACTTGGAAAAAGCAGTAAAAAAAATCCAAATTCCCACATTTTGGTCAATGTTTGTCAGCCCCAGGGCAGGTAAAACGGAGGAGACAAGAGTACATGGGTAAAGGGAGAGAAAAATTGCTATGGCAAATACTGCTTGGTTCTTCTCTCCCCAGAAGACGGCTGCAGTGGCAGCCAAACCCGGGTGTCCATGTGGGCCCATGGTGTACCTCCTCCTCATTTTCGGTGAGTGCATCTGCAGATATGCTCTCCTGTTCAGTCTAGACACAGTAATCTCTGCTCTGGGCCAAGCAAAGAGCAATCTCAGTACTTAGTTCAGTTTGAGATCCAAGTGCATAAAGGCTTTTGGTTAAATATCCAATAAATCCTGAGTTTTCAATTTACCAGGATGATTCTGGAGGTGGTTGGTTACCTCTGGATTTCTGGGCATGTAATCTTCATCTTGTGTACAACATTTTTTTTGATTGGTTTGGTGGTTTTTGTTTCTTTTATCCACATTTCATTCTGGTTTAGGGAGTTATGTTGGAGGAAGGTGGGCAGGGAATGCTGCTCCAGCCTTCTCCAAGTGCATGTGGGTATGCAAAACACAATCCTGCTGCGACTAGGGCAGAGAAAATTTTCCTATGAACTACCAGCAAGGGAATCCTCTGCATGACTTTGCATCTTCCTTTTCCAGAGTACAGCTTCTCACTGCCAGTTTGGAGCACTGTGTGTTCAGCCACAGAAAAATGGACAAAAAAAAAACCCATATGAAAAGGGATATAGTGCATGCTACAGCTTTTACTAACCTAAACCCATACTGTATCAAACAAGAAAATTGTGACACAAAGCAGTAATATATTGCTAATCATTTTCTTCTTATTGCACATTTTGTTTTCCGAAAAGATCATCAAATACTGCTCTTTCAAAGTTCATTTGTTGCTAGACCTTTTCTTCTGATTAGAATGCAGGTGCCGTCAATGTGCCTTCCTTCACATGCTTTAACATGGATAATCCTGCCCTTAGGCAGAGATGAGGTGCAAATCTGTCAGGTCACCGAACAACAGGTGAAGATAAATTATTATTGCAGTTCTGTCATGTCGATACTGCAAGGGACAAAGGGAAAAGATAAGCCTGCCATTCAGGAGTTGCAGTGAAAACTTTCCAGTTTTTCACTGTTGAGTGATACCTCTTTTCTATAGACTTTTTGATAAGTGACTGTTTGCATTGAGTGGTGTAACTTGCAAACACCACTCCTATCCTCAGCTTGCTTAACTCTAAAACCAAAGTAAAGTAAAATAAAATAAAATAACTTCCTCTAAAGCATCTCTCCTCCTCTTAGTTTTCAGCCAATCCTATTCCTTATATTGCTGGAAACAACACCCCAAGAAGTCTCTCCCAGAAACTCTATGATGAGCTTTGCACCAAAGCAATTTTCCCAACCCCCAGCATTAACTTTACTGCGCTCAAAGCTACAGGCTGAGAAACTTCTGAACTATCTGGATTGCTTCAGATGGGACAATTAGCTAATGAGCTACTGGCTGGCTAATGTTTTTCTCCAACTTTTCCACCTCTGTGCTAGCTTTAGACCACCAGAACCACAAATTGCTGAGGACTGACCAAGAATATGACATTGGATATTCACTTACCTGCTATTACCAATCTGAAAACATTATTAACCTCACATCTTTGGTCAATGGCATAGCCCAGGGAGATCAATAGGAAAATATATTTTATCCCCTGAAAATTAGGAAATGTCAACTTGTCTGAACATAACGGTCTAAACATACATAACAGTCTAAAACTGCATTTCTTGTTGCTCTCCTCTGCATGCAAAAAAACCTGTAACTTCTGTAAGACTGGAGACCAAGGGCAGGAAAAGCTGGAAAAATACAACAGTCTAACAGACCTGAAAGAGCTTGAGATTGAATTCAGAGAGCCTGAAATAGTTCGTAGATACACTAACTCCTTACACAGGGGTGGCTGAACACATAAGAGGTGGGAACTGATCAGAGGAAAGCCCGATTCTAACAAATTCCAGGAGAGAAATTCCCATTGCTCACCAGAGAGCACATGACAAACAGTGTTAGCCACGCGAGTTTTTCAACTCTTTCTGTCTTGCACAAGTATCTCCACAACAGAGAATAAATCTAGCCCAAATGACCTGGGGCTGGTAAGATATTCGTTTGGTTTTAATATTGTCTCCCTGCTAGGCAAAGCAGCTCTGGCTTCATGTTTCACAGAGGAGATCACTGCAAGCAAGCAAGGTCTTGCAATATTCCATTTTAAACAAGTTTATAGTGTTCTGGGTGTATTATTTTGAGAACAACTATTTTCTTAACTGGAAGGCAAATAACCTACTGGCTTTGCTCCCATGCTAACACAAGGCTGCCTGCCTGACCACAGAGTTTATCTATTTATTTTTTTTTCATTTCCTGGCATGTTGAATGCTTTCCTGCAGACCCCAGATTTGAGTCCTACTGCCTGCCTAGATTAGTTACAATAGTAACTAATTAGTTAGAAACAATATACCTAAGTGCCATCCTTCAGTGGTTAGAAAGGCAACAGAAAGCTGTGCTCTGCAAGGTGTCTCTTCTCCCTGCCCAAGGCTACACTATAGGAATTATGCCCAAGCTGCCCCAGCTGTGACACCACTCCAAGTTTAAAGTTGTGCAAGAGGAGCAGACAATTTTGGCAGTCTGGTAAGTCTGTCTCCTGCCTGCTGTGCTGAGGAAAAGCTGCACATGGGGAAGTACAGGAGGAACATGCCTTGTGCACCAGAGCAGGGATTGCTATCGCCGTTGGGCCACCCATAGTGCCTACACCTACAGCAGCAGCTCGCTATGGTGTGAGCCCTGAGGTAGGCACCCTTTACTACATAGAAATGTTCATCTTTCATCAAGTGTTACCTTGCTCTCAAAATCATAAGCAAACAAATAAGCAAAATCTGTCCTTATTTACTAATGTTATGTATACTGGAGCTTGGTGCTGCTGCAAGGTATTAGAGGACTGCAGTTATATGAGAAGTTTAATATTGCACCAAGAGCTTAATGCCTTTACTTTCTAGGGTCTTATACTAAAGAGAAGGTGAAAAAAACATAGCCTGGCCTTCAAGGACCTCTGTAAAAATAAAAAGCTGTCTGTATCATCTGAGAAAGAACTCCACCACATCTGTCTTTTCTCAGTCCTAAAGCATTCTTGATGAATTAAAAGACAGCAGCCACAGAGCCATTTGGCTGGAAGGAAAATTTGGGGCTCGTATCAAAATCTACAGTTTGAAGTTACAGATTTACAATGACAGGATGCAAACAAATTCCCAATTGACATCAAAGCAGACCATGTTACCGCGCTAGCTGATGTAAAACAATGAACAAACAATAATTAAAAAGATAAACAATAGTTATATATTTGGATTTCTCCAATAAACCTTAACTACAAAGGGAACCTGTTCACATGAAACAAAATGGTTTTTAAAGCTTGCAAGATGTGGAATTTTTCCACACACATATGGGAAAAATTCCTTTCAGAGCAAAGAAGCTCATGAAATCCCTCTGGGGACCTTCACTTTCCTTTGGCTGCTTCCACTGCTAGGATTAAACATTTCCCCACTTTCTCCTAACTCAGTCCACACAGTATCCTAGAAATCTTCAGGAAAAGCCAGACTGAAATGGTTGGTATGGTACACAAAAGACCAAAAATCTCCTAATCTGGGGGTGTTGGAGATTGTATGCACTTCTCTGACTGTCACAACAAAATCTAAAGATATGTTTAATCATTCCTCAAACCACTGTACCTCTTGCCTCAAACAAAACTGCACAGCATTCTAGACTTTGGAGAAATGCCCTTGGGAAGAGAACTTCCTGTCTGTCCCCAGCTACATGCTCCCTGATAGCCATCAGATGACAGAAATAGCAGATGAGACGCAAGGAGAAAAGTTTCAGTCAAACTTTTCAAACCTGAAAGGCAGCAGATGGCCCAAGGCTGACAGCATATTAGCTCAAGAAACTGAACATATCCATATTTCAGTTTAATATCTAATTTCTGGGACAATGATCCTTTAACATCAAATCATCTCTTCACTAACATTTTTTATCTAGGAGATACCATGGGTGTTCAGGTTCCTGGAGCATCTTTAATGAGTATGAGGGGGTGTAACTGTAGCCAGGAGAACACAAATCCCTACCTGGCCAACTCACCATCCTCAAAGCACGGTAACAGGGTAGGTAAAATATACAAGCCCTTACTGCCCTGAGCATTCACCAACCCAGCCAATAGCCAGGACTACACAGATGGCTTTCAATAGGCTTCTTGTAAAAGTGAGATATAAGCAAGGGTTCTACAACAGATACCTGAAACAAAGGGCATGGTGACTACATGGTGTCTCAAGGAAAGGGTATGGAGAGGAAGCTGTGGAAAACGCTAGGTAAAAGAAAACAAAAAACCTGCAATTGATGGGAAGATGATGTGGGAGAAATGAGACCTACTGGAGAAAAAGCATCATTATTTCTTCAGTGCTCAAGTCTGCCTGCACTGGGAGACCTTAAACCCCCTTTGCAGACACTCTGGCCCAACAACTATGCCTTCTTTGGGGACTTCAGTTAGCTTGGCAGGACCATGATACAACTGATCCACAGCCTGTGATCCAGCTGAATAGCTCATAATGTTGTCTCTTGCTTAGAAACATGCTTTTACTTCAAAGAAAATTTACAAAATTACATGGTCATTAGCAAGGACATGCATAATGTAACGTGGAACAAAAAAAAGCGGCAGCTTCAGTGCTAAAATGGATTAAGGGCTGAAATTCATGTAACCCATTAAAGCCATTTAGTTTACACACATAAGTGCCTTTTAGGATGCTAAGAGATCCATGTCTGAGCTTAAATAAAATAGAGTGGGCCAGACATTCAGCTGGTACAAATCAGTCCAGCCCTTTTGCTGCTGAACTTCTCCAACTTTACACCAGGTAGTGTAAAATAACATTTTTAGAATTATAGACTAGCTATGCAATTATTTAAGATGTGACTAAGATAATAGAAATGAAGCCGTTTAAGGTTCCAATACTTAGACCTGTTTCTATCAAGTATTTCAATTCTGATTCATATAGGCTTCAAGCCCTTTACCAGAGTCTGGGAAGTACCAAAACTGAAGGATATTAAAAAATATAAGAAGTTATGGTCTTTGGAAAGCGTAGTTTGTGAGTTATGGAGATAGATGGTTGTATCTCATACCTATGAATCTTAGGCCTCTCTGTCCCTCTTCCTAATGCTCTCCCTTTGTACTTGTTTTGGCAACAGGACCTGTCTAAGAACTGAGCAAAAATTTGGTGGGCCAAAGATCTAAGACAAGGGCTGGAAATCTTCTCTGAAGACAGGCTTCATTCTAATTCACGTCAACCACCAGTACCTACTCAAGAGTGACCATCTGTACTCCCACTGCCCTACATCTCAAACATGAAGCTTACAGCAAGCCTTGGAAGGGGCTTTTTTCTCACCATTAGCTACAGAGGGAATCTCAATGAGTCTCATAACAGATGTCCAGCTTCCAGACATCCATTTGTAAGTAAGACAAATCCCATGCTACAGGACTGGGAGGGATCTTACATGAATCTAGTTATGTTAGGGGGGCAAAAATGTGATACTTACTCCCATACTAGTCTCATAATAATGTTGCCTAGTATTATCATTCAGTAGTATCCAACAGTTTTGATTTTTCTTTTCTTATTTAAATTTGGCCTTTATTTCAGAATAAATATTTTATAAAAATTCCACAAAAACATTCTTCAGAGGATATGTTTAAAGGATATGATTCAAAGACAATCAGGTGTCAAATGTATCCCAAATTTTTTAACCGCCGTCAGTCCCATTTTTTGAACACTTTACAAAAGAAAACAAGAAGCACTGGTCACACGCTCAGTAAGTTAAAATAGAATAAAAACACTTCAAACAGGTGTTTATTGGATGACTAAAATTGAGCTGTAAATGAAACACTCTCAATGACTGTCAGAAATTTCCCAAGCTCAGTGATACCCTTAGATACCTCAACATGAAAAATGCAATACTTGCCCCCTTATAATGGATCATATTGCCATTGAATTTCACTTTGTAGGTCTCAATACCCAGCTCTTTCGCCAGTCGGAGAATCCGGTTTTGGGTAGGTCCCACATATGCTCCACCAACATCTACGTAATTAACCTGATTGTTCTGTTAAAAGAAAGAATACAGGAATCAGAAGCTGCACAGGATTCTCCTCAACACAAATGTAGAAGTAGAAAGAATAATTCCATACCGATTAGCACTGCAACTACACGCACATGTAATCACAGACATGCAGAAATCACACTGTCTTCACTCTGTCACACACGTGTGCAATTTGGTTTAACTCTTGTTTTAATTCCCCTGTAGTTTTTAGTATTGGCTGTTAAGTCTCATGAAAGATACAAGTATCTGAAGAAATACCCAACCAAAACATCACAAACTATTTATTGTTGAAACCACCTCCAGCACCAAGGCTGGTTTTCTCTGTAGATAACTGCTTAGACTTAATGCAGTGGATGCTGAGCACTGCACTGCAGTATTCATGGAGAGTAATCTCCTTTCCAGCACTGCACACCTTGGCTCCAGCCTGGTGTGCTCTGGCTAGCAGCTCCCAGTAATGCTTGTCACCAAAGGTGCTCCATGTGTCCCCTCAGATCAGCCTTATGCTCACTTGGGAAGCAGAAAGAAAACCAAAGGTTTCAGGAATGAATACTATTACAAGTCAGTAACTCTTTTAAACACTGTTTATAGTGAGTATTTTAAGCTAGGCATTCTCAGTGTCACAGAAGAATGGTGTTTATGCTTCATGTTTCATGCACAATGATTTCTGCTGAAACACCACTGTTTATCTCTGGTTCCCCAGGAATGGCGTCTGACATAATTTAAACTTCCCTTACTTTCAGGATGGGAAACAGAAGTAATGTCTGTATTACATTACCCTGTGCCACAGGTGACTCCTTATTTCTTTCGTTTTCTTTTAATGGCAGCCAAGACATGGTCCATTTTTAGAAGCAGGAGTGGTATTTCAGATAATTTAGCTGTGTTAAAATGTATGTCTGGCCTGTAATGATGTTTGGCTCTGCTCAGGCTACTTCTTATAGGGCTCTGAGTTACCATGTCTTTTACAGTATGCAAAGGGAGATGGGAATGACAGGGGAAATGCTTTGATATTCATGGTCTCAAGATGATAGTTTCCCTCTGTAATGTTGAAGACAGAGCAAATCCTGCCATGGACAAAGGGTATGGACTACGTGGGTGAAATTCAATTACCTTAATACAGACATTTAACACAATTTTAGACAGCTCAAGGTACCCAAGCTGAGCAAGGCTGACAAATATGTCTCATGACCCATGGAAGACCTGCAGCTGGATGCCAGGCAAGGTATCCTAGGCAGCTAAAATGGTACTGCATGCTTCTGGTTAGGTACCCAAGTCCCATTCGATGGCTCTCAGACTTGCACCTCCTGTCAAGAGCCCACTGGAATGTATTACAGTGCAACCTCTTTAAACAGAACTCTATTACTTGACAGAAGTGACGGCAACTTGGGAGACTTGTCTGCTTTGGAAACTCATGCTCCACTTTTTCTCCCTGGCAAAAGCCAAACCCATCAGAATCACAGAATGGTTGAAGCCAGAAGGGACCTCAGGAAGTCATCTGGTCCAGCCTCTCCTGCTTTGGTAAGGCCTCCTAGTACAGGTTGCCCAGGACTGCATCCAGGTAGTTTTTGAATATTTCTCCACTCTCTCAGCCTTTCCTTGTTGGAAAGAAGCTACAGACCCTTCATCATCCAGATCATTAATGAAAATGCTGAACAGGACTGGACTCAGTATTGACCCTTGGGGTACACCAGAAGTTACAAGCCTCCAACTAGACTTAGTACCACAGATCACCATCCTGAGTGTTCAGCCAGCTTTCAGTCATCTCACTGGCTGCTCAATCTTGTCTGTGAGGATCTTATGGGAGACAGTGTTGAATTACTGAAGTCCCAGTAGATAATACCACTGTTTTCCCCTCATACACCAAGCCAGTTATTTTATGATATAAGGTTATTGGGTTAGTCAAGCATGACTTCCTCGTGGTGAATTCATGCTGGCTGATGACTTTCTAATCCTACATGTGCCTGGAAATGGTGTCCAGGATTAGTTGCTCTATCAATTTCGCAGGGACTGAGTTCAGGCTGACTGGCTTGTAATCCCCTGGTTCCTCCTCTTCTGGAAGACAGGAGTGACTTTTGGCACACTGTAGATCAGTACAAGTGAGAGTCCAGCATCTCAAGAAGCACTTACCCTAACAGTGAATGTCCTTCCTCCAACTCTATCCCGGGCCTCAAGAACCACTACGTTGACCCCAGACTCAGACAGCAATTTGGCAGCTGACAAACCTACCAGAAAAAGACAAAGTGCTTTAAAGCAATGGTCAAAAACTGAACCAAAGCTTCAAGGTCAGAGATTTCAACACTGTTTTCAAAAATTCCTGAGAGAAGTCAGAAACTTCTCATGTCTTACCACTGAAATCATGTGGCTGCTGCTTAGTTGCATGTTATAACCATATCCATAAGTAGCATTCACAGACTGAAGTTTTCCTCCTTCCAATTAGTATTTTGGCATTTTAAAACCAGTAAAAACTTAATTATTAAGGGACAAAAATGTTACTCTTCATTTGCACAGCACCTAGAAAGGCAGAACCCAGCTTGTGGGGCTTGGAGTGCCATAGAGATAGAAATAATAATATACTAAATAGGCATGTTACAGCAAGGTAGGCTTTGAGCTTCTCTCACTTATCAACTCTCCATTCTACTGCTATCCACTGTCCTCATTCACATGCAGGAAAAAAGACTGCTTTGCTGTCAAGATTAATTTTAAGCAATGGAGTTTGACCATGGCAATCAAACACAGATACTTTATAAAAGGAATTATGGTCACAGCAAAAATCATCTAATTATGGGACTTAGTGATGGAGGCAGTACAGACAACCAAAAATTCAACAGGACAGGAGTCCTCTTTGCTTTTGACAAATGTGAGCTGAAATTGTAAAAGCAATAAGGAGTTTGTGAAATCAGATTATCCCACTGCCCTGCAGGCCAATTTAGCACTGAGGCATTGTTTCTTTGGAGTCGTTTCCCCTCCTTAAATATACAAAAGCCAGCCATATTGATCAGAACTTCCAATATAGCCTGCAGTAAAGAATAATAATATTATATTCATGTTTATTACACTACCTCAAAATGTGATTAAAAGCAACTGTTCATGAGCCAACAAAGAATGCATGTCTGAAAAGACCAGAGGAGAGGAATTGTTCTGGGTAGCATTAAGTGTACTTGCTTATTCTGAGGAAAACACAGAAAACCCCATGAACTTCTGTACACATAATCTTCTAATGGGGAAGTGGAATACCATTCAGTGAAAACCAGAACTGAGGAAGTTCAAATGGCTTACACTGACAAAAATTATATATACAATTTCCATTCTCATCTAAAAATAAATTTACATCCTCGCACTGTGTTCTTTCGATTGCTGCAGCAGGAGAAATACACTTGATTCTTCTATTTATTTAGTTTTCTAACTTTCAAAAATGCAAGCAATTTTTCAGTGGAATGAACATCTTCTAAACTGATCTCATTTATTTCAGCAGTATTTGATCATTTGTTTCCTGCATGAAAGTCTATAGAGAACATTTATTATTTTCTTTTTTTTATATTGAATTCTTCAATACTTTTGTGATGATGTTCTCCTCTTCCTCAACATAAGCATAGAAGATACAAGTCTATAATGTGGGAATACAAACTGAAGTATTTTCTTATGAATATTTTTTTATATGAGGAAAACATATATATATATATATAAAGGGTTTCCTACACATATAAAATAAAAGTTGAATTTCTCTATTCTGCATAAATATTACTTGGACATTCAGGCATGAGTGCGTAATTCTCATGTAAGAATTACAAAATTAAAAATTTCTCTTATAAGAAAGTCTACCGTGGATATACAAGTCTTGAAAAAATGGACAGTGCATTCATGTGTTACCCTATCCTACATGAAGCAGACAAAAATCTGGCCTAGGTATGAAAAAAACGAAAAACCCACAGACATTGTATGAAAATACTTGGTGCCTAAGACCATCACTCCATGCTGTTTGTGACAGCTATATTCGTGCCATAGCTGTGTAGGAAGAATAATGGTTGCACTGGACTGGGTTGGAAGTTGAGCTTGCTACTGGTTTACAGCTTAATTAGACAACATGTCCAAATAAAGAAGAACTGTTGAAGGATGAAGAGCACGTGGCAGTAAGACTGAGATTCTCTAACTTGCTTGCTTGTTAAACTGTAATTCTTGTACTCCCACCTTACAGGTTTTTAAGTTTCATTATCGTTTACCAGGTGTCACCTTAGACACTGATCAGAAGAAAATAATGTCTTCAGAGATACACAGCGTGGGAATGGGCAAGAGATACATTGGGAAAGCAATGGCTTCCTGGCAGCTGCCAGAGGGTGCAAGTCAGAAATCAAAACAGTGCAAAGTATGTTGATTAAAGAGTGATACTATGTATTTATTTGCTTAAATCATGGAAACAATTTTCTTTGAAAATGGAAGACTAGAATCAACACCCACATGAGGTATTACTATGTAGCTGCTTATGAAACCCAACTCTTTTGCTTCATTCTGGTGTGACCAAAGTGCACCAGATACAGCATCACAACGATCATGAGACCTACATACTTTTGATACACAATTAGCCTCTGAGTAGATTGCATATTTTCCCTTTATCTTCTCCATAACTTGAATTTTCAAGACTTTTGTTGCTGTTCCAGTACCCTCTACAGGACTGGGTGCCAGAGAGTGACCATTTATTTCTGTCTGATTGATGGGGAGAGAATAAGAGAGGGGAAGAAATAAGACCTTCTCTTTTCCAGCTGCTTGCCCCACCTATGCCCGCTTATCTCCCCTTGGGCCACACAGATGTAGTCTTCACCTCCACTCCAACATCTCTATTACTTCCCCAGAGGACATTGCATACCTTCCAGGAGCTTCCCTCCTGCAACATGAGCATTCCCCTAGAACCATGGCCCTCCAGCACACATGGGCTCTGACACAATGTCCTGGGATATTGTGGATGTCCACAGTGCCCTGGGCAAAGCCAGGCACTGGGCTGTGGCTTCTCAGGCTGCAGCCAGGACTCAGGTGAGGTATTTGAAAAATCACCAGAGTATGTCCGTATGATTGCAGTATAGACATGCCTGTCATAATCAAGGCCAATGCTGTGCCCTCTTGCCACCTTCACCTCCTCCAAGCAAACCACACCAAATCACTGGCTGCACTCCTTCCAGATATCACTCCATGAATTAGAAAGAAACTACTTGCCCCAGAAAGATGAAAAAACCTGCCAAAACCATGCCTCATCTGAAGTATCTGGCTGCAGAAAGTCATTTGTTATTAGATGAGAATAAACAAGGAGAGATGACTTATACATCCTCCACAAGGGTTTCTATGGCAATCTCACAACAAGCTCCCCCCCATCTGAAGACGCCACGTGGTAAAGCCCTGTTCCTATTGATTCTGCAGCACTATTAAGACTCAGAATTGCTTCTGCCACCGGAGATCATACTGCTGCCGTTTTCCTTTCAGAAAATTGTCATAATCCTATCAAGCAAAGCAGTTTCAAGTGCATCAAAACACCAGATATATAGTTAAAAAATAAGTAAAAGCAAGTAAGATGAATTCAAGCCAATCTGCAGGCTACAAGACATACGTCATGGCTGAAACACAGAGATGCTGAACAAAACTGGATTTTGCATGTAGCTTCATGGAAAATACAACAAACCATGCCTCTACCTCATAGGAAAGAAAGGTTCAACTCTACATGTAGAGCACAAGACTGTGGCTTAAGAGACCTGAGTTTGATTCCCAACTGAGCACCATAATGTAGAAAATATTTGCCTATTTTGTATAGAAGTGGTTATAAGGGTAGAATTTCTAAGAATAATTCCAAGTTGCCTCAACACTGGAGTTGATACAGAACATATGAACAGATAGAAGTTCTGTAGCACAAATAGTGGGAGTTTTTAAATAGTTACTTTATTTGAAATGTGATGGCAATGCTACAGTAATAGTAGAGTAATTCTACTTTTCAAAATCTAGGCTCTGTAACCCACAACATCAAACAGATTCACTGATACACCATGATGAGAAGCAAAAACCACCAGCAACTTTTTCAGAGACAGCATACTTCTTATGTGATGTATACTGGACATCTCCAAGCCACAGAAGGGCAGTGGAGGGGCGCCAACCTTTTAACCTTTCAAACTGAAGCCACGACATATGTGCTGTATTGAGCACACCCAAACAAAGGCAGAAGTTAGCTGTTAATACTGGAAAGGTAAATTTCTGCTGGTTTTCTGGACACATTGTTTGCCTACTTGCTTGCTGCTTTGAAAAAGTGTGTTTGCTTTTATGAATCCTCCATTGGGTTAAAAGTTTAAAAAAAAAACCACCTAATACAACATTCCTTTGTAAAATCCTTGTTAAATCACCCTGCTGCACTGGAGTGGGATAATTACATTGTGTGAAAGACTACTAAGCCATTACTGTAATGTTCTAACCTTTAATTGAGTACTGTCCTGAAAAAAGCTTTCTGGAAAATCTCTACATTATGCTAATACACATCAGTAAAGTAAGACAATTGAAAATATATCCTTGTGAAAGTTCCACTGTAACAGCATGCTATGCTGGGATTATTTTTATTGGTTCACTGGTGAAAAACTTAACTTTTTCCAGGTGCAACTGAGGAATTATGTCTGGCAGTGCCCACCTTAGAATAAGCTCTCATTATTCAGCTAGAAGTTTCTTTGCCAAGTAAACATAAACCTGTCAATAAGAGATGAAAACCTTTCTGCCATGACCCCAGGGTAACATCTGGCTTCCTCACCTCTTTCTTTACCTTGCTTGGTTTTGTTGGTTTTCTTTTGTTTTGTTAAGGTTTTGTTTGTTTGTTTGTTTGTTTTGTTATGCACACCATTGTATGTAAATAAGTTTTATGATATAGTTAAAATATACTCATTTATATCAGGCTGACCAGAGAAATCACATATGGGCAGCAACATATAGAAGGCTGAGAATGAAAGAATGGTTTTCTTTCACATACTAAGGATTTGAAGATTCAAAATTGCCATTGAAAATGAACAACAACAACAAAAACAATTAAATTACAGCCCCTTAAATTTGCACAAACCAGTAGGAATACATGTTGCAGATCATATGTCTACATAAATTTCTTCTTCCATGTTGCCTAAATCCGTAACATTACTAACTCTCTGTTTGTCACAAGTTATATTTTATCTTTCCACATGTTATTTCACAATCCTTGATGTAGAATACTTGATCCTGGGGCTAAGGTTGTGTTTATTTATTTTGTCATTTTCAGGTAAATGTTTTTCACTTATTTTTCATCAGTTCTTTTCTTCCCCTCAAGCAAAAATAATCCAGTTGGTTCAGCAAAGATTTCAACCTGAAGAGAACAAATATTTTCTGTTACAGAGGATGTTGTTCAACTGAGACCAGCCACTCTGACTGGTTTCAGTGGTGCTATTGTCTAAATGCTTTCATCAGATGCAAGGCATGTTCTGAACGGTACAAAGGCAGTTTGTCATGGCAAGTGTTAACAGAAACACAGTAAGCAGGGACAGGGAATTATGTGTTGAGGATGAATCCACTCCTCCATACACACCCACTGGGATTTTCAAGTCCAAAACCCACTGCAGTAAACATTTCTTCCCCAGAATAATGCACTCCCCCTAAAGACAGAAAAAAGTTAACTAATATAAGCATGCAGTGAGAAATGCAACATCCTCCTTCCCCTTATCACCAGGTAAGATGATGATGATGGCTTGATACTATCTAGTTAATAGAAACATCTAATGTAATTACACATATTTTCTAACTACTGCTAATTGTTTTCCTCAGTAGGCAGAATAAATTCCTGATGGCTAAATGGTGACCTTCAGCAGAAGTGAAAAAATGTTGTTGATAAACTGTGATCAGTGTCACTGACACAAATATCAAGAACACAGGTATTCCCAGAAAGGACATAATGCCTGTCCCATCCTGTTCTTGTTATTATGCTAGGATATTGAGAGACCTGTTCTAACTAATGGGATATTTATTTCACTTGCTGGAGTAAATAACACTCTTAAGACTTCAGACCTACCTAGCTAACAGAAACACTCTTTCTGGCCTTTCAATACCTTTCACCTAAGCCTGAGACGTAGCACAAAATCTGCTCCTCAAGGACAAACCATATGTTTTCAGTGCTCTCTCAAGAGCTCTGAATTTGCTAACCTATGAATCATGCTGGTGTACATTTCGATTTTGCCAGAAAGAAACCTAACACATTCTTCATCCAGGGGCAGAATCTGCTGTGACTACTCAAGTTATCTCTGGGTTAGACAATGTTTAGAAATGATGCATTTACCATAGAAAACAACATGACAAATATCATGAAAGATGATGAAAATAATAATATTTTTACATCTGGTTATATAATGAACACATCACAACCATATTTTGACCAAAACTAAATATGTGGCACTAAGCATAACACAAAGAAAGGAGTGTCTTAACCAAAACCCATGCTCTACATCATAGGATTTTGTCTTTAGTAGCAAAACTTTAGAGCATATTGTAAGGGAGGCAAATAGAAACTGATATTTCTGCTTATTTGCAACTATTATATAGAATATCTATGACACTTTATACAGGGCCCTGTTAGTTTTGTCCCTGCTGTAAACTTTTCTCATAGTGACAGTCATCTTGCTAGCAGTTCATGGGTAACCAAGAGCTCTGTGAAACATTGCTATTTATTTCTGCATCCCCCAAAATGTAGGAATTTCTGGTACTCAGTGACAACAATATCACTGAGTACAAGGTTTTCTGTAGGATTCAGAAAGAAAGCAGTAAGGAATCAGGCAGCCGGAGCCCAGGACAGGGCAGATGTAAAGAGACAAACACAGGATAGATTTTAGGAACCAGCTATCTACAGGTTAAATTCAGGCCAAATATGGAAGTAGCAATAAAAAANTTTATCAGAGCATGTGCACCATCCCCCAGTAGACCTGACCTACAAACTCGGGTCCTGTGTTCAAGGTACCCAAACCCTTGACCATGACACCACTCTTGTAACCACTTATTAACCTGTCCAATCCTCCTGGATTTTTTAAGGTCCTCCCCTGTATCCTGGAAAACGGATGAAAAAACAATCTGAGCTCCAGAGCCCCTAAGCACCTCTCCCAGGGCTCTGTAGTCCTTCTTTATGTCCGCCAGGCTACTACTATCTGTGTCCGTAGCACCCACATGGATCACTGGAAGTGGGTAATAGTCCATGGGACTTACCAGAGGAGGCAGCCTCTCCACACCATCCGTGATCCGTGCTCTGGGTAGTCAGCATACCACCCTCAAGACTGGATCAGGCTGACAAATGGGTGCCTCCGTGCCTTTCAAAGCAGAGCCTCCCACTACTAGGACCCGCCGCTTTCTCCTGACAGCACCAGTAGAGATCTTCTTTACCAGCGCCCCAGCGGCTGTTCCCAATGTAAGCACATTTCCTCATTAGCCCCCTGCAGGGCCATGAAGCGGTTCTGGGTGGCAACAACAGATGTAGGAGGAAGCCCCTTGCTTTTAACTGTCCTCTTTCTCCTTTTTTTTGTTGACTTTCTTTGTTACTAATTGCCATCCTCCCAGGTTAGCAGCCTCCTCGCTCCCTCCTTCCAGAGGCAAAACTTGTGGCTCCCACACAGTTTGATCCTGGAGCAAACAGTCCTGCTCTCTCTCAGCTTCCCTGACATCTCTCAGCCTATTAACTGCATCCCGCAGCTCAGCCACCTGCTGCAGCAGGACCTCCACCAGTGAGCACCGAGTGCAGCCCTGCCCATTCTGCACTGCAGCCTCCCCTCTCATTGGCTGTTTCTGGGTGCCTACGCTGGCCACTGCCGGGGCAGCCATAGCAGAGCTCCCAGACCTTACCTTGCTCATACGGCGAGTGCTCACCATCCCGCTCGAACTGCTGTGCAAACTGCCTCGACCCGCTCTGTTTGCCCACTCTGGTCGCTCGCGCTCCCTGGGCAGGTTTTTAATCACTCACAGCTGCTGCCAAGCCTCCTGGATCTGCCCCTGGCGAGTCAGGGCCTCGCGTGAGCTGAGCTGGCGGCTCCCGGGCAAGTCCTGTCAAGGACTTGAGGCTCCCTCGGTGGCTCTTGGCGCTCTGAGGTGAGGCTCCTGGATGCTGATGTCCCTCCACTCTTCTCTGGTGTTGTAGGCATCCTCTCTCATGCCGCTTCTCTCAGCAATTGACCAGTAATGATTCTGGGGAGGCACTCTTCATTAGGAATTGTAGTGACAGGACAAGGGGCAATGGGTTAAACAGGGGAGGTTTAGATTGTATATAAGGAAGAAATTCTATCCTTTTAGGGTGATGAGGCACTGGAATGGGTTGCCCAAGGAAATTGTGAATGCTCCATCCCTTGCAGTGTTCAAGGCCAGGTTGGGTGACATGATTTAATGTGAGGTGTTCCTGCCCATGACAGGGGGTTGGAACTTGATGATCTGAAGGTCCTTTCCAACTCTTAAGTATGCTATGATTCTATAATTTTCTAAGAGAACTCTAAAATAGGGTATGCTGTGAGTGCCAGAAACTGTTATTTATCTTTTTCTTTCACTACTCCATCTTTTGCAGAAACATTTGCTCCTATCTATGTCTCTTATGTAACTCAAATATTTATATATGTGTGTGATAATATTTCAGGATTTGCAAACACTTTAAATGACAGCAAAATTTGAACTGAAGAAGCATTTGGTCTTAAGTTGTTCAATTTTATTTTTCAAATATATTTTTCAGCTTGGAACTTTGCAATATTCTTTCCATTCAGGTGCTCCCATGTTGCTACTAAAGTATGATAATAGAGTAACCTCTTGTATTTGCCTATGAATGTAATACATGCTATGGAAATCTCTTGCCCTTATATATTGACTATTTTTACATTCTTGCAATTTCACACTCCCCACTCTTTACTAGTCTTACAATTTCTCCCTCTCCTTTTTGGTGCTCTTATTTTCATTGGTGCAACTAGAAAGGACTATAAAGTTCCCGTATCTTTAGAATCCTGGATTGTAGAGGAGTGACCAGATACCAAGGACAAAAAAATACAAACAATCCCCTGTGCTGGTGTTATCTAGAGGTTCCACATTTACCCAGACTAAAATAGTCTTTCTTCATGCTCAACTAATCACAGACAGCCTACAGCGGGCCTTTTATGGAAAGGAATAATGGATAATATTTTCACTGGAAAGGGGTCCTGTGAGAAGTATGAAGTGAGATGAGATTTGTAGTGTAGTTGTGGCAAAATAACCTAAGTAATTTTAATCTAAACCAGAATTATTTAAACCCTTAAAAAGCAGTATATTAGTATTGAGAGTGGCTATATTTATTTAGAGCATGTTTAAAACAAAATACTAAAGAGCTATGCAAATTAAAGGACCTTATTACATCAGTGCTCAGTCATATGCTAGTAAAATTCCAAAATCAGGATTTCTATTACAGTTGTTTACATTATGATTTTGAGTGGTTTATAATTCATCAGTACAAATGCAGGCTAAACCGTAGTGCAAAACTTTTAATCCACAGAAACCATTTCTTACAGATGCAGGATCCACACCAAAATATTCTGATATGGTCAGTGTTTGTTGCTTGTTCTAGATCATTCTTTGAGACATGAAATCTTTTTATTAAAAAACCAGAAAAAGTCAGACACTTCCTCCTAAAAATATAATCTCTATTTTCTGTCTTTGCTGGTGTAGTATTAGAATAGCTGTCTCTTGGAATATTCTGTAAGGGATTCTACATCCCTCTAAAAATGGAATTTGAAAGTTACTGGTATTTTAAGCAAACTGGAACAATGGCTATAAAGGAAAAGTGGAAAATAACCCCAAACCACAACCAAAACCAGAAGTGACTTTACTAAGTAGCAATTAGTTCAATTTCTGTTTTAAGTTACCAGACTCTCAGAATGAATCCACCCCTCTTGTTTCAGTGCTCACACAGGCATGTGCAAGAAATAGTTTCCCCATTGTCATGATCTGACAATTCATTGAAGGAGTCTGCTGCTCTCATCTGGCTTACACGCTTCTGTTTTATTTGTTTGGAAACCAGGAGCTGCAGAGATGGAGTGAAAGGAGAGTCTGGGCCACCACCAGACTTTCAGTCTGGGTTGGAAGTGTCTGAACCTGAGAACACGGATGAGCTCCTAGATTCAATAATATAGATGTCACTTACAACATTGAGGTATTACTGGATACATGAAAAGAACCGATTCAACTTCTGTGAATAATCAGTTTTCAATCATTAAACTCTTGTGAATAATATATATGTGCATATTGGTGCCACTCACCCTATTGAAGAAGAAATCACTTGTATGACATTAGGAAGAACTATTTGGTTCAATCTGCATGTCTATTACCAGAATGTCATTTAAAGCGGACATTTTGCATTGTAATCTGAGAATAATTAGGCTCAGTAATGATTACAGGATAGAGTAACAACCTTCTCTCATGGGCCCCATCAACTATGGTGTTTATTCTCAGCACAGCTGCCATGATCAGGAACAGAAAGGAATAATTTTTGTCATGTATCAGGCAACTATTCCTGTTGCCATAAAGTGTCGAAGTCAATAGTATGTCGTCTGAATTGGATTTAAACTCAAAGATTTGATTTATACCAAGTACTTTTTTAAAATACAAAACTTTAAAAATCATGCTGTAGTTCAACAATTCTTGTTGCAATGAGGTATGTGTTTATGTTTCTCAGGAGTCAGGACCTCACAGAAGCAATGAAATTTAGAATGGCAATTGTAAATGCCCTCATGGAAAGAAAAGTATTTTTAGGAAGAAGTAAAAATAATGAATATGCATACTCTTAGCAGTATAAACCTGCTTAAGCTAACAGTAAAACTTCTTATCACATCTCTGGTTTATTACAACATGACTGATGCAGGAAGAGTAATATGTAGTTCTGTCTTTGTTCAGTTTACAGAGGTTATGGCATTCATGGCTATCACAACATAACTTTCCTTTCCTGAACTATAGTATGAGAAAGTACCATAAAAGACACACAAAGGACATACAGATGTCTGTAACATGTTGTGAATTCTGTATGTGCTGTTTTATTATTTAGGGACAATTCAAGCAGAAATGCCTGCATGTAAGTGGAAGGGGAGAGGCTGATCTGGTTACAGGTGCTCTAATAGTGCCTATGAGAGTTCACAGTGTCAGTGTTCTGTGAACGTGATGATAAATGATAGTAAAATGATAGTAAAACTGCAGGTGTCTTGTTTTTAAAAGAATTTAAGCTCAAAATATTTACTGCTTACCGCTGAGTGTGATTTAAGAACATACACATTTTTTAAGTGAAAATAAAGTTGTAATGTACTGAGGATCTTTATTATCCCAGGAAGGATGAAGTCTCCTGCAAAAGTCCCTAGCATGGAAAAATGGCCTGGCCTCTTATAATGATTTTAATATTTTAAGTAGGAGTTGGACCAGAAAGATAGATACTTAACTGCACACTTTCTTAAGCAACAAATTGGTAGAAATTTCCCTATTGTTCTGAAATATTCCTTGCATGTTTGACTTTGTGACACTAGAGAATATAATTTCAAGAAATACAAATTCTTTTTTTATTACACAAAATTTTATACAGTAATATTAAATAACATGCTGGAATAAGTTGAAAATATATTTACTACGTCTGTTTGAACTACTGCAGCCTTTCAGTTACTTTGTTTCCAACTTTTACTGGCTTTTTCTCTTTTTTGGGTTTTTTTTTTTTTTTAAATATTAAATGTGAATTTATTCCCTCCTGCATTGCTTTTACCTTCCAAGTTTGTCTCCTTTATCTCTACTGCTTGTTTAAATCCAAGCTGGAGTTGAGCTGTAATAGATCTCACACTGAAGTGATTCCCTGCACCATTTTAACTAAGTGATAGTGACAAGAATTACCTAGTTCCAGTAAGTTTTATTCTTATTTACTTTTTTTGGCTGTTTCTCCAGCCAGGCAGCATGAAAGAGCCTTCATGTAGTAGAGCATGAGGTCCAGTGAGTTGTCTGAAAATTGAATTCCAACACAGTTCAGTGTACTTTGGTCAGTCTGTTGTCAATGCTTGTCATTCAGTACAAATCCCTGTCACACGTTTTAGTTTTTTGGTGCCATTTATGGTTACTTTAATTAAAGGTTGTACTTCAAATGACATTTCAAGGGTTTCCTTTATGGGTCAAATAACATTGCAAAGCTGAGTTCACCATGTCCCAGTCTGAAGTTCTTTCAGTCTGAAAACTGTTCTGTCAGAATACTGAAATGAAAATACATTTTTTAAAGCACCCAGGCTCAGCCATTGCAGCTCACTGTTTATTAGTACAGAAAGACATTTGCAGGAACTACTTGTTTGCTTGTTTTGTTTTATTATTATTTTCTTCTTTTTCATTTTCAAATTCAAGGCTGCTTTTGTTAATCTATCCTGGAAATTCTTTTCTGTTTGTCTGCACTGTTCATGGTACCCACTAAGCCATGTATGGTTGTACATGTCTTCTGGCATAGCAAAGCTGAAAAGGCTAGATGGATGCTTGCTACAGTGTGCAAAAAATTCATATGAATTCCACCCTATTGGTGCATGAAATTTAATGATTGTTGGGGCCGAGGAGGATTTTGTTCCTGGTTTTTTGAAAGGTTCAGGGACAGCTATTTCACCATTTGTATTTCCCTTTCTCAAAAGCAGAGCTGGTGCAATTTATCTTCTTCCTAAAGCATTTTGATACCTGTTGAGGGAAAGTACTATATAAATGCTATTAATAATAGTTGTATAAAAGGTACAAACTAGAACAAAAGTGAAAAAGAACAAAAATGAAAAGAAACCCAAACTAAGATTGGTCTAGTTTTTACTCGGCCTGCCTGACTTGATTGAAAGTTAAGGAGGCTATCATAGAGAAAGGTCAGCTTTACAAAAAAATTGAGAGCTTGTCAAAATGAGAAGAAAAAGAAAGCCCATAAAGCACAGCTGCTTTATCTTAAAGACAAAGTCTGAAGACTAGAACAGAATTTGAGTGGCTTGTAAAGAATTCACAAGTTGTTAGTAAGTTGTTTACTTTTTTGTCACATGAGGGAAAACAAACAGAAAATTTGATGACCAGGGTGTATAAGAGGTAGTAGGAGATGAACAAGACATAGAAGAAAAGTATAACAGATTTTTGTGTTAGTCTACTGCTGAAGTCATCGATAATTCCCACTTCCTGCCTGTTATTTACAGTAGAGGGTTTGAATGAGTTAGAAATATTGGTTTTGAATATACAGGAGGAATTAGTCTAAACAGAAAAGTTAGGTAAGTTCCCAGAAATGGATGACATTTATCAAAAATCTTTCAGGTGTGAAACTGCAGTTTCACATTCCTCTGAAACATCATATTTCAGTTTCATCTTCAACTTCAGTTTAATCTGAATTCTCAGTAGTTCAGATATGAAACTGCAGAGCATCTGGCAAAGACTTGAAACTGTTATTGCAGAGTGCAGTGCAACTTCTGCTGTGCTAGAAGAGTAACTCCCATCACAAAAAATGTCTCTAAGCCACAGATGGGAACTTGGGATCTACAGACGTGTAAGTCTGTCTGATTTCCACCCTGGCATGCTGAGAATATTTAAAAGGTAAGACCACTGGGCACAAGGAAAAGCACAGGATGTCGTGAGAAACTCAGTACAGCTTCAGTAAATGGAAATCCTGACTCATACAGTTGGTGGAACTCTTTGAGGATGTCTGACCAAGCAAGGACACTTATTCTTCTTGTTTCCACAAAAAAAA